>JAKEYF010000721.1:0-17504 GCA_021527775.1 Lactarius sanguifluus | reverse complement strand
GCCACCAATATGAATTATAACTTGCACGGGTTGACACTCTCGCCGCGGCAATAGATCACCACAGCTTCTGGCCCAATTGAAGTAACACCGTAAGCTCATCTCAGTAGTGTTGCGAGTGCGAGATACTGTCGTGTGCTGATGTTGCCTCTTCTAGGTCTATTCCCAAGGAGCCGAATCAACCGATTGTCCGTCCTGGCCATTTTGGGATTTTAGACCATCCCGACGTAATTAGTCAGTCGAAGATCGCGAGATCAGCGCTGTACACTTTTTTTTTTTCCCACCCTACAGTACAGCATGTTCATGTTCAAATCTGCCGATCACATGATCTCACCGCCTCGATCGCTTAATCGCGCTTAAGTAATGTATCAAACTGGGAACTTCGTGACTACAACGTGTAACCCATGAACATGCATGAATGCGAATACGTTACTGTTACTATGATGCGCTCCTCTTGTCACTCCTCTAAAATCGGGCTTGGTAGCACGCTTTGACGGGTTGTAGCTCTGGCCAGAGCTCTGGATCTTGGTGATGTGTCGAACCAGATGGCGCTTGGGATGACGTCGCCCTTCAATTTGAGTGTTGAGGCCGTTGAGGGCCACAACCACCAATGACGGCCCTGGCCACCTGCCAATACACCAAGATGACGTGTTGCCAACAACGCTGTCCAATTTCAAGACTGATTCCATGCTACTGGGGTCAGTGTTGGGGAATCGGGATGGCAGGGGGCGACGGTGTCTGTACTCAGTGGCCCGGGGATGGGAACGGATCTGCGGCCCTGAGCCATCGTCTGCTGCGAGGCCCCCTCCCTTTCGCGACCATCTCTCAGGCTTGCGCGTAGCGAGGCATGTAAACGAGGGGCGTAAATGGGAGGCATTTGCATCCATCCCACTCACTAGCACTCACTTGTGGATTCTGTGAAGTTCTGCACGCCGGGGACTGGAATAGCAGTGGGTAGATTTGTTAATTGACCTCGTGTATGCTACTCGGGTATTTGTACGCGTCATACTTATGCATACCAAATCCTAAACATCCCTCACAGCTGACCAATCTGGGCTGGTTCTTACAGATTCGAGTGACGAAAGCACACGGGTTACGGTACTGTACATGCCTGCGTAACCAACTCTGAAAACAAGAAGATACAGCTGATACAGTTACAGTATACGACTTTGTACGTTCTGCAGTATCCACCATCTTTCAGCACCACGCCCATGATTACGTATGTCCTTCCCTTCAATCCCCCCCCACATGTCTCCTGCGAAATCGTCCCCGGTCGTCGCCGATGAAGAGACACCTCCTATCCATGGCGGAGTACCCGCTACCCAAGCCCCAGCTCTTCCTCCCTCTCTCGATGCGCCTCCCAGAGCCCATTGCGTCCCGATCCTTCAGCCCCTACATCAGCGAGGTGGGTTCCCGTTGATTCACGACACACCAATATTCTATTTGTTACGTTCAACTTGTCAGCAACCTTTTTTTTTCCGGTGGCGACAGGCGGAAAGTGGGCTATTATTACACAAGGTTGCTCGCACGTACCATCTACTTGCCTCAACGCCGGCGCCCGCTCATCGAAGTATAACAGATGTCCCTACATTCTGCCGCCGAAGTTGTTACCGTCCCGCAGTGGGGCCGTTGCTCGGACCACATAGGACGCAAGCCCATCCTCTTATTAGGTCTCGCGGGCTCGGTGGTATCGACGATCCTGTTCGGCCCATCCCGCTCCTTCTGTGCGCTCGTCCTTAGGTGCGCGTGACCGCTGCCCACCGCAAGCTCGTGCGCTGGCCTAGCGTCCTTCGTAGTCGCTGTTTGAACGGCGTCTTGAACGGAATCCTCGGCGTCATTAAGAGTATGCCAGCCTATCTCTCATCCCCTTCGCTGACGACATTCCGGAACCTTTAGGCCTTTCATTGGTGGTGTCTTAGTATCGCGACCGCAAGATTACAGGCCAGATCGCTTCTCTCACCCTTTCTGGGCCGAAGACCCATATTTCCTGCCGTGCCTCGTGGCCCTGACCGCTGCTTATGCCCTCGTATCATTCTTCGTGACGGCGGTATACTTGGAAGAGGTAAGCTTCCTGAAGCTTCCGGGGAGAATCGCGGGCTAATACTTAGGACGCAGCCCTACAGCAAAGGTCCAGTCCGCGAAGGTCAATCTGGACATGGTGTCGCAGAAGAAGAGTGCGAGCCGGGCCCCGAAGCAGGGCCCAGAGAGGTCGCTGCCGCTGCGCGCGCTGCTCACGAGGCCGGTCCTGGTGTCGGTATCCAGCTACGCGCTGCTCGACATGGCCGCCATAACGTTCATCCCGCTCGTCTGGGCGACGCCGGCCGACCTTGGCGAGCTCGTCCACAACCTGGCGCACACTGGCCTGTGGTGTCCGGATACGGATGTTTGGATGGCCTCATCCAATTCTCATTTTTCCCGCACGTCGTCGTGCGACTGAGACCCTGGCGCGTCTTCCTTACCTGCGATGTCTGTTGATATTTTCGTCTAGCTGAAGCAGAACCGAAAGGCACGCTCGCGCAACCATCATGTCGGCGGGTTCGAGTGAGATGTAATATCGACAGACGCATCCCCTCGCAAGGCGGCTCGACATCAGAAATTCCTTCACCGAAAAGTGGAAACCTGCGAACCATCGACGGTGACGACAGCGACCAAACTGGAACACGTAGAAAGCACAGCATCGCCGGCGTTTTCCGGGCGCTAAGATCAGACCAACATGGGGATTTCCCTGGCATCGAAATCGAACGCGAGAAACTCTCCAAGTTCCTTAACCCGAAGCGGTCTGGAAGCCACGACGACGCACTGGAAGAGGTGGCTGGGATATGTCTAATGTTTCTCGTAATATCCTGTAATGTGCGTTCGTAGTACTTCGTACGGCTCGACCAACCTCTCAGGCGGCCTGAGGTAATTTGTCCAACAGGTCTTGCACAAGGTGTGCGCCAACTCATTTTTCTCCCTCTCTTCGAGCCTCGCCTGCATCAGCTCATTAGGTGGAGCCGTTACGTGTCCCAGAACAAACATTGTGCGAGGGCCCAACGCGGGCTACCGACACGATGTCTCAGAGGCAGTGTCCTAGGAAAATCACCGGCGAACAGCCATCGCTTGTCTATGTACACTTTTTCTTGGCGCTGGAGCTGTTCCTGCCAGCTGGCAATGAGGATACTCGTTCCTTTACACCTGCCCATTACCACGACGTTTTTTCGAGGATGCCCAAACTGTTTTCTCGCGAGCAAAGGACCCGTAGGTCTCGTCCTGAAACGCCTGATGATCAACCCCCAGCTCGTAAGTGTTACCTAGGAGCCACTATGATACGATTTGCTGATTTTTTTTTGGCCAGATGGCACCACCGGGTCCATCGTCTCTGATCCAGTTTGGTACATCGACACGCGTGATGATATTGCGATGAGCGCAATTCAAACTTCGCTCGCAGTTCTCAAGGAGGGAAGTTCGCTGGCAACCGAGCTCCCATTTATCGCCCCCATTACTGGCCTCCTGCTTCAAGCACTCACCATGCGCGATGTACGTCTTACACACAATTCCTTTGACAATGTTCTAATGAACGCGTCTCCAGGAAGTGAAGCAATATAGAGGAGAGTGCGAAATTGTGATGGGAAAACTCGCCAGAATCGCGAGGATCATTGTTAATGTCTGCGAAAAGTATGACCTGAGCGAGGAAGAACTGCCAACTACTTTGCGGGATATTCTGAGTTCTCTTCAAAGGTTCGTGTCTTCTGTGACTATCGCGCTCGCTGTGCCTCACGATCTGACGAAGGACCAGAGAGCTGGATAGGATCGAGCGGGTGCTGAAGAAGTGCTCGAAGAGAAGAGGTAACCATCCCTTCTCTTCCTCTTACCACCACCATCTCCCTTACACGGAGGTGGTCGTCTCCCTTCCTCCACTTAGACAAGGGGCCATCCCACTCAGCTTTTGGGTCCCATCACTACTCCTACTCGCTTTCAACTTCTCGGAGGGATCACTGTTCATCGTCAACGGCATCGGGCCCCCCCTTGGTAAAGGGGGTTCACAGCGGCGTTAGCTGCACCCGTTGCTAGTCCTCCATGCTGAGTATCCCCCTCTACGATGACGCTGGTGGCATCGCTGACTGCACCGGTCCCCTCTGCAGTGGGGGGGTTAATGTTGAGGCTCGACAACGCCGGCGGCGCCCAGCAACGGGGTCGGGGCGGGCACCCCCTTCCCAAGCCACGCTGTGCAGAGGGGCGCAACTGCCTCGAGGACGCCAGGTGCACCCCCGTGTTCACACGGGGGCTTCCTTGAGGGGAGTGAAGGTGTGACAGGGTGGGGCGAGAAGGTGGCGGAGATGCGGTCGGTTGATTCCAGGGGGTCCAGGCATGCCAAACGCCGGCAACCCTTCACAGGGGGACCCCGGGGGTGGGCGGGAGTACGAGTCGGGGTGGGGGGGGGAACGGGCTCGGGGTATTAGGCTTTGTATGTTAGAGGACGGGTGGATGGTGTGCGGGGCCCGTGGGAGTGGGACTGGGTGGCGATGCCTGGTTCCCCCGGTGGACGAGTCGAGGCGGAAGACCCGTCAGGCTCTATCGGCCACCTGTAAGCGGGACAACCGGGGGGCGACGAGGCCCCCCACCCAGCTCGTGACCCTCGACCCAGTGTGGGCAGGAGAAGCTGGTTCGCGCGACAAGGGAAAACCCGTGACCCAGGGCCTTCGGGCCTGCAACGGCGATACCGGTGGACCCTCAAGCGTGTTCTTTCCCCAAATCCCGAGAAGGGTCCACGAGTGGGGATAGGGGACGATAAGAGGGGGATCGGGGGCAGATAACACGCCGACCGATAAGGACAGGCCACCCCCCTCCTGCATGGCATGGCCCGCTGCAGGACGTTAGTGGGGATCACCCAAACTCCGGTCTGGCCATTACGTGCCAGGGACACACACCGGTCGCGGCCCCTGCGAGACAGTGAGCCCGGACAGTTCTATGGGAATCTGGGCCTTCGGGCATAACCAAACCAGCTGCCGGGTAACGGGAACGGAAAACCGGACCGTAGCCACGCCTCGGGAGAACCGGGTGTTGGGCTCGAGAGGACACATCCACTGTCGGTGGTTCCCGGGATAAAATACCGGGTGTAACCGCTTAAGTTGTTTCCAACGGACTCGGAGCGCCCCCCTATGGCAACGGGGGAAGCCGAGGTGGGGGAGAGGGGTTAAAAACCCATCCAGCAACGGCCCCCCTTTACCGTGGTTGGCGGTGCTCGGGAATACCATCAGGGGCCTCTCCATGGCGAACTGGCAGCTCGTGCTCAACGCCGTCTGCCTGCCGGTTCTGTCTTACGGATGCCAACTGTGGTTCCGTCCCGGCAAGAACAAGGGGCTCATCAAGAAGCTCCAGACCGTCCAAAATGAGATGGTCAAACAGGTAACGGGTTCATTTCGCACGGCGCCTCGTGATGCGCTTCTCCAGGTTACGAGGATGCTCCCTGTTGGGATCAAGCCCGGAACGTTGCCGGAACGGACAACCCGAGGCCAGACCACATGATTAGATAATCGCTAAATTACCGTAGAATAACTGGATAATAACCAGGATCTGCGGAGATAGGAGCATACGCCCTACTCCAGACACTCACACTCGCATTCCTCGCATACATAAGCTGCCGGCCTCACCTAAATCATTACAGGTTATGGGCCCTGGCGAACAGCCAGATGAGCAAGGGTCATCAAATATATTATTTCCCCCATACATGATACGTCTACACTGAGCCCCTATCGCGCGAAGCAAGCGATAACTACAAAAGGCCCCTCAGAGATTGGGACAGAGGACACTAGCATCCTGATGATCCCAACCAGAGGGAGTTCCCGAAGCTCAGTGAACCACCCGACGACACAAACTGGGGAGCATAGTTTGGCGCGAGTGGATACACAAACTTACCCCTATCCTTCGAAAACGTCCAACGCTGAGCGCAGCTGGCATAGCGCGGACCCGATGACACGGGCATCCAGCATGAACTGGATGACATCGGCATTCTGAGTCCAAAGCGCGAGGAAGTTCAGCTACGCGCGAACGAATTAGACGACAAAGACACGCACCGTGATATGTAACGCACGACCGATAGTACCTAGCAAAAGGACACGGCGTGCACGCAGAACCAGAGAGCCAGTGAGAGCTGGCAAAGCATGAGAAACACGCGGGAGAGTGTTTGACTCCGCGCGAGAAAATCGAGATATTCGTCGAACTGGAAATGACATAGGCGTCCTGTATTAGCTCGGCGATACTGGCATTCCAGAGGATGACCACTTACATCATTGAACGACCCACGACCTCGCACACAACCGATCGCACCTTATGGAGGGGCACGGCGTGCAGATGAACGTCACAGGCAGAACGACCCAGACACCGTGAATAACACGGGCGGATCGAACTAGAAAACAAACATGTCAGTAAGCGCGAGACAGATAGCCTATGAGCTACCGTCGCGTAGAACAGAGACAAAACTGGGGAAGAAACTTACCCAGTATACCCCAGATTTCCGCATTTGACGGACTTATGAAGTGCACAGCATCACCTTGGCGCGTGCATAGGCGCAGCGCGTTATGAAAGCTGACCTCTTGGACTCCGTGTACCCATGGATCACGCGTTGATCGTAAAACACAACTGCGTCCCTGGGAGAACACGAGATGTGCGAAGTCAGCAGACAAAGGCAACGGGCAAAACGCCCGGCGCCGAGTACGGTCCATAAATGTCGTCGCCGGTGCCATGAACACCGAGATGAGCGATTGAATCAGTACGATTAGAAAACTTAGACGCACCTTACAAGGGGTGACGTGGCCAGACAAAACCGTCGCCGCAGAAGCCCGGAAAAGAGGAAGGAGTCGGCGGAATGGAAAGTCGGCCAAAGTGAGAGACGTGCTACAGAGACGCAGTCGCAGGATGTCCGCCGCCGCGAGATGTGCTACATCCAAAGAGATGAGCGATGCCACGGCGTGCAGAGACACGATGAATGTGTTTGATGAGCATATAATCCCAGCGCGAGACAGACGGCCATGAGCTGGCGTTGCGCTGTGAGACAATTGTTAATTGTGGACGGACCCAATACTAGGGTAACGTACCACGACCGAATGTCCGTCACGGTGACACGATGCCAGAAATGCGGGCAATTTGTCGACTTGACCCAGTGACGGCACGATGAAAACCGCACCGGGAACGACGGCATACGTGAACGTTTGACTGACTCTGCCGATTTGCGCGAGCAGCTCACGATAATGGGCAAGCCAAGCCCGACGCCGACTCGTGAAACGAGCGGTATAATACCTATCCCTGCCATATTATTAAGTCAGCCACAGCACCAAGATGCGTATGATAAACGCACCGTAAAAGGTAGCAAGGCCCATATAACGTCTTTGCCGCAAATGCCCGGGAACGAGGTAAAAAGACGGCAACGAACGAAAGAGGTCGAAAAGTGGCGACAGCATGAGAGTCGACGGCGCAAAAGGCAGACGATACAAAAGGAGGACGCTGCCAACGACGCTGCGCAAAGGCGGGATGAGGAACGCCGAATATCACGGCGGAACTATAATAGGGGATCCTGAGGGGGAGGAGAAGGAACTCCTCACACCCCAGTGATCGCGGCTGATGAAGAAGAGGCCGCAGACGGTAGGAAATAGTGACGCTGCCGCAGATGGCGAGCAGACAGGCGAATGAACTGGAAATATCGATTACGGTCGAAAAGTGCGGCCGGATCGGAGCCGCGAATCGAGACTGTTGATGATAAACGAAAGGTGAGTTGTAATAAAAGAATAAAAGGCTTACCAGAGAATACAGCCAGGACATGAAACGCCCGATAACGAGGCGTAGGCCGTAACTGAAAAGACTGAGGAGGAGGAGGTAACACCCCTCACATCCCAGCGAATGCGGTCGAAGATATGAACACAGATATCACATGAGCATTGTCACGGAGTCTGTGAGCACGAAGTGACGTACCTAACGAGCCAAAGAGCCGAAGGGACGCACGGGCAGTGACAGCACCGACCCGATAGCGAGCACATGACTATTCTCCTGCGCATGGGCAATGGCACAGCCGAACCTGATAGCGCAGAGGAAGAAAAGTAAAGTGTGACAGTGCACGGGCGGTAGCCAAACAAACTGACCCAATGTATTTCTCCCGCGCACGGGCAAAGGCGAAGCCAGACCCGATAGCGTAGAGGAAGAGTAATGAAGTTCCCGCGCATGGGCAATGTTGACAATCTGACCTGATTGCGTAGAGGAGCAGTACCATACCCGAAATAGTTGGGAACTGTGAAGACGGACCGAAAAAGAGGCCGTAAACGCAGGAAAATAAGAGGTTATAACGCGCAAGCCGTGGCACAGCTGCGCGGAAAAGGAAACCTCCCACGAGGAGATGATAATGAATGTGCACGGGCGGAAGTAAAGCCTGACCTGATAGCACAATAAATTGTTCTCCCACGTACGGGCAGGGACCCGATAGCGTTGAGGAAGAATTTGGAAGACAGTGAAATACCTGAAAATGATCAGGAGCATTGTCAGTAACTAGAAGCGGAAAAAATGGCCATAAAGACGACAAAAGGTCGCAAAGATGGACCTATGACCGCAAAGACGAAATAGAGGACCTACCCTCTGAAACTCTCTATCCCTAGACACCCCTCCAGAGGACTTCGTGGTCGCACCCGATGTGCCGCGCGAGGGGGAGAATCGAAAGGGGAGCGCGCAGCCCTGGGCGCAAAGGTCATAGGCAAAGGCCAATGGAGCAAAGCCGATGACAAAGACGACACCGGGCATTGCGATAGCTCAAAGAGATAACCCGTAAAACGGAGCACGCTGCCATGGGCGCAAAGGTCAAAGGCAAAGCCGACGGGCTAAAGCCGATGACAAAGGCGACACCAGGCCATGCGATAGCTACCAGTGCCAACGGGGAGTAAAAAGAATAATCGGAGAGGATATACGAAAGAAAACATTTCCTAGGCCGTAAATCCCAAAGACGATATGTTCCCATGTGCGCACATGGAGGACAACGTAAGGGGGAGCATCTGACGAGATGCGCGACACGAGCTCAATGGGGCACACCCAAAAAAATGGGTAGTAATGAATCCAATAAAATAAAATGAATTGGATTCAGTGTCTGCGGCAAAAGGAAACACAGATAAGGGTCCAATATAGATAACCGATCCGTTATACAGCGTGAGGGGGAGCACAGAGTCCACAGTCACAGAACATCATGATGGATCTGGAGCCAGCACGCTAAATTGGAAATCGGAAAAAAATTGGAAAGATAATAGCAAATAAAAATTTCGCGTGCAAAGGTAGAGAAGGAAATTTTGATGGTAGCTTTTTCCTTCCACCAGGAGGTTTTTTGATGCACCCATCACGTTCCTTCCACCAAAGCATTTTATTGTAACAACATGGTCTACCCTCAGTTTGAGGGGGAGTGTTGGGATCAAGCCCGGAACGTTGCCAGAACGGACAACCCGAGGCCAGACCACATGATTAGATAATCGCTAAATTACCGTAGAATAACTGGATAATAACCAGGATCTGCGGAGATAGGAGCATACGCCCTACTCCAGACACTCACACTCGCATTCCTCGCATACATAAGCTGCCGGCCTCACCTAAATCATTACACTCCCTATGGGCATCTTCCTAGAGAAGCTCACGCACACCTCCGCCTTGCGGCTTTACAGACTCCCCCGGGGCTCCCAACTTCTGAGGCGGCTCGGCCCAGAATGGTATGTGCCCGGCCAGCATGACTTCCCTTTGGTCGTCCCACACGCCGTGACTGGACGGCGTAACCGTTGCCCCACGGCACTGGAGGCTCTCGCCACACGGGTCCCATCGGATGGCCCACGTGTCGACATAGCGGCTGTCGCCCCCTGGGAGGTACCCAACTGGGCGGCGCGACTCCGCCTACTGGGGACTTGCTCTCCCCACACGAGAAAGGACTGGACGCGTGACCTTTTAGGACATGTCGAAGGTCTGAGTATCGGAATCAGCTTCGTTTGTGCGCGCCTCAGCGCGGAGGGACGGGAGGACGGCATCGTGGTGGGCGCGGCGGCAGCCACATTCTCAGTAGCAGGACAGCCCCTCACGGGACTGGACTGGACCCTAGGGACGGAGGCCCTCCAGTTTGATGCCGACGTCTTTGGCATCGCCAAAACTGTCGAGGCTCTGGCCCTCTACTATACGGAGGAGGTGGCCCCTCCGGACAATTACTTTATCTTCTCATCCTCGGCCTCTGCATCAGCAAACCCTGGGCTGCTACAGGAGTCTGCAGCAGCACTACATAGTGGCCATAGTAGCCCACAGTTCTTGTAGTGCTGGTAGTGACGTTTATGTTCTGTGCAGCACTGCTGTAGCACTGCTGTAGTCTACCCACAGTCTACCATATCCAGGCCTACTACCACAGTCTACCACAGTCTACCATAGTCTTACCATATCAACCCAATTATTGACTACAGTAGTCTGTGGAAGTCTGCAGCAGCACTCCATAGTAGCCCACAGTTTCTGTAGTGCTGATAGAGACGTTTATGTTCTGTGTAGCACTGCTGCAGCACTGCCACAGTCTACATGCAGTCTACAACTCTGCCTGCAGTCTATCACAGTCTACCACAGTCTACCACAGTCTGACCAATCTCACTGTAGTACTGTACCAACCCAGTTAATGACTGTAGTTTTGATGCCAGCAAGTGCTATAGTCTACCATAGTCTACTGCAGTCTACCACAGTCTACTGTAGTCTACCATAATCTACCCCAGTCTACTGTAGTCTACCATAGTCTACCCCAGTCTACTGTAGTCTACCATAGTCTACCCCAGTCTACTGTAGTCTACCATAGTCTACCCCAGTCTACTGTAGTCTACCATAGTCTACCACAGTCTACTGTAGTCTACCAGTAAGAACACATGTTACTGGCAGGGATTTCCCAACTTTCTGCTGGTGCACCAGCAGGAAAGTCCCACTTTTTGATAGATAAAAAATATATATTTCAATTACTACAGTACAAAAAACAAAAGCTAAAATATGTACATTGTAAGTACTGAGTACCCGTCGGGGTGGTGGTGAGTCGACGGGTGGCGCGGTCATGCACACCGTGTCGTGGGGGTTGGTGGTGGCTGCCTTGCGTGCCATGTTGAGGTGGCGTGGCGGGTCGGCGGGGTCTTGCACGATGTGGCGGGGTCTTGGCGTGTGTTGGGTCGGGGTGGCGGTGAGTTGGCGGGTGGCGGGGTGTTGCGCGCCGTGTCGGGGTGGCGTGGGGGCCGGTCGCGGCTGGGCCTTGCGTGCCACGTTGAAGGGGCGTGGCGGGTTGGCGGGGTCTTGGCGTGTGTTGGGTCGGGGTGGCGGTGAGTCGGTGGGTGGCGGGGTCTTGCGCGCCGTGTTGGGATGGCGTGGGGGTCGGTGGCGGCTGGGCCTTGCGTGCTGCGTTGAGGCAGCGTGGCGGGTCGGCGGGGTCTTGGCGTGCCGTGTTGGGTCGGTGAGGTGGGTTGGCGGTGGTGGGGTGGCGGGGCAGGATGGAGGTGGTTCGCGTGCACGAATGGGCTGCAATCTCCAGGGTGAGCGGGAAGCAAAAAGAAGAAAACAAAAGAAAAACTTATGTTAATCATTCGGCCAAAGGTCTTGTGCTGTGTTGGGGCGGCGAGGTGGGTTGGCGGTGGCGGGGTGGCGGGGCAGGATGGGGGTGGCTCGCATGCACGAATGGGCTGCAATCTCCAGGGTGAGCGGGAAACAAAAAGAAGAAAGCAAAAGAAAAACTTATCTTAATCATTTGGCCAAAGGTCTTGCGCCGCCGTGTTGGGGTGGCAAGGTGGGTTGGCAGTGGTGGGGTGTCGGAGCAGGATGGAGGTGGCTCACGTGCACAAATGGCGGTGAGCGGGAAAAAAAAAAAAAGAAAAAAAAAAGAACTTATCTTATACATTGGGTCGAAGGTTTTGCGTGCCGTGTTGGGGCGGCGGGTTGGTGGTGGCAGCATGTTGCAAGCCATGTCGGGGCGGCGTGTTGGGGCAGGGACGAATGGAAGCGGCTCGCGTGCACAAGGGGACGGCAATGGCCTGCAACGTTGAAGGTGAGGTGAGCGGAACGAAGAAAAAAAAGAGAAAAAAAAAGAACATATCTTGTGCATTGGGCCGAAGGCCAGCTCATCCTCAGCCACGTCCTCTATCTTGCGTAGCCGTGGGGATGGTCCACGTGGAATAACGGCGTGGTGGTAAGAGAAGAACATTAAAAAAAAACTTGCCCATATACGGGAGAAACGGGTCAACGACACACATTCCCACGCCACAGATTAAGCCTCCGCTCGACACGACGTATCTCCCACCTTACTCCTGCTGCCTGTGCTCCTACTTCCACCCCTCGTCCGGCCTCCCCAGACCCATCCTTTCAAGCCCCTCTCTCATCCTCACTCGTGGTCAAGACGCGGCAGATGACGCACTGGGCTTAGTCGCAGTGCAACAAGATATGTTTCTGTTTTTTTTTTTTCTTTTTTTTTCCCACTCAACCTGAACATTGCAGGCCATTGCCGCCCCCTCGTGCATGCGAGCCGCTTCCATTTGTCCCCGCCCCAACACGCCGCCCCAACATGGCTCGCAACACGCCGCCACCGCCAACCCGCCGCCCCAACACGGCATGCAAAACCTTCGACCCAATGTATAAGATAAGTTCTTTTTTTTTCTTTTTTTTTTTTCCCGCTCACCGCCATTCGTGCACGCAAGCCACCTCCATCCTGCTCTGACACCCCACCACCGCCAACCCACCTCGCCGCCCCAACATGGCGCAAGACCTTTGGCCGAATGATTAAGATAAGTTTTTCTTTGTTTTCTTCTTTTTGTTTCCCGCTCACCCTGGAGATTGCAGCCCATTCGTGCACGCGAACCACCTCCATCCTGCCCCGCCACCCCACCACCGCCAACCCACCTCGCCGACCCAACACGGCACGCCAAGACCCCACCGACCCGCCACGCCGCCTCAATGCGGCACACCAGGCCCAGCCGCCACCAACCCCCACGCCATCCCGACACAGCGCGCAAGACCCCGCCACCCACCGACTCACCGCCACCCTGAACCCAACACACGCCAAGACCCCGCCGACCCGCCACGCCCCTTCACGTGGCATGCAAGGCCCCAGCCACCACCGACCCCCGCGCCACCCCGACACGGCACGCAACACCCCGCCACACACCGAATCACCACCACACCAAGACCCCGCCACCGCCGACCCGCCACGTCACCCCAACGCGGCGTGCAACACCCCGCCAACCCGTCACAACCCCGACCCCATCCGCGCCTCCCATCCACGCCATCTACGGCACTTCCACCTCCCTACAGTAGTACTAATATCATGTATTTGTTTTAAATAATATATTATTTTTATGCATAGATGGTGTGACTGTGATTTGGTTGTGACTTGACTATGATAACTTATGACCAATATATTTGGTAAGAGATATTTGACTATTTGGACTTGTATAACTTTCTGAACTTGTGCTACCTGCCAAAGGCATCAACAAACTGTGGGCCACTACAGTAGCCTGTGGAAGTCTGCAGCAGCACTATGTAGAGGCCATAGTGGCCCACAGTTTCTGTAGTGCTGGTAGAGAGATTTATGTTCTGCATAGCACTGCTGCAGCACTGCCACAGTCTACATGCAGCCTACAACTCTACCTGCAGTCTACCACAGTCTACTGTAACTACAACAGCTACCATATCTACCACCACTACCTTGACCACTACCACATATACCACCACTACCACATCTACCACCACTACCATGACTACAACAGCTACAAGTCTGCAACTACTACTGACATCTACTATATCTACAATATCTACCACATCTACAGGTTTGCTACCAGGTGTCCCAATCAACTACCAATCTTGAGTGGCTATGATGTCTGCAACACATATAGTCTCTACCATGTCTACCAGATTTCTAGCTTAATTTCTAGTCACACTGCCAAGTCTCTACCAGTCTACTACCAAATAACTATGGTATCTACAGCATCTACAGTCTCTACCATGTCTAAAGGTTTGCTACCAAGTCTCTACCAAGTCTCTACCAATCTACTACCAAATAACTGTGACATCTATGACATCTACAGTCTCTACCATCACTACAGGAATTTCTGGGGTGGCCCAGGGTTTGCTGATGTGCTCTCCAGGCGGTGCGCAACCCGCGTAACCAAACTGCCCAGAAGCATGCCCTTATGTTTCATCAATCACTTACCACCCTTTCACTGCGTCACGCTAATGTCCGGTTTCATTTAGTCTGGACCCCGGCGGACGAGGACTTGGAAGGGCAACAGGTGGCACGGCACAGGGCATCCGAGGCCTGCAAGCGGGACCCCCCGGAAGGGCTGGACCGCATACAATCTGCAGCATTCCAGAAGGACAGGGCAAGACAACGCGCCTTCCAACAATGGAACGACAAATGGCTGAACGACTCGCTCATTCCGGAGTTCAACCGCCACGTGTTGGGGGAAGAGGCCCTATCACATCACCAACGCTACCTTATCACGGCCCCCCCTGCACATGACAAACACCACCCACTCTGGTGCGCCGCCACAGACATGGAACGTGACGCCAATGGGAAGAAAACAAAGACGCCGAAGTTCACACTGCGCACCACATCCACAGCGCTTCAAGTCGCCACGGACCACGCCTTCACGGGCACTTATGCCCGGCGGTTCCGGCCCGCTGACCCACCCTCATCCCACGGCTGCCCTTGTGGGGAACCCACCCGCTTGGCCGAACACATCCTCCTCCACTGTCCGTGGTTCGTTCAGCCGCGCATCTCATACGCCATCCTCAGCACAGCGTGGAACCCCATCCACCCGCTTATGCATTACCCCCGCTTCTTCACCACCCGTGGAGGCGCTGAGAAGATGTGCAAGTTCCTACAATTCACGCGCGCCCTCTCCAAACCCGAATCCGGACCCCTGCCGGATGTGCCACCCGAACCCGACTGAGTTCCCTGAAACCGGGGTCGTATGTATCCCGTCTCATTCACTCCTCGTGACCGATCTAACCAAACTTTCGTGCCTCACACGCACCCCTAATTACCGCTTCGGCTTATGTATCACGGGGCACCCTCGTGGGCCCTCTTCTGTGACTTCTCCCGGTCGTGTTTTCCGCGTTTCGCTTCTCGTCTCGGGGCCACCTTACTTAGGACAATCGTGTTTCATAACTGTAGTCTGCTCGTAGCTACGTCTGGTCTGTGTCTCCGGCATGTAACCCAGAATAAAAGTGGATCAAAAAAAAAAAAAAAAAGAGAAGAGGTATCAAAGGGATCCTTCTACGCAAGGATCTGTCGACGAAGATCAGACAATGCGATGTGGAGTTATCTAACG
Organism: Lactarius sanguifluus; assembly: GCA_021527775.1. Classification (NCBI taxonomy): domain Eukaryota; kingdom Fungi; phylum Basidiomycota; class Agaricomycetes; order Russulales; family Russulaceae; genus Lactarius; species Lactarius sanguifluus. The sequence goes on along the minus strand of JAKEYF010000721.1, from coordinate 2,190 downwards.
TGCTTCAAGCGTTCCAGGTGCGCTTTATGCTTATTCGTGTTAGTCGGGTGACATATCTCCTCGTAGGCTGAGCTGGGATTGGACATTCGGTTTGCATTGATTGTGCAGAGGAGAGAGGTGGGCACAGCAATATGAATTAAAATCTGCACAGCTGACTCTCACCGCGTCAATAGGTCACCACTGACTCTGGCACAATTGGCCCTGAAGCAACGGTCGCGCCACCGTAAGCTCTTCTCAGCTGTGTTTACGAGATACTTATCATGTGTTGATCTGGCTTCTTCTAGGCCTATTCCTCAGAAGTCAAATTCTGTACAGATATTTTGGGGTATTGAGGGTGTCCTTTGGCGTGCCAGGTTGGGTGCTAAGGAGCCGATCCACCGTCCTGGCCATTTTGGGCAAGATTTTGGGACTTCTTCAAAACAGTCCCATGTAATTACGCGATCTGTGCTATATACTTTTTTTTTTTTTTACCCCGACAGAATTTCGGAATTTGATCGGAAGTTCGGAACTTAGGTAACATACCAAACTGGGTCACTTCGTGTCCCGCGTAACTATACAGTACCGTCACTACAGTACAGCCCATGAACATGAACACACTACTGTGACGCGCAATTGAAGGTGACGCTCCTCTTATCTAGTTGTGGCTCTCTTTCAGTAATATGCCACACTCAATGGCATCGCACTCCAATTCTCGAAGTGTTGGGGCAAGTGTTAAGGGCCACCACCATTAACAACGATAGAAACCACCTGCCAACACGAGGTAGTTTCCAACAACGCCGCGTCCAAGATCAAGGCTGATTGCATGTCGCCGTGTTGGAGGTGGAAAGGAGCGGCCTCTTTGCACAAGGTCTGCATTGGGGAACGGATCTGCGGCCCTGAGGGTGCCATCGTCTGCTGCGACGGTCCCTGCCCCTCCTCGAGACATGCGAATGGGGGAGGCACGCCACTCACTAACGCCCACTTGTAAATACGAGCGATGACCGGAAAGCACGCGAGTTACCTATCACTGCTTGGGGTACTGTACTGTACATTTCGACCTGACGCGATGACCAACTCGGAACAAAAAGATCGAATTTGCACATTCGCCCTCAGCCCATGACCAAGTTACGTATGTGCTCTTGTATGCATTTCCCTTCAATGCCCTCCGACCATGGTTACATGGCCCGCGTTATCCCGTATCGCATTGATCGGCCTATCACAAATCGAATCATCAAATTGTAACGATGCTGATAGCGAAAGTAATAGGGAGTGGAGCTCGTTCATAAGGGCTTTACGAGAAGAGGACGCTATTCTTAGCCCGGGCCGGCTGAGCCAATAGAAAAATTGTGCACATGTTCATGCGCGCATTTATTTGACCAATAGCAAGCGAACATCTGACATCAAAGCAGAAATGGCTCTAATCATCACCGGAGCATCTACAATGGGCCGCCTACTACCTGAAGCCATAGTCGGTCCTCACTAGAGCTTTTAATGCTGGGTTACTCTGAGACCCGCTGTCCTGATTGACAACTCTACCCCACCCCAACCCTCCACATGGCTCCTGCGACATCGTCCCAGGTCATCGCTGATGAGGAAACGCCTCTCCTCCATGACAGCGGCGCACAGCGAAAGCCAACACCGCTACCCAAGACCCAGCTCTTCCTCCTCCTCTTGGTGCGCCTCGCAGAGCCAATTGCGTCCTATTCCATCAGTCCCTACATCAGCGAGGTGGGTTTCCCATTGATTCGCGACACACCGGCACTGATATCCCACTTTTCTGCGTTCAGCTTGTCAGCGGCCTTTCGATCGTCGGTGGCGACAAGCGGAAAGTGGGGTATTACACAGGGTTGCTCGTACGTACCGTCTATTCGCCTCGGCACCAGTGGTCGCTCATAGAAGTATCCCAGATGTCCCTCCATTATGCAGCGGAAGCTGTCACTGTCCTCCAGTGGAGCCGTTGCTCCGACCACATAGGGCGCAAGCCTATCCTCTTATTGGGTCTCGCGGGCTCGGTGGTATCAACAATCCTGTTCGGGCTTTCCCGTTCCTTCTGGGCGCTCGTCCTCAGGTGCGCGTGACCGCTTCCCACAGGCTCGTTTACTAACTTGGGTCTTTCACAGTCGCTGTTTGAACGGCGTCCTGAACGGCAACCTTGGTGTCATAAAGAGTATGATCGCGGAGCTCACGGACGATAGCAACGTCGCGCGCGGG
>JAKEYF010000720.1:0-17585 GCA_021527775.1 Lactarius sanguifluus | reverse complement strand
CCCAGTGGAGCCCGAGCGACGCGACGCGGTGGATAGTAGTCACATATCATCAGAATGACAGAATCTATGCCGTCCTTCGAATCAAGTCCGTCGTCCGTGCACGGGATGAGAAGGCGAGAGAGTGACTGAGCGAACGAACTGACTCGAACAGTTACGGTTAGGTGTATATAAACATGTTTCTCATTTTCGAAAAATCCTCTAAAAAAAAAACTTCGAAGGACGAAAGAGAATAAACCAAGTGCTTGTAAAAATGGTGGGTGGAGGGGCCCGGAGAGGAACAACGAAATGATGCTGTTGTGTGCTAATTAACAACTTGAACTTGTACCATGTGCCGAAACCTGCGACCTTAGAAAAGAAGGATTTAAAAAAAAAAAACACCGGAGAGAGAAGAGCATTAATTCAGAGCGATGAAAAGTGAGTTCGGATCAATGGATGGATGGATGGATGGATGGATAGTAGAATATAATGGGAGCGGTGCATGCATGTGTGTTGAGCAAGGCCCTTTGCATAAAATGTACAAACATGTGCTTTTCTGTAGGCATACACCGAACGAAGTGTCCAGGGGGTGGGGTGAGATGGCATGAAAGGACTCGGGGCTAAAAAACAGTAAGGTGAGTTTGACTCGGTTGCATCCACGTGAGTGCCTCTCCATTTCTTTGTTTCACATCTGCGGCGATGGGTTTCATGCAATCGCCTTGAGCTCCGCGACCAGCCGCTGTTCACACACCCGTCGTCAGAAAAAAAGAAGAAAAAAAAGCTTTTGGCGGGAAAAAGGCGCACCGTCGCCTCGCGCAGAAGGTCTTCCGGATTCATGTCGGCAGAGTTTTGTTGTTGGCCGAGGCGGATGCCGTATTGCAATAACTGACGCATATAATATGGGTTGATGATCGTCTCGTCCTCTGCAAGCTCGGGTTGGCGTGGTGGCTCAGGCGCCGGGGGTTCCCCAACTTAATCCAGACGCCAAATAAGTATATCGGCGGTCGGGGGACAACCAGTCAGACGTACCCTCTTTCATGCCTAGCCACTCTTGCTCCAGAAGTTCGGGAATGGTTACTCTCTCCTTTGGGCTCCGCGATAAACATTTCTTCATGCACGCGATCACGTCTGGTGATATACGCCGTTTCAGATGGTCGAGCTTCTTCGGCGGGCTACCGGCGCTTCCAGAGCGCAAGGTCGGCACGGCATACTCAGGAAATTCAATCGCGTGAGCGGTGTCCGGAATCGCCTTCATTTTCTGGTAGACCGAGAGGTGTTGGAACGGCGGATGGCCGTGAACCATCTGGTAAAGAATGCAGCCTAGGGACCATACGTCGCTCGGTCGGCCAACTTTTAGGCGTCGCATGCCGTCGGGAAGCTCGATGGTCTCCGGAGACATGTAGTTTACGGTACCAATCTGCACGGTCCTAGTGTCAGCAGGGTACACACGAAAACATGGGCGGCACGCGAACACACCTGATGGTCTCGCTGAATGTTGGTAGTATCATTGGCAATGGCATTTGCGATCCCAAAGTCAATCAGCTTGAGTTGTCCACGGACGAGAACGAAATTCGCTGGCTTGAGATCTGAATGCACGATCTTCTCTTCATGGATAACGTGCACGGCCTGAAGCATCTGGTCATCGCGATCCAAGCCTCAGTACTTGTTGGTAGGGGAAGAAAGAAAGGACGCGACCTGCTGCCAGTAGTAAGCAACCCAGACCATATTAAGCGGCTCCTTTTGCTGATCTTGAAGAAGTCTTGAAAAATCTTTGCGTGTCACAAGCTCACATTAAGCCCCAAGTTTCACAATGCGTCATCCAATGCGTGACTGACCGATCTCACCACACTCCATCACCAGCATCAAATGACCCTTGGTCCCCCCTGGCCCGGGCTTCACCTCACTGTCCACCAACTTGATGATCCTACTGTTCCCGCTCAGTCGTTTGAGGAGCGCGATTTCGTTCATGTAGCCGTTCATCGTCTCCGCGTCCGTCCTATCAAGCGAGACGCGCTTGATAGCATATATCTCGTTCGCGTTGTTCATTACACGGTAAACGCGCGACGAGCCGCCCTTGCCGATCAGATCAAGCCGCGCGTACGCTTTCTTGCTCACAACGAGATTGCGCGTTTTGACCTCGGTGACAGGTACCGGCGCCACCTCTTCCTCACCCATGCCAACAATTGGCTCTGGCATAGTGGGACTGCGTCGGTGTCGCACGGAGACGGCTGGTACGCGCGGAGGCGGTGTTGGGTCGGATAGTTTTGGTGATGTCGACGCTGGTCGTGCAGGGGCGGACTGTTGGGACTGCAACGGAGGGAGGCTCCCGACAGCGGAGCGCAGGGTGTCGGATTCCTGTCGCCGGTGTCCATAGGCGGTGCGAACATGTGTCCCGCTGACCACCGCGATGTGTGTCGGTGATGGCGACTTACCACGAATGATGTGATCTTGTGGGAACGGTCGACCTGGGAGCACACATGATCATTAAATACGGACGCGATGTTCGTCGCGACAACCCACGTTCGACTTCTAGATCCTCCTCTTCACGTTGCTGAGCCCTTGCGTACTCTGACGTACATATGAGAACACAGAATTAAACTGCAAAGCGAGATGTTTGGCGCACCTTCTTCAAACGCGATCTCCTGGTCACGGCGCTTCCTTTCTTCCAATGCTACGCGTGTTGCTCCCGTGCGAGAATTGATCAAGCCCATGCTAGTCCCTGGGCGAGCCGAGGATTGCGAAGATGCGCTTGATAAAGGTGGCGCGATGGGACGCTCCGGGGCTAGAGTGAGTCAACCATCATACTTCAGGCATGCAGAGAAAGCTACGACGCACTGGACGCATCGCTAAGGCTTGCGGATCGCCGCGGTCGGGTAGCAGAATGTGTGAGTGCGTTGACGCGTTGACGTTGGAGTTTAGCTTGAGACCGTGGCTGCTCCTCGGCGCCACCATCCGTTTCCGAGTTGAGAGCCTGGTCAGCGTACGTGTCGTCATCTACGGTTTCGACCTCGGAAATCTTGTCGATAGCAAGACCCCGGGAAAACTTTTTCTGTACGAGCGATTGTACACGGGAGATACGACTCGGCCCAGCCATTAGCTGACGCGTTATGGATGCGCTAGATGGCATGGGTAACGAGGGTCGCTGTGGAGGGATGACATCCGCCAAGGTAGAGCGGGTACTTGAGGAAGTCGTGCCAACGGAAGAGTAACGCGAGGACAGGTAGTTGAGGTGGGATCCGGACAACGCGGGTACAGACAAGGGGGGCGAATAACGACGGTGGCCACTACTCGGACCTGCGGAAAGCTCTGGAGACAAACCGCCATCGTGGTTCTCCTTCTCGTCCTGAGTGGTCTGTATGTGGAGGTCGTTCGCGTCCTGTTCTTGTTGCTGCTGCGGAACCTTAACCCTCTCGTTGAATTTGTCAAGAGTAGCACGGCGGGGGTCAACAGTCATGCGTCCTGCACCGAGCAGGCTGCCAGGCGTAATAACACTGCGGACATAGGTAGAAGAGGTTTGGGCAGGTGCGTGCAACGGCTGCGAGGTGGATTGCGGGAGCGAAACGGGGCCAGAGAGTGCGCGTTGTAACGAGCGCAAGGCGGTTGGAACAGGGTCCGGACGTTCGGTGGGTAAAGTCGAAGGAATCCCAGGTAGGCTCTCTGATCGGGTGAGTGACTGACGAGAGGAAGACGCAGGAGAAGGATCATCAGGTAGTAGATTAGAGTCAGTAGAAAGAGGAGATTGCTTGTCCACAGGAGTTGGAGGGGATGCACGACCTTTGGAAACACGATGCCATTCGCCTGCGGAATTTTGCTCATAATCGAAGGAGAGTTCGTATAACGCCGATTCGTCGGAAGGGGGAGTGTCGAAACGAGAAGGCGGACGCGGAATAACTGGGGGGGTCAATGGGAGGGACATCTTGAAAGGAATCCGGTCTTGGTTCCACGACAAGTCGGAAAGTTCAACTCAGTCGCGTGCTCCCCACGAGGCAGTTCCAATGAAACGCGGTCACGTGTTCAATGATTAATTACAATTTAGCCGCTGATAACTTGCGAGTAATCCCTCCGTTCAGCATCTCCTCCGCCTCCCTCTCCAGACGTCCTACCAGCTCCTCGCACGTCGGGATGTCTCGTATTAACCCTGCTGATATTCCAAGACTCCAAATCCCGTAGTCTGGGTCACCCCGCACGTACACTTCTCGTCCCCTCGCGCCAGACACCAGCTCTCTCACGTCCTCAAATTTGGATCCTGGTCGCCGCTCTATCGCGACGACCTCCTCAGAAACCTTGTTCTTAAATACGCGGGCTGTGTTACGCATTGTGCGGAAAATGTGGATTGTGTCCTGTTCGGTCGATTCCACAATCTTCTCCTTGATCTTCACGTGTATCGGACTGGCCACCGCGCTTACTGTTAGTTTCATCGGCGGACCTGACCGGATACAGTTCCTCACCTTTCCACGGTGCACATGAACCTCGTCCCTGAATACGAATATGTATCTCCGTATTTGCAAACACGCCACAATGAATTTACGTACCCATGTTGATCCCAGACGCGCCAAGGGCAAGCGCCGCAACAAATCCGCGACTGTCTGCGATGCCACCGGAGGCAAGGTATGGCAGTTTCACCTCTTGCGCCGCACGTGCGAGCTGTGTGTCCTCAGTTCATGAGATCCATCAAGGCCGCATCTCGCACAACATACCAGCACCAATCCCGGCATATCATCCTCTCCGGGGTGCCCGGCGCCTGTCAGGGACGTAAACAAAAGCACCCGGGAACGCGAGTGATCTCCGACGCACACTCAAACCCGTCAATGCTAAGGATGTCTACCCCGAGTCTCTCTGCCGACTGTCTCGCAGTGGTCAGCATACGGTACGATAGGTTTCGAGGGCGATCTTACCTTTGCGTGCCGGATAGTCGTGCATTTGTGTATGATTGTGCAACCTTCTCCCTTCAAATACGCAATTATCTTCTTCGCTATCCACGCCGGTTCGTGTGATGTTGAGCTGCACCTTAATGCCAATGAGCGGGGGAGATGCTTACGGTTGTTCCCGGCTGTCTCGAAGATCCGCACACCTTCCGCGACTGCGGCCCTGATATAACCCTCATAGTCCGGCGGATTGATGGTGGGCAGAAGGGTAATGTTGACGCCGAAGGGTTTGTCCGTCCTTCGCCGAGTCTCGCGAATGGCCTCCCGCAACGCTTCGGGACTGGGTTGGGTCAGCGCCGTAAGAATACCTATGTTTACGTCGTGAGTATGCTCCGGAGCTACGACCGCCGGGTAAGCAACAACATACCGAGACCTCCCGCATTCGAAACCGCTGCCGCCAGCGAGGGGACTCCGACCCTGAAACAACACGTTCGCCGGACTTTCACTGGCACGCACAGGGCTACCCAACACTCACCATTGCATACCTCCCTGCACAATCGGCCTAATTCATTTTCCGGTGAGTACAGATCGCGAAAGTGACGAATGGTACTTGCACGCGGATGTTCAACAATTTCGTTACAGGTGTCACGAGCATCGTTTCTTGGCTCTGAAGTCGGGTGGGTTGTTGAGTGGGTCAATTTATCTGACCGAGATCGACGAGGGCTAGACTATTTAAATAACCACCTTCCTTTTTCCGGCTATTGTGTTGCCAAAGCAATCCCGGTATGAGCACATGTGATCATTGGGCTCGTGACTAACCAATAGCACAAACATAATCAACTAACTATCATACAGCTCGAATATCGCGACCAACTTTCTGTACTAATCACTCGTCTCCACCGCTGCTGGAGCATCACTATGTGCCCCCTTACTTCTGTACTCCTCCAATGCTCGTGTTACAGCCTTAATATGACCATTATAGTTAATCACCGAATCGAACACGTCCCTGCATCGCAGATGTCAGTGTTACTAATGAGGAAACGAAATGGTATCATACCGCACTACTCCATCCGAACCGATGAAGAACGTGACGCGTCCCTCGGAGAGGCCCATCAATCCACGGCTGACGCCGTACGCCTTGCGAGCCGCGCCAGACTCGTCACTTAACATCGGATACTACATCTCGTCGTGAGCCCAACACGAGAAAGGAAAACGTTCGAGCACCCACCGTCACGCTGTACTTCTCAGCAAACGCCTTGATGGCCGGGACTGGGTCGGCGGAGATGCCTACGACCGTGATGCCGGAGTCCTTGAAGTCGACGTTCTCTGTAAACGGATTAGTCACCAGATCTCGGTCTTCGGTCGTCGACGTCGACGCAACGTACCAACGAGCGCATCGCGAAATGAGCATACTTCTCTCGTGCAGCCGAAAGTATCTGTGTGAACTCCACGGTAAGATACTCGAGAGATCGGTCGGGAATCGAGCGCACGCACCGGCTTTGGGATAGAAAAATACAGCAGTGGGTTTACCTTGGGTTCCTGGTTTGAGCTCGTACGTCGTGCCGTCAGCGTTGGGCAGCGAGAGAGCGGGGGCAGGTTTGCCGAGCAGTGGGTGTGACATCGTGGTCTAGGAAAACGTGTGGCACTGTCGTCATCAGGGGTGTAAGTGGTTCCACTCGGGAATCGGGGTATTTCTGTATTGCCGGTTGCCGGACGCCTCACGTGATCGCACTGCTCGACTCAGCTTTCAAAATCGGTGGAAGGGACAACAGGGCAATCATAGTTTATGAGAGCAAACTTACACGAGCGACAGCCAACCAAGAAGTTTGTGCCACAAGCACGAAAAGGAGAAAGCCATCCGCGTCGGATCACGTATACCATGTAAATAAATGTAGGCATAGGATGGGAAATGCAGGCTAGTTGACCAGTGATGCGGCACTCACAAGCATGGAGAGAAACTGGTCCTAACTTACTAGCAATGGGATGGACGCTTCGCCATTTCACTAGAGCATGTGGGGTACCCGCCGCCGTGGGAGTGAGATATTAACGGAACTAGCTAGATACAAGTGAATAAAAGTTTGCTCTATTTTTGTGCTGCGGCATTCATCGCTTCTGCCGAGGGCTTCGACGTCAGCTCGAAGGATACATCGCGAGCGTGTTGCGCACCTGCGTTCTGTTCCGCGAATCGCGCACCTACTCGCTCTGAGTGCTTCAAAAATTTGTCGGCGCAATTCATCATGCATTGTTCCTGGTGTAACGTCGGCAAAGTGATGAATACAGAAGATCGTCCCTACCTCTTTCGAGGACAATGCCTTGCTAGTGAAGTCATTGCAACACGACGTGAAGCAGCGCTCGACAAGGCTGGAGTACATCCGCATGAAGTCTTGCATCTAATCGCTGTGAGTGGCAACGCGCAAAACCCCCACCAGGGGGAGGGGATAAACAGCAAACAAACCTGCTTTTTTTCAATGACCTTGGTCATATGCGCTTGCTCGGCGGCATTGAAAGCTGAAAAGTCCATAACGAGGAAAGGCTGTCAATGAGCACAGTGTGACGTGGTCCGGAAGTGGATATCTTCGGCCGATGTTTCTGAGAATTCCAAACAGCTGGAAGTCGGTTCAAATGCGGAAATAGCAGAAAAGTGATGTGGGGGTTGGACTCACGCTGGCCGCTGGCGAAAAAGGTGGGTGAGTACTTAGCGCCGTCCGATCAACTGACTGCCACGTGTACGCGCGTGTACGTGATAACTCCGTTCCTCGCTCACGCCTCGATGTCCGCATTGACTGTCGTTCAAATACGTTCAAACCACGGACTTGTGTTTCCTGTCATGTGTTCTGTCTAAACACATGGTTAATGAACTTCTCTTCCCATCATCAAACAACACGCCAACGCCTAACTACCGGTGGCCAGTTGGGAATCCGAACTTGTACGCTAGCAGCGGTTTATGCTGAGTGTTACTGAATGACCACCCTCCGAAGCTGCCTTTGAATAATAACACTGGCAGATAGCCTTCCGATGATACAGTCATCCCTTAGAAACGGACAGCCGCCACTGCACTGGTTGCAGTGACAGGTTCAATCTAATCCAATCCGTCCGAGCGCTGTCGCAGGTGGGACCGGTCGCTCACGCTATTATCGTATTCTTTCGGCGCACGACGCACGCCTTGTAAATTAACCGATCCCTTGTGCCTATCATAGTCCGCGGATTCCAGACCCGAAGATCGTCGTGACTGCGAAGTGGATCACTTCCGTCATCTGATGTGATAATTTCAAGAAAATGCGCGGCGGGTTTCATCGTCTGGACCCGGAGAAATAGCTGGACCAGAGCCGAACGCAATTGCTGTACTGATTGGACCGGGGGCCACTGGGATCAAAATGAGAATAATCGTCCGACCGCCCAATGTGCGAATGGTTCTTGCTCCGAATGCTGACATCATGACCAGCACTTAGTGAAATGCCAGACCACCGGTACATGACTGTAACAGAGCTGTTTTTACTGAATCGAAACACCGGGTCAGGGCAGATTGGCAACTAGCCACATAGCGCCGATTGATTAAGGAAAGGTACACTCTCAAGAGGCGGTGTTAAGATGCGAAGCTTCATCTCCATCACCAGAACTGTATAGTAGTCGAATACGCCAAACGCCAACGCCAAATCCGATCAGTAGAGTGCTTAGTCATTCAACGGGTGTGACCTCTTCCCGTCGGAACAACCGCTTGGGTCCCCCCATTACCGCCTCGCCATCTCACCTGGACTTACAGTATAAAAAGTGGGCGGATTTTCTTTTAGCCGTAGCATTGTCGTCCCCTCCACTTCTAAAACTCACCTTCCACTTTCGCATCCTTCAAGTGACAGATCTTAGCATGGCCATCCCCTTCAAGGAAGCTCTCCACCGCCTCGAAAATCGCCGCGTTAAGTCTACGCGCCCTCTTATCCCGCCACAAATCCTTCAAGAGGATCTCCCGTTGTGTGTCATTTCGCTGAGTATCGTCCCCTGCACGCATTAAACTGGACACGTAGATCCCTCCGCGCCGCCCAGACTGTCCTCGAAGGCCGCAAGGCAACCGAATCAATTATCCGCGGCATCGATGATAGGCTTATAGTCGTTGTTGGGTACGCGATGGCTTCTCTGATCCATGGTGGCGCCTTTTTCTCACGATTTTTTTTTTACCATCAGACCTTGTTCAGTCCATGATATCGAGTCAGCGAAGGAGTACGCACGGAAACTGAAGGTCTATGCCGATAACGCCAAAGATGATCTTCACATCATAATGCGCGTTTACTTCGAAAAGCCCCGCACCACCGTTGGCTGGAAAGGGCTCATCAATGATCCTGACATGAACGGCACCTTCCACATCAACCGTGGCCTCCGTATCGCCCGCACGCTCCTCCTCGACGTCGCGGACATTGGCCTTCCTTCCGGTTGCGAGTTCCTCGACACGATCACCCCGCAGTACACCGCAGATCTTGTCTCGTGGGGAGCGATCGGCGCGCGTACCACCGAATCGCAAGTTCACCGCGAGCTTACCTCCGCACTTTCCATGCCTACCGGCTTCAAAAACTCAACAGACGGCACCGTTGGTGTTGCTGTTGACGCGTGCCGTGCCGCACGTTCTGGACATGTCTTCTTGTCCGTCGGTAAGGAAGGCTTGAGCAGCATCATCGAGACCGAGGTCAGCATCATCCGTCTTGTCTTCTTGCTACAATGTACTCAGGCTTCTACTTCTGAAGGGTAACCCCGATGTCCACGTTATTCTCCGCGGGGGTGCTAAAGGCCCCAACTACGCCGCTGAATACGTAAGGGAGTGCGGAGAGAAGGTCATGAAGGCTGGACTCCCTCCCAAGGTCATGGTTCGTACTCGAATTCCTTACTTGCAATCCACGGGCTCACGCGTGTGCACCCCTCAGATTGATTGCAGCCACGGCAACAGCTTGAAGCAGCATACAAAACAAATCGACGTTGCGGAAGATATTGTGAGGATTTTTTCACGACTTTGAGAGATAGCAGCGTGATAACGATTTCTCTCAGGCGCACCAACTCGAAACTAGCGACACTGCTTCGATGATTCTCGGTGTCATGATTGAGTCGAACCTCGTCGAGGGTCGTCAGGATCTCCCCGCGGCCGGCAAGGCTATGCTCAAGTACGGCCAGTCCGTGACCGATGCCTGCGTGTCTTGGGAACAAACCGTTCCCATGCTCGACCGCTTACGGGAGGGTGTCCGCGGCCGGAGGAATGCAATCTGGAAAGCTGCACGGGGTCTTGAAGCGTCTGATGCGTAGACTTGCTAAAATCTCCTGCATTCTATCCAATCGCTATATATGCGTCTGCAGACGCGTGTGCATCGCCTTTCATTCCTGCAATTGTCGCATACATATGTTAGACCTAATTTAGACATCTCCATCACTCTCCAATCATGTGCTCATTATGTTTGCTGATTTGTACACCATCTTATCTGATTTGATCTTAATGAGAGGATTACACATCGCTTTTTTCTTCGAGGCGCCGCCGAGCAAAAACAGACACTTCCTTTTTCCAGCATCAGACTGCTCGTTATCTAGACGCGTTAGTAGCCACCATCGTAAATGGGTAAGAGTGCAAAAGTTCACAAGCGTACGGTACGCACATCATCTCCCTCTTGATTGCGTACACTTACGTGTGCATTCGTACCATCACAGAGAAAGACTGCCAGTGGGGCCTCAACGGCGCTCACGACTCCCCCCTCAAAACAACCCGCACCGGTTGCCGTGGCGTCCGCGGCAAAGAAAAAGGCGAGCACGCGCAAAGGGAAGGCGAAGCGGCCGCGGGCGCCGGGAGCTGGTGGTTCGGGACCTGTGCTAGGCGGTGCGGATTATGTGGACATCATGTTTGGCAGTCGCCGACGCGAGCGAGAGGAGGCGCAAAAGCTTCCCCGCGGCGACATATAGACCAGTGATGGGGGATCGTCCTTTTCCCAAATGCCCACACTGTAATGCACCGGTGACTTGTGCCCCCCCTTTGCATATCGTCGCTCGGGTGTTATACACAGAACCGATACGAGTATCAGAACGCTCTGCGTGGAACGACAAACCTCCGCGGCTGAAACTGCTCCTGGGGGCGGCGACAATAGGTCCGATCGTCGTTCGGTTCGGGGCTTACTCCATTTCGTCTCATTCTAGTGCACGTACTTTAATATTGTTGGATCACCGGTGGCGTCCTAAACCAACGCCCAAGTTTCGGCCGCTTGTTCCTAGAATGACCGAGTGGCCGTTTCACTCGATGGGCCAACGGCATTTTTCCCAGTTCGTTCATTCCTCAACAAAAAGGTAAAATGAGAAATAATACAGTAGCCATTTGTCACGTTACAGCAAAGGGCTGGCTCTGTATATTCAATGGTTTCCGATGTGGCAGAATTTTTTTGCAAAGGGCCCGCATGTTATTCTTTTCCGTCGGTTGGTAGGGTCTAGCCAGCGCATCTGAAATCGCGGCTAGTTCGCGGTCGCCAGGCAAGGCGCTCAGATGCAACAGTACTGTTCACCAACCGGTGTCCGCGTACAGTCGGCAGCGTACGCTCACGCTTGAGGGTCTGAGAGAAACATCGGGGGCGTATTGATTCTTAGAAATCGGTCGAGTTGGTAAGAATGTTTTGGCGAGTGACAAGGAGTCTCCGATGAAAAAGTACACTTGACTTGCTCTCGTTGTTTTCCTCCTGTACTGATAAGATAAATTATAACAATAACAATGGAAATAACAAGCGATGGGTAATCGAAAGGCGAAATACGAAGGCTAACCGAATTACGATTACCTGTTCGACGATGATACTGTCTGTACCTTGACATGTCTACAGTCCACTATGTAAACATCCAACGCCTATACATACAAATTGTGCATGCAGAAATTGCGGGATTCCAGGTCCGAAAGCATGCGAGCCTCCAATGAAGAATGTTGTAAATGCATGGGACCGATGGTAGGATCGACCTCCAATTCTGTAAGCGAGTAGAGCGTGTGTGGACACGTATGGAAAAGGGGGAAGGGGGTTCCAATAATCCCTTCGGAATTAAAATCGCGTTGGATTTTTGCTCCGCGATCGTACGCCTACGTTGCGAGAAGAGGTAGAAGATGTCCCCTGACTCGACAAGTCACCGTTCTTTGGTGTGGCAGCTCTCGTGTCCTGCGCTAGAGCGGACGGCCCCCGAGTAGCGAGCGGAACGCCGGAAAACTTTCTGAGAGGTGATAAAGGCACGTCCAGGTCTTGGTGACGCCGTTTCCGACCTGATGAAAATCTGTGTGATTTGAGCGGGGGGGCTAGGGATGATGGAGGAACGGCAAGTATGGGCGCGGGGATCCCTCGTGAGGAGTTTGACTGTGTCTCCGTCTCTGCTTCTCGATGTGTCACAGACGCCACCTCGAGGAGTTCCGCTATGTCAAGGTCCACCAGGGGGCGCGAGTTTGAGTCACCAATGCTACTTTTGGTCCTGATGCTGGGATTCCGGCTGCTATTAGATCGACTCCTCCAGAACCTCAAGCTCGAGGGAACGAAGGGGGAAAAAACGGATGACCGGGGAGAGGTCGTGGGCAGATCCATGGGGTCTGCGGGTGCCCTTGCCATGGGGAAAAATGGAGGCTTTTGAGAAGGTCGAGGGGGATTGAACATGGGGCTGGGTTCGCCGAACTGGCCGTGGTTTTGGACGGTTTCTATAGGGTCTCCTCCGAGGGCGGCAAGTTTCCGTCGTTCGCGGCGGATGAAGAAGATGCCAAGAATGAGGATGATGACAACAATGACAGACGACGTGACAGCAATAGCAATGACTGCAGACCTGCAGGCGGATCAGCCTCAAATGAGGAATCGTAGATAATAGTGCGGACCTAGACAAACTCGAGGCACTAGCTGTGGCAGTGGACGTCGTAGAAGTGATCTGAAGACATTGGGTGGGGTTGGATGGTCCACCTGCGACGGACAGCAGGCCTGAAACTTGGGGGTTCTCCTGGCCATCATCAAATAGCAATGCTACTTGGAGACCCCGTGCGACGCTCATGACGAAAGTAAATATATCAACCCCTTGATTTGAATAGAAAGAGGTGCTCTGGAGCGTGGACGAGAGACCCGTTGGGACAAATACTCTTACGGAGATCGGGTAGTCCAAAGAAGAGGAGATGCGAGCGACGCTGAACGGTGAGCATTGAGAGACGGTGCCGCCCAGTAATTGGAAGGTGGACGGGGTAGTGGTGTTAGCAGCAGTGGATATACAAGAGGTATTGTCGGAGGAATGGACTTGAATAACGTCAGAAGTAAGTGCAGCGCTATTCCCCGAGGCGTCATCCAACGAAGCAATTAAAGAAACCCCTTCTTTGAAGGGAAGAGAGACGACGTATGAGCCAGAGCCCGTAGAGGTATCCCACGCAGATTGGGGTATGGTGAAAACGAGTGGCGTTGAATTAAAAGGAAGGACGGTGAGAGTAAGCGGGAGGGCAGTAGGAGGGGTACCTCCAGCAAACGAAATATTAAAGGGCCCACATTGTTGTATAGGCGAATATGAGATCAGCCGGAAAACAGAAAGGACGGCCCGAGGAGAGAAAGCGAGGAAGTATACCAGCCCCAAGAGAGGGAAGAGCATGGGCGGGGGAGTGGAGGAGAGAAACCAGGGAGAAAGGATAATAAAAATACGGTGAGCGGCCGGTGGGTATTCCCTCGGGACAGCGACCCAGAAACATCGTGTGAGAGCAAGGTACAACCAGGCAAGCAAATCTTCAAATCGCGGATCTCAATATCGCGTCCGAAATATCCCTGTGACAGACGTGACACATCGGCTTAACTTGTTTGTTCCGTAACGCCTCCATGATCCGTACTTTCTCTAGACGTTTCTCGACGGTGTCCGTGTTGCCCAACTCGCAGTCTCCTATAATACCAAAACCTCATTTCTTCAATGCGGTTTCTACTGATGGAAAACAGCTTCCAACATACAGGATTATGGATGGCATCGGTAATGTGATAGAAGGTGCTGAGCTCCCAGAGGTCCGTTCTAGCTAGCCTGCTTGTCACGCATTCATCAAGTGTCTATCTCCTTATTGCTAGCTTGACCAAGAATTCGCCCGAAAGATGTCTGTGCCCATTTCTTCTTATTAAGAAGCATCACTAAGGGAATGTTACAATAGATACAAGAATATGGCCCTTCTTCCCATCATGGACACCTTGCTTTATAACATCCAGCGCCAGGGGAAGATATCCTTCTATGTAAGCTTCTTCACCAAGTGCGCCTGTCCAACCGTTTGTGAGTTCCAAATTAGATGACAGCTGTGAGTGTAACCTTACTTTTTATTCACTTGTCTCGACTTAAACGATATCAGCATGGTGAAGAAGCGACGGTCGTTGGAACCGCCGCAGCACTCCTTCCCGACGACGAGTATGTTTTCCCCTCCTTATGAACCTTATTCAGTCAACAGGACCCACATTCGCATAGGGTACTCGGTAAGCAAGGATTCTCCTCTAACTTAGTCCCACCTACGCAATCGACCTCCCCCCACAGGTCAATACCGTGAGCTGGGCGTTTTGTTATGGCGTGGTTGGGGAATCGATGCCGCAATGGCCCAGTGTTTTGGAAACGAACAAGATAAGGCGAGCAAAGGACGCCAGATGCCAGTGGTACTATCTTTTATCTTTTCCTGAATTGCCTCATCGCTGGACCAATGAGTATAGCATTGGGGCTCTCCACAACATCATTTCCACACGATCTCGTCGCCTTTGGCCACACAGATCCCTCAAGCGGCCGGCGTTGCTTATGCGCTCCGACGTGATCCAGCGCGAAGAGGCAAAAACTGTGCTGCAGTTTATTTTGGGGAAGGGGCAGCTTCTGAAGGCGACTTTCACGCGGGCATGCTATTTGCATCTACTATCGCATCACCAACCCTCTTCATTGCGCGCAATAATGGCTTTGCCATATCGACGCCGTCCTCAGAGCAGTATTTTGGTGATGGGATAGCAGCCCGTGGCGCTGGGTACGGCATCGACACCATCCGCGTTGATGGAAACGACGTGCTGGCTGTCCTTAGTGCGACACGAGAAGCTCGTCGTAAGTGTGTAGAGAGCGGTAGAGGTGTACTCGTCGAAGCTATGACATATCGGTATGATTCTCCTTTCCCCCACTTCACAACACATGTAATTTTTGCTCCGGGACGGCCTACAGCGTTGGCCACCACTCTACGTCGGACGATTCATTTGCGTACCGCGCACGACAGGAGGTCGAAGATCGCAAGCGCATCGACAACCCCATCGCCCGGTACAGGCTCTTTCTCAAGAATCGCGGGTGGTGGTCCGACTCAGACGAAGACGAGCTGAAAGAGTCGCTGAAGAAGGACGTTATGCGTGCCTTCAAAACTGCGGAGGGCTTGAAACGGCATGAATTGAGTGATATCTTTTCCGATGTGTATGGCGGCGAGGAGCCCCCGAACCTCGTGAGTATCTTTCCTTATCTTTCTCCATGGGTAACACTTGACTTCGTTCCTTGCCCACAGAAGGAACAACGTGAAGAGCTTACGCAGCTCCTGAGAAAATATGGGACTGTATGGGAACCGTGGAAAGCTGAGCTTAAGAAGTTCAAGGACAATGGCGAGAGTCTTCTCGGACGTTCCAAATGACGACCAAGGACTGGCAAATTGACGAGAGTGTATATATCATCATTTCGTGTACCTAATAACACAGAACCAGAACCCTACCCACTCCCCACGCCTCTACGGGTTATTGTAACTATCCTCCTGCTGCCATGTGGAACGAATCAACGTCCTGTTTGTCGTGGAGGTTGCTTCGGTCTGATGCAGATCTGATGTGTGACGATGCGGGGTTCGCATCCCAAGACAGCCATGTGGTACGCTGCGTAAAAGGCCCCTTCTGCAAATTCTCTTGCAAATCCTTATCATGGGTCGATATACCCGTGTGCACCTACCTGGCAAAGAAAACACGAGTCTAGTTGAGCGTATATTAGATACAAGATCACGAAACCAATAAAATAAAATAAAATAGTCGATACCAAGATACACATTTACATTTACGAAAACAGCCCAGTGGCTTGGCCACGTTACAAACCTCTGAGACAGGGGTGTAAGAGTGCACCAGTTTCTGAGTCACGAATTCGCGCGATTGATTGTACAGTAGAGGCAAATCGGAGAAAGAAGGGTACCTAGCTAATAAACGTGAGTTTTAAGCTTCTCTTCAGCACAAGAAGCCGCCATTACAGCACCAGTGATGTGTGTGGTTGCCGTTACTGATGCACTGGCAAGCGCAAAATGCCGATGGCGCCCACTTCGCCATCATCACCACCAGCACTGGTTTGGATAAGATGAAAATCTCAATATCCACGGTGTCTTCCACACTTGCAAACTCTATTAAAAAAAACACCAAAGGATTGAGAAATGATATGTATGGTCTATCACCATTCAAACGCCGAATGTGCGCTATGAATCATACGTTGTCCCATTTATTTTGCAATACAGTCCATCGGCGAGCGGTAAGATTATCTGTAGTATCACTATGCTAGTACACATTGTGGTGGCGTGTGGATTCGGCCGCGCGTGAAGGGGCGGGCACTCCTGCTGAGAAATGGTAGACATTACTGTAGTACACAGTGGTCGCTACCGTGTCTGTCCCCCAGGTTTCGGGTATGAGGGGCTAACGCCACGGTTTCGTAACTGTGGGCGTAAAGCGAGCGTCCGCACGGTTAAACCATTAAAACAGAGCAAAGCGAGCAAAGTGAATAAGCTCCGGACAGAACAAAGAGCCTTATGGCAAGTTGAAGCTTACAGGCGCCGACGAGCATCGGACCGTGATGAGGATTAATCGCAACTTAGTTAGATTAGGTATCATAGGGAGAGGTACTGGAGAGGTACTGAGGCACATAGAGTACGGTATTGTGTGGATGGGCGGTGATCGTCGATTATGCTGCGGATGTGCCACCTGCTAACGTCCCCTGCCCGCGTTCGGGGTCTGACATGCGGTGCACGCGCACGGTAGGGCCAACGTGTATGTTCTGCATATTCTGCGGGGTAATCAGGATGTATTGTTTACCATCGGAAGAATTCGCCGTGTCGATCTAGGGCGAACATCAGTCAGGGCACTAACGGAGCCAAGGATGTACCGGTACCATCATCTTCATGCTTATACGGCGATTGACGGCATCCATGAACACATCAAACTCGTCTGTTTTTCCGTGAACTCGTGAACCTTCAAAAGTCCGCTATGAGGACCTACCAAGGCACCGGATGGGGCTTCCGATGGATTCCCACATAGCCAAAAGCAGGCAGATGGTTGCAAAGGACTTCTCGCCGCCACTGAGGGAACGTGGATCTTTGTCGCGGGTTTCACCTTGAGTACCGTTCAGGTCTTCGGTTTGGACCTAAGTGCGATATTGGTTGAGCTGGCGAGATGAAGAACAGAGACTACCGTACTCTCAGCTGCAGTGTGCCGTCATGGTGGTTGAAAAGGACCTTGCCGAAGTACCCACGGTTTGAGAGATGGTACTGGAACACGACTTTACAACGGAAGGCGATGTGTCGGCGGAAGTCGTGCCACTTTTCCAAGCGGAGACGGAGTGATTGCTTAAGAGCCTATATTGATGTCAGTGATCTGTAACCGGACAGGGATGCTGCGGACTTACTCTGTTTAATGATGCCATGCTCTTCAGATCCCTTTGTGCGGTCTCAAGCGCGGTCCGTGCTCTATTGACCTCGGCTGTCATCTCCTCTACTGACGCGCCTTGTCTGTGACTTATGAATAAGTG
>JAKEYF010000072.1:0-273382 GCA_021527775.1 Lactarius sanguifluus | reverse complement strand
CACATCCATTCTTTTTCCCACTTGACCCCTTCCATCTCTTCTATGAAAACTGCATGCCACACATCTGGGATATATGGACTTCATTCAGCTCCAACTCAGAACAGGTCTACATGAGTCCAGATATTGCTTCAGCACTTGGAGCAGAGGTTGAAAGTGCTATAGCAACACTACCTTCATCCTTTTGTGGACCTATTTGGGACCCCCACAAAAAGCGCCAAAGTCAATACAAAATATATGAGTGGATGGCCCTTCTCCACTGGTATATTGTCCCTATGGCATGGGAGCTTGGATTTGACCATGAGGTGATCAAGAACTTTGCCATATTCTCCAATGTGGTAGAGTATGCCATGACAACTGTCACTAGAACAGAGGAAGATTTATCCAAGCTTTATAAGAAGATTGTCCTTTTCCTTCAAGGATTTGAAAGCCTCTATGTTGGCAATGACCCATCCAAAATTCCCCGCTGCCGCTACTATGCATCTTCCAGCTTATTCATGTTCCCTACCATATTTCATATAATGGCTCTATCAGATTTGGCTCTCAGGCTACATGTGAACGGGCCATCGGAGATATTGGACATGGCATCAGGTCCAAAAATCCCCCTTCAAAAATATAGTCTCATACACAACAGACAAGCAGTCTGTTAGACTTCTACATCTTGCCTATCCAGCACTCTTCCCCACACCTGAAGAACATCAGCAAACCCTGGGCCACCCCAGAAATTCCTGTAGTGATGGTAGAGACTGTAGATGTCATAGATGTCACAGTTATTTGGTAGTAGATTGGTAGAGACTTGGTAGAGACTTGGTAGCAAACCTTTAGACATGGTAGAGACTGTAGATGCTGTAGATACCATAGTTATTTGGTAGTAGACTGGTAGAGACTTGGCAGTGTGACTAGAAATTAAGCTAGAAATCTGGTAGACATGGTAGAGACTATATGTGTTGCAGACATCATAGCCACTCAAGATTGGTAGTTGATTGGGACACCTGGTAGCAAACCTGTAGATGTGGTAGATATTGTAGATATAGTAGATGTCAGTAGTAGTTGCAGACTTGTAGCTGTTGTAGTCATGGTAGTGGTGGTAGATGTGGTAGCTGTTGTAGTTACAGTAGACTGTGGTAGACTGCAGGTAGAGTTGTAGGCTGCATGTAGACTGTGGCAGTGCTGCAGCAGTGCTATGCAGAACATAAATCTCTCTACCAGCACTACAGAAACTGTGGGCCACTATGGCCTCTACATAGTGCTGCTGCAGACTTCCACAGACTACTGTAGTGGCCCATGGTTTGTTGATGCCTTTGGCAGGTAGCACAAGTTCAGAAAGTTATACAAGTCCAAATAGTCAAATATCTCTTACCAAATATATTGGTCATAAGTTATCATAGTCAAGTCACACCAAATCACAGTCACACCATCTATGCATAAAATAATATATTATTTAAAACAAATACATGATATTAGTACTACTGTAGGGAGGTGGAAGTGCCGTAGATGGCGTGGATGGGAGGCGCGGATGGGGTCGGGGTCGTGACGGGTCGGCGGGGTGTTGCACGCCGCGTTGGGGTGACGTGGCGGGTCGGCGGTGGCGGGGTCTTGGTGTGGTGGTGATTCGGTGTGTGGCGGGGTGTTGCGTGCCGTGTCGGGGTGGCGCGGGGGTCGGTGGTGGCTGGGGCCTTGCATGCCACGTTGAAGGGGCGTGGCGGGTCGGCGGGGTCTTGGCGTGTGTTGGGTCAGGGTGGCGGTGAGTCGGTGGGTGGCGGGGTCTTGCGCGCTGTGTCGGGATGGCGTGGGGGTTGGTGGCGGCTGGGCCTGGTGTGCCGCATTGAGGCGGCGTGGCGGGTCGGTGGGGTCTTGGCGTGCCGTGTTGGGTCGGCGAGGTGGGTTGGCGGTGGCGGGGTGGCGGGGCAGGATGGAGGTGGCTCGCGTGCACGAATGGGCTGCAATCTCCAGGGTGAGCGAGAAACAAAAAGAAGAAAACAAAGAAAAACTTATCTTAATCATTCGGCCAAAGGTCTTGCGCCATGTTGGGGCGGCGAGGTGGGTTGGCGGTGGTGGGGTGTCGGAGCAGGATGGAGGTGGCTTGCGTGCACGAATGGCGGTGAGCGGGAAAAAAAAAAAGAAAAAAAAACTTATCTTATACATTGGGTCGAAGGTTTTGCGTGCCGTGTTGGGGGCGGGTTGGCGGTGGCGGCGTGTTGTGAGCCATGTCGGGGCGGCGTGTCGGGGCGGGGACGAATGGAAGCGGCTCGCATGCACGAGGGGGCGGCAATGGCCTGCAACGTTCAGGTTGAGCGGGAAAAAAAAAGAAAAAAAAAACAGAAACATATCTTGTTGCACTGCGACTAAGCCCAGTGCGTCATCTGCCGCGTCTTGACCACGAGTGAGGATGAGAGAGGGGCTTGAAAGGATGGGTCTGGGGAGGCCGGACGAGGGGTGGAAGTAGGAGCACAGGCAGCAGGAGTAAGGTGGGAGATACGTCGTGTCGAGCGGAGGCTTAATCTGTGGCGTGGGAATGTGTGTCGTTGACCCGTTTCTCCCGTATATGGGCAAGTTTTTTTTAAATGTTCTTCTCTTACCACCACGCCGTTATTCCACGTGGACCATCCCCACGGCTACGCAAGATAGAGGACGTGGCTGAGGATGAGCTGGCCTTCGGCCCAATGCACAAGATATGTTCTTTTTTTTTCTCTTTTTTTTCTTCGTTCCGCTCACCTCACCTTCAACGTTGCAGGCCATTGCCGTCCCCTTGTGCACGCGAGCCGCTTCCATTCGTCCCTGCCCCAACACGCCGCCCCGACATGGCTTGCAACATGCTGCCACCGCCAACCCCGCCGCCCCAACACGGCACGCAAAACCTTCGACCCAATGTATAAGATAAGTTCTTTTTTTTTTCTTTTTTTTTTTTTCCCGCTCACCGCCATTTGTGCACGTGAGCCACCTCCATCCTGCTCCGACACCCCACCACTGCCAACCCACCTTGCCACCCCAACACGACGCAAGACCTTTGGCCAAATGATTAAGATAAGTTTTTCTTTTTTTGTTTCTCTTTTTGTTTGCCCGCTCACCCTGGAGATTGCAGCCCATTCATGCATGCGAGCCACCCCCATCCTGCCCCGCCACCCCCCGCCACCGCCAACCCACCTCGCCGCCCCAACACAGCACAAGACCTTTGGCCGAATGATTAAGATAAGTTTTTCTTTTGTTTTCTTCTTTTTGCTTCCCCTCACCCTGGAGATTGCAGCCCATTCGTGCACGCGAACCACCTCCATCCTGCCCCGCCACCCCACCCCACCACCGCCAACCCACCTCGCCGCCCCAACACAGCACAAGACCTTTGGCCGAATGATTAAGATAAGTTTTTCTTTTGTTTTCTTCTTTTTGCTTCCCGCTCACCCTGGAGATTGCAGCCCATTCGTGCACGCGAACCACCTCCATCCTGCCCCGCCACCCCACCACCGCCAACCCACCTCACCACCGCCCAACACGCACGCCAAGACCCCCGCCGACCCGCCACGCTTCCTCTCAACGCAGCCGCAAGGCCCAGCCGCCACCGACCCCCACGCCATCCCAACACGGCGCGCAAGACCCCCCACCCCCACCGACTCACCCACCCCCACCCACCCAACACACGCCAAGACCCCCCAACCCGCCCCACGCCCCTTCAACTTGGCACGCAATGCCCCCACCTCCCCCACCCACCCCCCCACACTCAACACCCCCCACCCCACCCGCCACTCCCCACCTCACCTCCACCTCCCCCCCACCTCCACCCACCACACCAACACCACCCAACCCCTCCACGTCGTGCAAGACCCCCCGACCCCCACGCCACCTCAACATGGCACTCAAGTCATCCACCCACCAACCCCCACGACACGGTTGCATGACCGCGCCACCTCGACCTCACCACCACCACCCCGACGGGTACTCAGTACTTACAATGTACATATTTTAGCTTTTGTTTTTTGTACTGTAGTAATTGAAATATATATATTTTTATCTATCAAAAGTGGGACTTTCCTGCTGGTGCACCAGCAGAAAGTTGGGAAATCCCTGCCAGTAACATGTGTTCTTACTGGTAGACTACAGTAGACTTGGGGTAGATTATGGTAGATTATGGTAGACTACAGTAGACTGTGGTAGACTGCAGTAGACTATGGTAGACTATAGCACCTTGCTGGCATCAAAACTACAGTCCATTAAACTGGGTTGGTACAGTACTACAGTGAGATTGGTCAGAACTGTGGTAGACTGTGGTAGACTGTGATAGACTGCAGGCAGAGTTGTAGACTGCATGTAGACTGTGGCAGTGCTGGCAGCAGTGCTACACAGAACATAAACGTCTCTATCAGCACTACAGAAACTGTGGGGCTACTATGGAGTGCTGCTGCAGACTTCCACAGACTACTGTAGTCAATAATTGGGGTTGATATGGTAAGACTATGGTAGACTGTGGTAGACTGTGGTAGTAGGCCTGGATATGGTAGACTGTGGGTAGACTACAGCAGGTGCTACAGCAGTGCTGCACAGAAACATAAACGTCACTACCAGCACTAACAAGAACTGTGGGCTACTATGGCCACTATGTAGTGCTGCTGCAGACTCCTGTAGCAGCCCAGGGGTTTGCTGATGGAAGGGTCCAAAGGACTTCCCTATTTAAACCATTTAGCAAGAAGAACATTGATTTGAAGCACTTACAGGCAATCAATGAGTCTTACCCTGAAGTAGAGGGGAAAGAAGTCATGTGTTGGGGGAAGTGCCCTCTTCCCAACCACACTACTCTTACAAGCCAGCTCTTTGAGCTCTCAAAAAAGCACACTTCCCGATCCTCAAGGTACTTTGAAGCTCAGCTAAAGATGTCAAAGTCAACAGATCAGCCCATAGATGAAACAGTACTGGAGGTGGAGAAGAACAAACCAATATTTGGAGAGGCCTTGGCCTTTTATACTGTTGCTGGCCTCTCCTTTGTTGCCTATCATTCCTTGATAGAGCGCCACCAGCTATTTGGGAGATGGTATGGGAAGTGGTCATCAAAGATATATGTGCTTGAAACATCAGCAATAGTAAGCCTCATTGGGATTTGGACTTACAGTAATCATGTCCATATATTGCGGAGACATCCGGGACTTACCCTACTAACACCGGATGAATGTGGTCTTGATACCGAGGTCGAGGCAATTTGATCTTGCCTGTATATAAGAACTGATGTATTTAGTCATGGGAATGGAACAGAGTTAGCGGAAATAACTTACAGCCAGCCAAGGATTTCGCACCAGGTGTGTCCGAGTTTTTGCCGAGCCTTGAATACCGCCGGGATCTATGTTGCACACAATAAGTCTTGAGAATGGGGACAGTGAATACATAGCGGGGGACTTACCGAGAAGCGTCGGGCTGGCACTTTGAGGTCGTGGTCCACAAGCGTCCGGTCTTCTGATCAAGAGTATGATCAGAAGCCTGAGACCGGCAACCGGAGCGGCTGTGCAGCGGCTGGGGGCTTGGGTGAAAAGCGTCAGCAAGAGTTGCTGACGCTGGGATGGGGTGTCGCTCGGGCAGAGGGTGCACACTGCGCCATCGCGCAGGAGATGAACCCGTGCCTATGTCGCAGGGTTGGTGTTGACTGGAAGGGGAATCGCGACGACAAGACCTTGAAGTTTTGAGCGCTTCAAGACTTGCCGCCGACGCGGCTTAGCTTGGCGAAGGGATCTGTATCGAGGGCGACATCGTGGCCATGTTGGTGATTATGGCCGTCGTCGCACAGTGTCAAATATGGGGCCGAAGCATTCCCCGAGACGTCTAATCGCGGTCGCGGCGTCGGACCTGGAGGGTTCAGGGGACGGCGCTTCGCACGACCCTGTGCATCCAGTCGGAAGTTCGGAACCTGAAGCCCCGGTTGATGGCAGCTGAATCTGCACGGGGGCTGGAGGTCGAGGGGATAGAAGGAGCCCTGCCGTTGTCGTGTAGAGATATCCGCGGTCATCCGAATCGGCGTCTCGCGTCGCATTCCCACCGTTCTCTGAGACGTCTAATCGCAGTCGAACTGTCAGACCCAGAAACACTGGTAGAGGAGACGGCACTCTTGCACGAACCTGTACATCCGCTAGCCTGTTGATCAAATCCTCGAGACGTTGCAACTGTTCAACTAGTTCTGCGTTGTCTTGTGTTCAGGGAACGGCAGGTAGATATCATCAGCGACGACGACAACGACCACGACAGCGCCCCCAAACGGAATAAAAAGGGCAAGCGCAAGGCTAAAGGCAAGCGCAAGGCAACAGCTCAGACCCTGTTGGAGGACGACATTGCCCCATTCCGGATGCCCGCTACTAATGGGGTCAACTCCAAAGTCATGCTCGTTGGCAAAATGCTGACAGTTAGGTATGCCCGGAGTCACGGGTACGGCCCTCAGGCAGACGGTTGTACTCGATACAGTTGGTGCGCTGACGGCGTAGGTGACACAGGGTGTAATGTCCGGCAGAGATATTCACCCGACAAGGGAGGCGAACGCGTGGATGATGGAAGAGCTGAGCGGGCAGCATCCCTCCACCAGAGACAGGGAAAACTCACATCCGCTGCATCTGTGCTGCCCAACTGTACACTTCCTACATGTCCCCCAAGCCATCGTTACCTTGATCGTTATACTGTATCGTCCGTTGCCCTTGTCGCCTCCATCGGTGTTGTTGGTGTCGTCGAGACTGGACGGCTAGGGGCGGTGAGTATTACGAGGATCCGCATAGGAGCACCACGAAGACCCAGAGAGGAGAGAAAAAGCGGAGAAGACAAGAGCATCGCGGAGATCCGCATAGGAAAGAAAGACGACGACGGTCGAGGCAATCAACAGGCCGACCGCCGTCATGGACAGTGTTGCCTTGGATAGAATGCAGCCGACGTTCAAGCATGTCGTGGATTTTACGCTTGAAAGTGCCCCAGAATCCCAGATTGCCGAGAAGTCGAGAGACTTGACAACTTTGGCAGTAAGTTACTTCGGTTTGTGGGGCAGGGTTCGGACTCATGATTTCCCCGCTCGGACTTGACTCAGACTACAATATTCTCCACTCCACCGAACCTCACAACCATCTTGTCCTCAAAATATTGTTGTCTCTTTCGTCGTCGCGTGGTCGTTCCTGTCGCCTTCGTCGGACGCCCTCGGACGCCCATAGCCTCGAAGATCAGGACGGCTACATTCCGAACTCAATCGCTGTGTCATCGGCCTCCAGCTTTTCACCCTAGCACCGCCATCTGCCACCCATTCATCAGTGTTCGTTCATCAAGCTGACCTTGTCGCATCCTATTGATTTTATCCATGCCTTCGTCTCTGGCCGATCAGCACCCCTCCATTTCCGCCCCCATTCCTTTGATTGGTTTCCCTAGCTTCGCTCCCTTTGTCTCGGGCAAACGTGCGCTCTTATTTTTCTTAACCTTTCTAACCACTCTTTAGTGCACGTCGTCGCCACCTGCGTTGCTACTTCGGCCATACTTCATTCATTCTTCCGCACCTTCGCTTCCCCATAGACCCTGATCGATGCCCGATCTCCCGCTCCTCTCTTAACTTTCTTGTATTGGTTGTAGCGTTGCAGGTTTTCACGCTGTCGACGCTACTATAGTCCCACCCCCGACGTTCCGTCTTCCATCGAAATCGGATTCCTCCTATCCTCGACTCGTTACTTTACTTTTCCCCATCTCAATTCACACAGCTTTTCATCGCGTCTTCGTTCTGCAATGCTACATGACATTATCGACTGGATGAATATCGGGATTCCTCAGACTAACCGGAGCAAAGGTGATCCGGAAACGATCGCATACGCCGAGCCTCTATTCAACATCATGCCTGCCTTGGCGGAACGCTTCTATCGAGGGTTGCACAATCTGTCCACCCACCCCCACACGTCTGACTTCGTGATACCTTCGTACCCGTGAGAATTTCTCCGTCCGTCAGTTGGTCGCACTCCCTTTCAAGCCCCCATCATTCCCCATTCCCAAAGTCGAGGTCCAGTATTCCGATGGTTCAAGAGTCGCCACCACCGATCGAGCCCTCACCTCCTTCCTTCGGCTGCGATCCTACATCTTCGACCTTGTCACATTGGTCCTTCACTCGCTCACTAATCGCGGCCACTTCAAGGGCGTCTCAGAGCTGCTCGAATTAATCTATGGAAACGACCACAAACGGGCCAAGGTGATGCTCGCGCACACGGAGGAAGAAGAGGAACCTCGGGGCTTGTGGTGGGTTAGTTACACGGAAGGGCTGCGTTGATTTGGATGTTCGTAGGTTTTTTTTATTTAGATGGAACACAGTTGTAGTCTGCAATGGAGTTGATTTGCTTCCCGAATGATATTACGGTAAATAGATACACCGAGTTGTGAATAGAATACGCGGATTATATGAGGTGATCACAACCAACTGAGCTCCATTATGTAAAAAAAACAAAAGGTGCAATTTCGAATCCCTAGTATTCTAACACAACTGGACCGGCTGGACCTTGGGCTGGACCTGACTACAAACGACTACCAAATGACTCTCGTCCGACCTGGTCGGACTTGTGCAAAATTTCTGACTGCTGGCGGACTCGGCTCGACCCGAATTGACCCCCAGCTGACCGCATCCGGACCGCCGCTGACTCATTCCGACTTTTTCGTTTTTACTGAGTGTCACTACTGTAATAAAATGGGGCGTATTCGCGATTTCCGCAAGAAGAGATATGAAACTGAGAAGGAGGAGAGTAGTGGTAGCTAGTTCGCGTGAAGTATTTCGGGGCACGTGGACCCCAAGACATATCCGGAACAAATTTTCAGTACACTTGAACCTGCCCTGATTTTCCCATGGACCTTTTACCCATGGCTCCGATGTTCCTCGATTCCTTTTTTTTTAATTTAAAAAAGGTCATTGCCGATCGTAGAGCGGCCACTTGGTAGTGGTAAGTTGCCTCCACTGTTTTCTCTCGCAATGACGACTACTTTTGAATCGCTACTTGGAAGCCTTTGTGCTCATGAACTATCTTTCATCTATACCCAAATTTCTGAGCTCTCCTTTGACATTAGCTCATCTTTTGAACGAATGCTAACATCCGTTCTGCTGTAGACGGCAAGGTACCTTAAGGCTTATGGTGGAGGGTAGTTCGGTGAGTCTCGATCTTTCGACATCTTGGGTAGGATCGAACACAATAGAAGTCAAGCCCTAAGTTCGCATTATCGGCGAACGCTGACGATCAACCATGCTAATACTGACCCTCCTCTTGTTTACAGTCCTCTCACCTCCATCGTGCTCATTACACTCATTTCTAGATTTTCCTATGCCATAGGTAGGAGATACGAATCATTTGGTGGCTCTTGCGTGCCGGCCGGTCCAGCGTTATAAGCTTACAGGAAAACAATGGGTATTGTATATCCCATGTCAGCGGACTTTAGGCTTTCCTTTACTTTACTAGTACTTCTTGTATCTGTGTGGCGGTACCTTCCTGCTGGCGACCACATGAGGCATTGACCAGTTAAGACCCCAATCACTTCGGAGTGTGTCAAGATTTAGTCATCTGTCCCTACTTTAGAATCGCACTCTAGACTTGCCACTCTGTTCATACACGCCCGACCATAGATCATAAGAAGAATACTCAACCTCCCGTTCCCGTGCCTTATTCGACCTTCACCCTTTACCTATCTAAGTCTTGGCGTACCTCGCAGATGGTCGTTCTCAAACATTACGGCCTCACTGGAGGCGATCAAGCGAATTAATGGGATTGCCACTGTGGCGATGCTGACCGACCCTATCCCGATAATGGGCGGTTCCACATGTGCGCCAGTGGGAAAACCACATGGATAATTTAGAGGGATTCAAATGGGGTATCAGTCAAAGGGGAGCAGGACGCCAGGTCCCGCAAAGCGCGTAGTCAAAAGAGTAAAGCACTCATTTACGACAGCTCCGTGTGGTAATACCAAAGGCATGACCGCACCGTGGACATCGTCCTCCCATAATTCGCCAAGTCTGGGTGGGACAATGACTACGTTAAGAGGGAGCTTGTACCCCAGTAACCTGACGTGCCATCACGTATTTGGAATGATAGGCTATGTCTTCTGTGCTTACCCCCATCTAAGTAATACCTGTCCATCAGTCAGTAATGAAACCAAGATGGGACTTATAAGTGGGCGCACGGCGCATGAGGCAGATTTCCAACAAGAGGGGCGAGGGTTCTTTTCATGCACTGGATTTCCCGAAAGGAACGTCACGAATAGACCAGGCATGGGTATCGGTAGTCGGACGGCCAGTCAACTTTTATTCCAACGAACTCGGTCATTGTCGAAGATGCCGACCAGAAACCATCAAAGTGTCGTGCATGTGTATAATACACGGTACGTCTACCCCATTGCGAAATGAGATTGTCAAAGCGCAACAGATAGAGAGAGAACCTGCTCACAGTGATGATACATAAGGAAGTAATGAAATTGAGGGGAAGCCATGCAAACCAAGTACAGATGTCCTGACACCGTCCAAACTTTCAAGTTCTTGCGCCAACTCTCCACCACCACCACCACCACCACATTACCGTCGATCCGAGCATCACCACCGAATCCTCAAACCTTCCCGACTTTGCCCAACGCCGGCGCCGACGTCGACGAGGCGATAGCAGCAATTTCCGCACCGCCGTTCGTCATGCCGACTCGCATGGGCACCGCCGGCGGCTTCCTACGCTTCGGCGGTGCGGGCGGTGAGCGGCGCTGGACCTTCTTCGTCCCGCTCGCCGTCGACGTGGCACTCACCGCGCTACCCGCGGGACTGGGCGGGACACGCCCATCAAAGGAGCGCACAGACATGGGGGAAAGCTGCGGCTGTGCAGGCGGGACGGCGAGCGCGCAGCCTCCGGGAGACAGGGGTGACGCGGGCGTCGGCTCGTACAGCAGCGCGCCGACTGAGTTTTGGCGGACAGGTAGGGAAACCTCGCGCGAGCCCGGGGAATGCGGACGAGGATGTGGATCGGCGGAACGCTCGTTAGCGAGCGTCTCGGAGCCAGTGCGATCGCGGTGGCGGCGGGCGGTCGCCGCAGGAGGTGGTGTCGCACTGGCGAGATGCAGAGAGCTGTCGTTTGCGGGTTTACGGAGAACCTCAAGCCCGCGCGACGCAGGCTTTCCATTGGTTGCAGCCAAACCGCGCAAGTTCTCTGCGCTCCGACTGCCTTTAATCGAGCGGCGGCGCGAGATAGAGGGGTCGGCACATGGCGGGGCGGGGGCACTTGGAAGTTTCGGGGTTAGCGACTGAGCGGCCACGCGATCGCAACTTGGGCTCTCGGTGCGCTGTATACCGGACTCTGCGGATACCCGTGTAACATTGTGGGGCGTACGGTGTTGGACGCACCACTCGCCGCTGAGACATCGGTCGACAAGACGTTTTGTTGTTGAATTGACTTCGCGGATAGTTTCATGTGCAACCAAAGACTCGAGTGCGCGAACGATATGAGGGCGTTTATATGGGAGAGAGCACAATTGCGTTTTGGTGAGAAGTGGGTGGAGTACGCGAAGGTACGTATGTCGGAGCTATAAAAAAGACTCAGAATTAGATCTTAGCATCTTGCTCAAGAAGAATGACGGACTGATTCGGACTCTTCGTCTAGATCAACGATTTCCCTTAGAAAGACGTCCACGAGCACGCGGAGATCATTTGTGTAGAAATACTCTGACAGGCCCTTGGTATTGAAGAGAATGTATAACATCTTCAAGACCAGCAGCTGCATGACAAGGTCCTCAGGGGTGCGACCTGAGACGCCGATTCAAATAAGTCCAGAAACACACAAGTGAGACTCACTAGCACGATTTAACATGAAGATCAAATTCTCGCCAAAGGTTTGGCTCGTACCGTGTCGCCGTATTAGCACGTGCAATACGCGATTTTGTGAATTTGTGACAATCGTGATATCACTTTGTGGTTTAGTAGCAAGTTCAGCGACCATGAATTGCTCGTTCAGTGAGATCTACGGTCACTTTCAGACAGCAGCAAGCAGTAAAACGAATAGAACACGGACGATGAGCTTAATGACGGAATAGTTGAATGTTTCGTCATGCATGCTGCGAGTTTGTTCGACAAGGTCAAATAGCTTGTCCAAAAAGCTATCATTAAACACTTCTGTAAAGCCAGATGAGGGAGCAGAACAGTAGGCGCGTGGTATGGTGACAAACTGAGTTCTGCAATGGTCAACTTCGACGATCGGCACACTTCATACAAAAGTCGCACGGATAGGGAGCGCAGTCTTGCTTCGATGGCGATTGCTAGCCCCTTCCAACCCGTGCTCGGACCTGACGTGGATGTTGAACCGGAAAATGTGTCCTCGATATCGGGATCAATGTCAACGAGAACGTGGTCCATGAGGAGCGGAAACAATGGCTGCCAGCGTTTGTAAGACCGGAAGAAACTTGGGTTGCGTCGTCCGTAGAGGAGCAGGATGCTGAATAGGATGAACTGAGCATGTGGGTTTGTGTTCTGATGGATCCGGCGTTAGTTCGCCTAGGCACGTGGAACGCTGCACAGCTACAGCTCACCATGGCTGCTTCGTCGGTCAGAATTTCACACATACGCTCCGAATGAAACGCGAAGAGCTCCGAGTCAAATATGAGATTACATGCGTGTTCGAGCTGAAGAGGACTCTGTAGATATTGCTCTGTATGCGCCAAAACTGAGAATTATAAGGCACAGCGTTTCTGGCGACGTACCATGGTACGAAGCGCTAAATGCTATCGAACGCTTCAGCGTGGCGTCTAGAAGGGATAACGAGGCATTTCCCGGGATCTTTAGGATGTCTTCGAGCTCTGAAAAAGTGTTAACAGTCTGCGCCGGGATAGGCCTTCCCCAGAACGCACCCGACCAAAATTGTTGGGCGTTGTCAATGAGGTAAACAATTCCGAAGCCATCCATCTCGACAATATTTTCCTAAGCCCCTTTACGGATGACAAGGCAGAGGGAGAGTTGGAGGCGAAGGGCAGAGGCAGGGCTGTGGTCTCGGTTTTTGACCTATATTCAATCTTCCGCTTGGCTTGTATTTTCACGCGTTTCTCACGCTTGGCATCGAAAACCCGTACTCGGAAGTTCTCCTGCGTTTCAGCTTGGACTGTGGACCAAGTACACTTATAGTCGGTGGTGAGCATTCTTTCTCATGGATTTTACTGGCGATTAATCGTATCGCGTATGGTTCTCATCCCCATGGCAGGGTTCGGCGCGATTAGACTCTATGCTGTAATCCCGCCCAGGCACCATCGTCATACTTATCATGCTGGTGCAAATTCATAGGACAGTCATGCACGCAAAGGTCGTGTGACCCATGACTATCCTGATGGGTACCCGCACGAGGACCCACGCTAGATTTGACAGCTCCAAGCTCTACTTTTTGAGTCTGAAACATATGAGTATCGAACATTGGTCGCCACCCGGTATCTTGTGGCTTCCCTATGCCACACCCACAACATTTTCCCCATTCCGAAAGTATCACAGGTCTGATCAAAGTCTAGGTTCTGACAGACTTTTCAGTAAACTGATGAGAGCAGCCTTACTGTGCGAACGCCATTCAGCCGGGCTCCGAGCCAACAATTTGCCTTGTTCGAGTCTTAACCACCTATTAGGCGGTAATCGGATACAATGCAGGTGCCACAGGGGTTAAGCCGTTGGCGCTACCACTATACTAGATATCGTGGTCGAGGGCTTGGAGTGGAGGCTAAAGAGCCCCAAATCAATAACATGGAAATCCGATACGCAGTCTAGACTCGGGAGAACAATTCCCCCGCGACGATGCACGATCACCTATTATCCAAAAGTCGCCAGCAGTGGTCAGACATCACGGGGCTAGTCCCAGACGTAGCATTGCTCCCTAGCCACGAATGTCTATTCATCTGAAGAGCGGGGAGACAATATTTCTCGCCACTGGGGAAAGTATCAGGAGTCCCAGGCATGCCACTGCACAGAAAGTACCAAATAGGCAGAGTCATTCAAGGTCCACAGTCAGACATATCATCTAGCTGCACGGGTCAATGCCGTGCCAGCCGTGGGAGAGAACGGTCGATTTGACAGTGACGTAGATTGCAGTGTTGTCTTTCTTGGTCTAATAACTAGAAGTGCTAGCATCAAGATGAGCCAGAGCTAGAGGGCGCCAGGGGCAGGAGGAGGGGTGCAAGTAGAAGTCGCACACCGGCAGCATGCCAGTAGATGGCGTCCGAGTCACCTTCCATTTATAGTACGGCCAATCTCCACGTAAACCTGCAGTGTTAAAGTGCAGATATGAAAAACAATGCAATGGTCTATCGGATGCACGCCGTGGGCTATTAGTCGTGTCGTAAGTAGAGTCGCGAAGGTGCGGCGCAAGCAAGGGTGTAAGTGTCCCTACTTTTCCTCCGAGAGCTCGGCAATACTGAATGGTTCAGCATTCTGATTCTTAAACAGAAAGAGGCCTGCAAAATATTTCCTTGATGATAGCTTTAGTATGCAGAGGCCTGATCCTTGACCAATTTGACCTGCCAGTCATCAGAAACACATTCGCCGCGATCACCATCACTGCCCACTGCATACATCTCAAGAACTACGAGCCATACACTTCAGGCTCTTGCCTCCAGCCATTGGCGTGGTGCCAGTCCAGGTCATACTGGGTACCACCAGGAAAACAGTTATGCCTTTCGCTCTACTTCTTAAAGTGGTCACTGGGAACTTCCCGTGACAGAAGGTGGGACTGCGTATTCTGGCTCTCCATGTTGTGATCCGTGGACAACACGCAAAGCAGCACACCCAACACGGTCACGCGGGTTGGCCCCTTTTAGATATCTAAAGTTCTTGTGAAACTGCGGTGACCGCACATAAACTCGCCTTCCCGTCTCGAGATTATTGCGATGCGAGCGCAAGGGGTCGAGCCGAATAAATTTGCTGTGCATTCTGGAAGCCTTATGTACGAGCACTCTCGCCCTCACTTGGTCCATCCTTACTCGTCCTAGATTCGGGAATGGGGCTTTCTTTAAAGCCACGACCGGAATAAGCGATGTACAGGAGCTCCGCGATCACATCGGACGGTTGTCACAGAGGCATTCTAGGTAAGCAGGCGAATACGGTATACGGTAATAAAAAAAGTCCTCATTGATGGCGATTGCAGGCGTTCCTATATAGCCCAATCGGCTCTTATACATTCGCGAGGTGGTTCAAACAACACTACTCATACGACCCAAGTTACCGACTAGACGTATTGAAGGACTATGATCGCTTCTCTTCCAGGATACGCGGATGTACTCGCACTCGGACGCGACAAGGGAGGGGTGTTGTTGGACGTCGGATGCTGCTGTGAGCCTTATCAGCACCGGCTCGGTGTTAGTGCAGGACTAACTGTCACAGTCGGGGCTGATGCACGCAAAGCAGCACTAGCGGGTGACCGGTGAACCAGATCGTTGTGACCGATAGTCGTGAGGCAGCCTGGCGCCATCTGAACCGAGGAGTGCTGATGAGCCCCGTACAGAGTTCTGGGACCTGGGCCCCATAAGCTTTTCTAATCCTCAGCAGCATCATTTCGGTGTTCGTCCAGGTAGATCC
Source organism: Lactarius sanguifluus (assembly GCA_021527775.1). Classification (NCBI taxonomy): domain Eukaryota; kingdom Fungi; phylum Basidiomycota; class Agaricomycetes; order Russulales; family Russulaceae; genus Lactarius; species Lactarius sanguifluus. Next base: position 257,856 of record JAKEYF010000072.1, on the reverse strand, counting down.
ACTATCCGGCGCACGTTACTCCTGGACCTCCAGCCGAGAGCGCACCGGACCTCGCGGTTCTTAGCTCGTTGAGCCAACTACGTGGCCAAGTCACAGCCATCTATGCAACGGCATTATTACATCTGTTTTCCGAAGTGCAATAGCTGGCGCTTGCGACGACCTTGGGTAGTCCTCTCGCTAACGTCAGTGGCGCAAGCATATTTGGCTAGTCTACTGGCCTGGCGGAGGTTAGTTTTCTCGAAATTGAGGGCAACATCTCGCATCCTCGGCAGTTCTGCCACTCTCCGCCATCGTGGGTGGATGGCGTCGTATTCCCGAAAGGCTCTGTGAAGGTTGAAGCGCGTCTAGTAGATTTCAATTATGACGTCGGGGTCAAGGTAGAAGGATGTTTTGTATATAATAATAATGGCATTCAAGTTGCTGTATACGTGATGGATCTTTACTGTGCTTCATAGTGCAGAAGCTAAGTTAGCTTACGCTGGACAAACTTCATGTCCACCAGAGTTGCGATACATTAGTAGCTGTATATAGCACTATCATAGCCCCACCTTCGTATACGTACCTCCACACTGGCAGACGGTAAGACGATGATGTTATACTTGCTTTCAGAGGGTACGGTACGCAGTTGGTTCGGCTAATTGCACTAGCAGGGCTGTTATTAATGTGGTGAGGGACCGGGGAACCAGAGCTAACTGGGCAGAATCCGGTGGCAATGGCATATCAACGTGAATGTGCTAGTAAATCGGGGCTTGAGCTCAAGAGAGATGAGACCGAATCAGTTCCGATCTGGACAAGTGATATTCGTCGAAGCTATCAAACAGTGCCCGAAATGTCCGTGCGACACAATGAGGCAACGGTCATATCCTCCGCAGAGCCCCGGGTGTGTGGTCCAAGAGTCAAGCTAAGAATAGCCACACATATACCGATGATCTGATTAATTGCCTATATCATTCTCAGTAGTTGTATTCTGCCATTCGAACATCACGGTATCGAACGTGGTTGCACAGCCAATTGTTTGACCCACTGGAACCGATGGCTGTGTATCTGTGAGCATTCCGGATGCTATTTCCAACCAACGGAAATGGATCTCGTCAAGGATCCCGTAGTTTCTGCCGATGTCTCTGCGGTCGCAAGGTTCTCTCATCTATCTCTGCAGTATGCCTACTCGCGGACCACATGCGACGTTTCTCGCATGGTGTGGGCGATTTGAGTGCAACTAGTAGCGTCTGACCATTCGGCTGTGTGAGTCTGTGAGTATACTCTATCGCGAAGTAAGACACACATGATAATTGTTGAGTCCGTCACAAGGGGCAAAAAAACTATGCTGTGCTGCAACCATCAGTTAGTGCCAAAAGTAGTGCTGACAAAGGCTGGGCGTCACGATGCGGATAGGGGTGACTTAGTGGCGAGCTTCCGTTTGGACAGCATTGAGTGGCGATGAAGATGGGCAGGGTCGAATTCAAAAGCAGTCCTTAGGATTGGAAGTCCATACGGACACATGGGTGTGCACTGCTGCATCTATAATACCGGCTACACTACAGACCACGATGAGACAGCGCCTTGCGTTATCCAGGGCTAAGGTCGTAGACAGGCATAAATACGTACACACTTGCATAAGCGCCGCAGACTCCCCTGCTTTCCAACCTGCCACCATCGACTCCTATGGGGAACAATCAAAGCCAGAGTCCTAACGCTATCAACAAGATCCCGCGCAAGATTGCCAACAAGTTCCCTGTATCGTCACTGCGAGATCGTCAAAAAGATTCAGGATATCGCTCTGGCTCTGCCAGCTCGTCTGGGACGGCTACAAAAGGGGTCCGCACCAACGACCAGACCAGTGCGACAGTTGCCAGTGCTGGCATTGAACAAGGCAGTACGCCACGGCCCGAATCGGCGCCGGACGTCACAGAGAGGGCTCGCGATGCTCCGGCGCTGCCGACGCGAAGCGCCGAAACTGTAGGTCCGCAATGATGCCATTTATAGGATGGCTACTGACTAGTACTGACTCCTGGCAATCTTGTCTCCTGCACCCGCTGCGCTTTCGTACCCCTTCCTCGTCCGCCTAAAGTCACCTAGACCTCCATTAGAGATGCCAAATGCTCCAGTGACCGTCCCGTGCCAGGTGACTTCGTCCACTAATGATGGAAATCGTGGTTCTGATCACGGTAGTCATTAGTACCGCACAGGAAAGACACTCGGTAGTGGAACTTATGCGATAGTAAAAGAAGCTGTTCATATCAAAACGGGAAAGTACTATGCTTGCAAGGTGATTAACAAGAAGCTCATGGAGGGTCGGGAGTTCATGGTGCGTCGACCATGGTGTTATCATCGTTTGTGGCGTGATATCTGACATGGACCCAGGTACGGAACGAGATCGCGGTGTTGAAACGTGTGTCCAGCGGCCATAAGAATATCGTCACGTTGCACGATTATTTCGAGGTCCATCTCCACATCGAGTTTTCGAAACGTGCCCCTAACTAGCAAAGGCAGACATCCAATAACTTGTACCTTTGCTTTGACCTGTGCACTGGCGGAGAACTTTTCGACAGGATATGCGCCAAGGGCAACTACCATGAACCGTACGTGGAGTATTTCGTGGCTTGTCCCCATGCTGATACCCTCGTAGTGACGCGGCCGACTTGGTGCGAACGATCATGAAAGCCGTCCAGTACATCCACGAGTGTAACATTGTTCATCGTGACCTTAAACCCGAGAACCTACTCTTCCGCACACCCTCTGAGGATGCAGACATCATGATTGCTGACTTCGGGTTAAGTCGCGTCATGGAGGAAGAACGATTCCATTTGCTCACCGAAATTTGTGGAACCCCGGGATACATGGCTCCTGAGATTTTTAAGAAGAGTATGTGGTGCCACAGACCTTATCGCGAGACATGCAGACTAACGAATAATTGTTTTGCCCAGCGGGTCATGGGAGACCGGTGGACATATGGGCTATGGGAGTGATCACATACTTCCTGCTCGCTGGCTACACGCCATTCGACCGCGAAAACCAGCGACAGGAGATGGAAGCTATCATCGCAGGAGACTACAAATTCGAACCAGGTGCGTTGTATGAGTTCATCATGCGTCCCATCTCACCTACGCCGAATAGAGGAGTATTGGGCGAATGTGTCCGATACTGCGAGGGACTTCGTCAGTGCATGTCCTGACGATAGACCCTACTCAGCGCCCGACTGCGACAGAGATGCTGCAGCACCGGTGGCTCTCAGACGAGAAGCCGCACTTCGTCCCCGATCCCGACAGCCCGACTGGCGGTCCTACAGACCTACTCCCGCATATCCAGAAACGTTTGGACGCCAAGACACGCTGTGAGTTTCTGCGACATTATTTTCATTGGTGTAATGCTCACGCGATTTCTCGCAGTCCGTCGCGCCGTGTGGGGAATTACGGCGATGAAGCGTATGTCGACACTTGCTTCGCTTTCTCCCACAGGCGAACTCGAAGCGAATATTGCCAAATACAAAGAAGAATCCGAGAAAGAGGACGTTGACGAAGTATGTTCGCTGTTGTCTTTCACAGTGTTTCCAAGCACCACCTAACGCCAACTGGCAGGGCCGTGAGATAGTGCATCATCACAACCAAGAAGAGGATGAGAAGGCAGTTGACGAAGGACCGCAGAAAGAGGCTGACCTGGTATCCACGATGAGAAACATGTCAGTGGAGGGCTCATAGGCGATCCCGCCATGGCGCCGGTAATGACGGTGACGGTCCTCCAATCCGACACTGCGACAGCTTGTACACCTGATACGACGCGTTCCTTGGCTCTAAGGCTTCCTCACTGTCTCGCATTTTTGTCATATATGGTTCTAATGTTGTCATCATCTAATTCAGCCTTGCTCGTTGACTGCAAAGAACTTGAGGGTTGCACAGCAGGTCAGGGTTAGGAATGATATCCTGACCCTAAACAAGTCGAAGTATGTTTGCGTGCCGTTCAGTGCTCGAGCGAGAAGGCTGCCTTTGCGCTGGGACGAGCCCTAAATATAGAAGCCAAAGCCAAGCCCCGACAAGTATAGTAATCAAGTGGCGCGTTGTGACCGTGATCGCACTTGCACCCCATCAAGCTCCTTCTTAACCGTCGTTATACACAGAGCGCCGAGTCTCTACCGGTGCTCGATGTTCTGGCTAGGAGACCCAGCCCGTTTTATTAGTTTTTCTGAACGCGTCAGCCAAGTGTCCATGCAAGCGCCAGTGCTTTATTCTATGCCGAAGCTTGAAACGTGGGGCCATAAGTAGTCCTCCCAAGTGATGGTTTTACCCCGGTTCCGTGATCCTGCTAACAGACTCTGGTTCTGACGTCTTCCAGCTGTTCAAGCTCGGGCTCAAGTCCAGGACTTCCGGCATTCACTTGCAATCCTCACTGGCAATCCTCGGCTCCCATCAACACTATTTGTCATCAGAGACTGTCCTAAATTAGTAGCTCTCCTCCCCCAAAAGGAATATAATACCGTGACGCTGGCCGTCCTACTGGGCGACTTGGCGTTATTGTGGCTATGCTATTGGAGATCCACTGCAACCCCGTGCTACTCAATTTCTGACTATGCGCCATCACGCGTCGGCGCCTCTCTTACTCAATTCCCGTTACTCCCTCATCACTTCTATGTGTGTCAGCACAACAGCCTTCTTTGCTCTCCGTGGATTTCGCACTGAAGTTCTTATAAACTAGGCCTCATGCCCTCGGTTACTGGTCCCACTTTTTCCTCGCACGCCTCACACGCCTCGCACGCCTTGCACGACCATCATGTCTGGGTTATTTCATGACACGTTTTTTGCTGTTGTCATCCGCGCTGTCCTAGGACCGACGTACTTCCGCCATCTCGATGAGATGGAGCCGCCTGACGTATATCAAAAGACAATCAGAAGAATGAAGTCATCGGAAACTACGATAGGACGTGGGACGAAAGACCACGATGATCCACCTAACGTTCGAGTGGGCGGCTTCGGAGCGTTCGGCGAACAGGACGTGCATGCAATCCAATCGGTTGCTCTACAATCCACTCTAACTTTACCCCGTGCGGAAGACCGCGATGATCCACTAAACGCCCGAGGGCGCGACTATGAGGCGTTCGACGAGGAAGCACACGCAATAAAACCAGTGGCTCTACAATCCACTCTTACTCTAGGACCTGGGGTGGAAGACAACGATGGTCCACTATACCCTCCAAGGCGCGGCTTCGGAGCGTTTGACGACCAGGAAGCACATACAACTCAATCGGTAGCTTTACAGTCCTCTCTGACTATCGTGGGGGCGAAGGAGCAACCAAAGTCTTCCAAAGGAGGGGATTCTTTGTTGGTCACTTGGAATGGTCCTGATGACCCAGAAGTAAGCCAAGATCATCTTTCGCTTCCTTTACGTAGCATTACTGATTCTCTTTCCAAGAACCCAATGAACTGGTCACGGGCGAAAAAAATCTGGGTCATGTTTCAAGTCTGCCTCCTGACGTTCTCTGTTTATATTGGCTCTGCGATCTATACCGCGGGTATCGTGGACGTCATGCAGGAATTCCACGTCGGCTTAGTCGCCGCAACTCTCGGGCTTACATTATTCGTGGCAGGTTATGGACTCGGTGCGTTGCCCATTGATGTTTGAAATCGATACTTTGCTCAACTGTTCTTTGTCGGGTAGGGCCTATGCTTTGGTCGCCAATGAGCGAGATGCCTTACATCGGGCGCATGCCCATCTACTTATTCACTTTATTCCTATATGTCGTCCTCCAGGTTCCAACAGCGCTAGCGACGAACTTCGGCATGCTTTTGGCGTTCCGTTTCATTACGGGCTTCGTCGGTTCGCCGGTGCTCGCAACAGGTGGCGCCACAGTTTCGGACATATACACTCCAAAGAAGCGGGCATACGGCATCACAGTCTGGAGTGCCTTCGCTGTAGCTGCCCCCGCGATGGGACCCATTGTCGGCGGTTTTGCGGCTCATGAGAAGGGTTGGAGATGGACGATATGGGAATTGATGTGGTTGAGTGGTTTCACCCTCGCCCTTCTCTTCTTCTTCTTCCCCGAAACCTCTTCCTCCAACATTCTTTATCGTCGCGCCAAGCGTCTTCGGAAAGCCACAGGCGACAAACGACTTAAATCGCTGTCCGAAATTGAGGCCGAGAGCATGACTGGACGCGATATCGCCACCCAGGTGTTGGTTCGACCCGTTCACACTCAATTTCCAGGAGCCTATCGTGCTACTACTCAACCTTTATATCGGACTAGTATATGCCCTCTTCTACCTTTGGTTCGAATCGTTCCCAATCGTCTTCGTCGAAATCTACCACTTCAAGGAACAGTATCTCGGTCTCGCATTCATCGGCTTATTAGGCGGGATATGTATCACGCTTCCCCCATTCTTCTACTACCTCTATAACGTTCAAGAGAAGATGTTTGACGAGAACGGCCAAATCAAACCCGAGAAGCGGATGCCTGTCGCCATCGTTGGCTCATTCTTCGTCCCGATCTGTTTGTTTTGGTTCGGCTGGTCCTCTCGAGCCAGCGTCCACTGGATTGTACCGATCCTTGGCTCGGGGCTATTCCCTATTGCCGGGCTCCTTCTCTTCGTGAGTTTCATTTTGTCAGCGGGCGCTGATGCCGAAACTGACTTGCGCGCTCCGTAGAACGCGGTGCTGAATTACCTCACGGACGCGTACCCAGCATATACGGCGAGTGTACTTGCAGGGAACGATCTCGTTCGCTCTGCATTTGGCGCGGGATTCCCACTGTTTGGAGCTGCAATGTACCACAACCTGGGTGTGGGATGGGCGAGTTCTCTGCTTGCGTTCCTTTCCTGCGGATTCATTCCTATTCCTATTCTTCTGTACTATTACGGGGAGCGCATACGTCTTGCGAGTAAGCGTGCACAGCATCACTAAGGCGGACGATTGGTCTGTATAATTGTTGTCATACTACACGAATTTTTCACTAGCAGTCCTTGCTACTACTTAGACATGTTTTTGGTAAACTATAATAGGATATTGATTCTCACACGTCACGTGCCGGCACCGCTGTGCAGTGCTTGGTTGAGTTGCACAATGAGACGCTTGACTTGATACCCCTTTTTACCACACTCTTCGGACACCCTTTCTGACCTCAGAAGTTCCATTTTTCACTGTCGAAATGAGCCCAAAGGAAAATACGGACCCCGAGATAGAACCACAAACACCGGAAGAGGTCGAGGATGTCCCCCTCCAAGACGACGCATCGGACCCCGATAGTCAGGAGCAAGACGGGGCAAGCGGAAAGCCCATGACGATGGAGGAGAGGAAGAAAAAGATGCGACAACTTAGAGCCAAAATGGTACGTCGTATTAATGTTGTTCAATCCGACGCCAACGACACGGCACCAGCAATCATCCGCACTTGCGAACCGTGCCTCGGTGATTGAAGAATCATCAAGAATCAAGAGTGCTGCGCGCGACCTCGCACGTCTCGAAAAGCAGCGTAAGCTGGCCGAGACACTTCGGTTGAAAGCGGATGCGGAGGAGCGGGGCGAGGACGTCGAGAGGCAGAAGAACTGGGAGTGGACCATCGAGGAGAACGAGGAATGGGAGAAGAAGCTCGCAAGGAAGGCGCGAAGAGCCGACTTTGAGTTCCATGGTGCGTTCGATATCTCATTTCTCTCACTAACTCCATTGATTGGTTGTTTCTTGGCTCGTTCGTAGATGACGCGCATGCAGCACGACGGAAATACAAGAAGGACGTCGATAAGCTCAAGCCAGATTTAGAGGTTTACAATAGACAAAAGGAGACTGCGATGGGACTTGCGCCTGGGACGCTTTCCCAAAACGGGTCTTCGTCGTTCTCATTAACGGGCTTCGACCCTGCACAAGCCTCGGGTTCTCAGGTAGGGCCATTGTCGATCCTGTGTTCTTTTCAAAAATTTGACGGATTTCTAGTTGGTCCCAACTACTCATCAGCAACAACTGGCATCGGAGAGTCTCTACCGCGATGCGAACAGCTTACTATATGCCGATAACAAGCCTTCGGACGAGGCCATCGACCGCGTCATCGGCAAGATTAATCAAGAGTACGTTGTTACATCGTCCACTCTTTGCTGTCCGTTGATTGACTGCCTCAAAAAGTATTGACAAGCGACGCAAGTTCTCGAGAAAGCGTCCGAACGAGGATTCAGGAGACGTCACTTATATCAACGAGAAGAATCGCATCTTCAACAAAAAGGTAAGAGTTGCCTTCAGTTTGCAGCCGTCAATACGCTGATTTCTGTTTTAAAGATTGCGCGTTACTACGACAAATATACCGCAGAGATACGCGCCAGTTTCGAGCGTGGAACAGCCTTATGAGGGCCGAGTCCATTTGGCCCCGCTCGTTCGAGTTACCTGTATCATTTGTATCGAACTGTACGAAGCTATATAGCATAATTATTGACTTCATACTATTTCCGCCGCAGCGGCGAGGCGTGTCTAGGAAACGTATATTTCAAGGTCCTCGGGCCTTGTCGAATTGTCATGCCAGTCAATGATTCAGGCCTCTGGCGCGGTGTGCGAAAATTTGCGTGTCTTCAGAGGCTTGTGCAAAGCACAGCAATCTATACATCATTACTCCAGCGTACTCTATACGAGGCCCGCCATCACGCCGCTCGCTTCTAGACCATCCGTAAGAATTGACCGTTGACTAGTGGGGGCATGGCATCTCGATCTTAAGACCGTAATAAATACAACCCGCCCCACACATGACGAACACCTTAGATACCTTCAAGACCTCGCGTTAAAAATCTAAAGACGGACGAATGAGCCTACATCGAAACACGGAACAAAGGAGAGGAGTGAAGTAATCAGGATTGCAGAATAAGGTCAGCAGATGGAAAAGATTCCATTAGACTGTTGAGCTTGATTTATGTGATTTGTGCTCATCATTTCGGGGTTACAGAAATCGCCGGGAGACGGAGTAAAGAAAATGTAAACTCACTACATGACGTGAACCACGAAACGACCGGCTGTAAGATGCGTGGGCGTTACTGTTCGGAACTTGTGTTGGACCGAGCCAAGGAACATGGGTGGGCGGGGGAGGGTTTTCAGCCCCGACACGGCATGCCCCGGAAGAGGTTTTGAATGAGCGCTACATTATTACAGTATCTACGCTACCAATGACAGGTACTCTAACAGCCCTGCGAACGCACAGTACTGGCCCACATGGACCTGTGCCATGCCATCAAAAATCCGTTCACAGCAGGAAGTGCCAAAACGCCCGCTCCACATGGATTCCAGAACCAGAAGCATGACGGGTTCTAGCGTAGAGATAGAACGACCTGCATGCGGTCCAGTATTCGCCCATGATACGAGCAGATAATGCTAGTCGTGAATCAGCGTTTCGTCGGGCCGATGATGGCAATAAGGACATACTGTACCACTGATATTGCGCCTGATCCTTTGATGGGAATGCGATATTCGATCATGAGTCCGCCGGGGGCGGGGGCGCCCCTCTGTTGTTCCCACCTCTGCCTCTACCCCTGCCCCGCTTGCCGCTGCGCCCGGAGGGTGTGGCAGCGCTGGCGTCTGACGGCGCCTGTTGAGACTGACGCGGAGGCGGTGGCGGCTTGGCCTCGCGTTGAAGGATCGTCGGGGCAGGCAAGACGCCCGGCTGAGGTACGAGCACAGGGTTCCGCGCAGGAGCATCCTCTTCCTTATTTTTCCTGCTCCCGCCGTCCTTCTTCTCTCGCGGGGGGGGTCCGTCCTTGGCAGGTTCCTTCTCCTTCTCGGCTCCGCGGTCCCGCCTGCTGCCCTTGGATACGCCTGCGCCGCTGAGAGCGACCTCGAACTGCCGAGACGCAAGGCCGAGCACTGGTCGGGTGCGCCTTCCGGTTTCGTTGGATCCCGCGGCGGCTGCAGGTGCCGGTGCGGGCGCTGACGCACCGGCACCAGTTTCCGCAGGGGTATTGGAAGCTGCTGCCACCTGCGTAGCTGGGTCGAGCGGAGCGGAGGACAGCTTGGATGATTGGGCTTGCGCCGACGCATGGTGCTTGCTGGCCCGTGTGGACTTACTCTTGTTGGGAGAAGGAGGTGGTTTGGTGGTGGAGGCGGCAGGTGCGATTCCAGCCTTCGGTAGTGTGGGCGCGCTAGTCTGAGCGGATGCCTTCTGGGCGGCCGCAGCCGCAGCCCTCTTCGCTGCTCGTTTGCCCAACGGCGCGGCAGAGTCACTACTTTGTTTGGCCGTGGCGGCGGTGGAAGCAGCAGCGGCGGTCTTCTTCTTGGATTCCTCCTTCTTGGATGCTTGGGCGGCGTCCTTGTAGTGGGGATGATTCCTCTGAATGGCTTCCTTATCCCTTTGCGCAGATTTTTCAGCCTTTAGGGCGTCCAGTAGTGGTGTAGATGCAGGCATGGAAGGACGCTCAGTCGAAGCAACTATAAGAGAGTGAGAAGGCGTAAGGGCGCCCCACGAAGTGTGTACGATACGGACCTAGCATTTCCAAGAGTTGGTCGGCATCGTAAGGTTTGGTTGAAAGATGTCTCCAAAGACTGTAGGAAAGCGATATATTCTTCGTCTGGAATTGCTAATCAGGCATGAAGTGGGAGTCGAGAATGTGCAATGTACCTTGATCGATTGTAGCGTTCCTGCTGTCCACTTTCTTCTTTTCCAAAGGCAACTTCTGATATGGTGCAAACTCGACCACTACCTGCGATTCATTTCCTGGTAGCGAGCTGATCGGTTTCGCCCCCAGTCAGTAAGGACAAGATCATACCGGCTTTATCTTTGAATATATGTCCGTCGTACTCTCGGACTGAATTTTGCTACGTATCCCTCTGTCTTGAACGCAATATATGCGCGGGAATGCACGTCCTCTTTGTTTTGTCTTACGATGCGGCGAAATTATAAGGCCCGCCCGTAGATCACCCTCTGACACTCACCTCTTCCTCGATTTTCCAGGATAAAATTCCTTCCAGAGTACGGTGTCATCTGTCACCCATGGTTGCACAGACTGCCAGAATATGTGCTCAGGTAGATTCGGTGGTAATCTGCGCACGATAGTCTTGAGGCGTTCCGTCCCGTTGGCTTTTATCTGCCCCTGGCGCTTCTCTTTAGTTTTGGGTTTCGATTGAGCTTTCTTGGAAGATTCAGTAGTCACAGTGGACATCAGGAGAGGAAGATAGTTCGGTATCACGGGAGTGGTTCGGGAACAACACGTGGCCAATTTGGTGGAATCTTGATCTAAGTACTACAGTCTTCGGCTTATCTTTGTCTATGATAGCAACGCGTGTGCAGTTCTAACACGCTCCGGCATTGGGAAGCGGAGTGACGATTTCCGTTAATATTCCTGTAGCTTCGTACCCATCCAGCGTTAGACTACCGAAGGCTTTCACGAAACATCCACTTGTATGATTTACTGTCATTTCCAGGATTGAATTAGGTATTCTCTTAGATTCAAACGACAAGAACGTTGTTTCGAGTCTTAGGCTAGCTTACACAGTTCGTCTATTATTGAATAATCCACAGTACCGTAGCGTAGACGCTTCATGAACGTCATTATCGCAAACGTAAAGGCCGTGCGACTATGTAAAACGAACCTATGCCTGGCACAACCCAAATAGACAGAGGAAACTCGTGGATAAATCAGCTAGGCTAGAACATATTATGGAGCCTATGACTTGTGGGGTATAAAATCAAAGGAAGAAAGCGAAAGCGATGGCAGCAACACCAGAAGCACCAACAACACTGGGCACGACAATGCGACCAGCACCATTACTCGCAGGCGTTGGTCGAGGTACTGCTAGCAGAGCTACTCGATTTGGAGGATGACCCCGACGGCTTCGAGGTCGTGGCGGACGGAGACGTAGTTGACGATCCGCTAGACGGAGTAGAGGACCCCCCAGGGGCAGTAGTTCCGCTTATCTGTGCCTGAACGGAGGCGTTAAAAGTGCCTGTCATGCCTGTAAGACTGTTCCCACGAGTGAGGTGCGAACAGGACAACTAAGGACACTTAAAACCCACGTAAACTTGGCTGAGAACGCCTGGGCTTTGAATTGGGTCTGGGTTGGGTCTGGGAGGTTATTAGACGTAAATCGAATAAAGCTGACGAGTGGAATTAGCCACCTCTTAGTTTACAAATGAGTGATATTACACTTACTAATTGTCGAAGTTGGGGCCGACAGTGGCATCGGGCGTCCACGTCAAAGTGCTAACGGCAGAAACGTCAACATCGCTGGCAATCGATTGCAAGAGAGTCTATGGATGGTCAGTCCTGGGGAAACAAGAGAATGACGAATGGAGTTAACCTGCTGTTGCTGGTTTCCAGCAAAGAGACCGATAAAGCTGGGGCCAAACGACTTGAGGTTGGGAGTGTTACCATCATCCTGCCAGTTGATTGTTGCCTGCTGTCCAGCTGGCGAGGAAGTAGAAGCGGTAGGGGAAGTGATCTTTGAGGGGAAAGGTTGAGCAAATGTACGCGAGCGAGTGAAGGATACCCACGAAAACAGTGGCGAGAGCCGAGGGAGCAATGGCAGCGAGACCGAGAACGAGGAGAGATGAAAGCATTGTTTTATTCAACAAAAGAGGGGACAGGAAAGAGAGCGTGGGCGCGCTGAAAGCGACGGCTTGTAAGAGATGGTTGCAGAAGTTGAAGGGATGAGGGAAAAAAAAAACAGTTGTCGGCCAGTTTTATACAAATTGCCAATCCCGTCGCGCCAGTGCCTAAAGGGGGTTAGGGTCGAACTGACGCGCCTTGTTTGTATCGACCTTCCCACGACCTATATTCGGGTCGGGTTTAACCGCGTTACCATAGCGTTCACAGTGACCGCAGCCTCGGACTATAGCATGGTCCTCGGTCATGTTCGTCTCGTTTTCGTTGCTTCATTTTATCCCAGACACGCTCTTTTGATTTGCCCTTCTCTACACACACACCAGGACCTATGCGTCTGGTCCCCAGCTTCGCAATAGTGACTGCTATAGCTCACTCTTTAACAGTTTTTGGTGCACTCTATGTGCGGTCATATTCATGGACATTTGCCAACTGTCTAACACCCTGGTCAGGTTATCAACCCTACGACACGGTCTGTATGCCATGGCGGGAAGCCCTGTCTTGTACAGTGGTTAGATGATGGCCAAAATCCCCTATTGGCAACCATGGGGCCGTGTCATGTCGGGTTATTCTCAGGGAATGAGGTGAGGTCCTTCTACGTCAGTCGGTTTGGTTCTGCCTGACGGTTACGTAGAAGTTGATCCAACAGATTGAACCCGTCGATGTGTCCACATCCCTGTCGCTCACCTTCACTGTAAGCTTATCACCCAAGTGTAGGACGAGAACCCGCTTTAATCTCTTCATGCAAAGCCGAGTCCCAATGCTGGCCCAAACTCAAGCACTTAGTACGAGACTTACAGAAAAGCGTCACACCACCAACTGACTTATCTCTCGCCAGCTATGTACAATTCACCTCGATCACAACGTCGAATTCTTCTCTAGTTGCATTTTCCCCAATTTCTCGTCAGTTCACTGTTGATGACATTGAGCTACTAATAAACCTAACTTAGACTTGACAATATGACTGGTTCATTCAAATCACCGGTTCCTGAGTTGACATCTACGATTCCGGTTCCACCCTATGTGTTATCGGGACACAGCAATCAAATATCCACCTCACTATTTGGCACCATCTCGTCGACATCTACCCCAATATCGTCTCCCACACGTTCTCCTGCGTCATCTTCGACCCCCAGCTCCAGTGCGCCGTCTCCATCGTCGACCTCACCACGGGCTTCGACCGCCACCTCCGCTTCTGCGAATGCAGCAACGCAGCATTTCTCGCAACTCTGGGCCGTCGGCTTAGCTGGCCTGCCCTTTCTATTTTTAGTGTAATTTTTAGGAGATGCATGGACTGCGTCCTCTCCTTGCGAAAATTTCGCAAGCCATAGTTTGTTGTACGTCGATATTCGATACTTTGGTGTACGACCTACGGTGCTGTGACGCTTTGAAGTGCTATTATTCCCACTTTACCCCCGTTCACTCCTACATCTCTAATTTATACCCTTTTATTATTACATGGTGGCAGATTACTCTGCTGCGAGAAAGTCTGTCCTATAAGCGCCGCGAGTCACGATCTAGGAGACATTTTTTGGTCACGCAGCGTGTTGGAGGTTGAACGCGACGTTGAATGTCTCTCGCTCACGACGACGTTGACGCCACACAAGTTCGTCACGTCTCTGGAGGGTTCATATACACGCTAACTCTGCAACAGCCCGTTGTTTACATACCGTGTGGTGACGAAACCTCTACAGGTGTGTAACGCGTCCGTTTGGGGCTAAAGGGTTAAACGTTAGACCCTTTATACCACTAGAAGACGATGCCTGAAAACGACACCGATGAGATACTAGCTGAAGAATACTCCCCATTTCGCGAGAGAGATTTACCGGGAGGTTATGTTACGCGCTTTGACTTGTACAGAGCTGCGTGGAAAAAGTGCTTTGATAGGATGGAGGTGCGTTCCACGTTTCGTTCACTTGGTGCTCGCGTCGAGACTCGAGTTCAGCATATCGTCAGCTCCCTTCATGCGCCTCTAGTCGATGAGATCGTTCGAATCCGTGCACCGCGCATACGATGATATCTTACCTGGATTGCCACGTGTCGAGCTCCCTGTGATTGCGATAGTCCGGTATGTCTCTGTCTGTATAGGGTATATGCGGCGTCAAATAGAAGGGACTAGGCTCCTCGACGAGCAAGGGGTTCTTGGCCGACGTCGCAAGCCGGCTTGAGACAAATCACGCTGAGGAAGCCGAGGACGATGACCCACCACCCGGCTCGCACATCACCCATCTCTACCCATCCGAATGCCCGAATATAATGTCCACCATGAAAGCCCTGGTGACTGGGTTCGTAAACCACCCTCCCAACGGCAAAGATGGTGAGGCATACAATCATAAAATTTAGGACTCATAGGCTGAGTGCTGTGTTCCCAGTTCAACGAAAGCCCGTGACATCGTTGGCCAGCTACGACATCGAACTACTCAAGGTCTGGTACGGGGTTCTTCGTGACTCTGCTGGTAGGTTGCATATTCACCCCTCGGCGCGTCGTACTGACATCTCAGAGGGCCCTGAGCCGCCACCCCAGCTAGTGGTCTTTCTTCACGACTTCGAACAATTTGACGAGTCTGTTGTCCAAGACATGTTCTACATTTGCAGGTAGGCGACGAACTCGTTATTATATGCATCGCTCAAAGAAGTATCAGTTCTTACGTGCCACAACTCCCCTTGATAGTTGTCGTCGCGCTTGTCGTCAGTTATTTCCCTCCTTCCTACACACCACGTACCCACAGTCTGTACTGTCTTTACTTCGAGTGGACACGTTCACAGTTCCATCGGGACCCACTTTACTTGAGAGGGTAATCGTCCGAGGTGTGTGAGGATGTTTCGTCTGCATGGCACAAACTTAATACCATTTGTCAGACATTCTTTGACCTTCGTTTTGAGCCAGATGTCATGGTTGGCCCCGCAGCGCTCGATTTTCTGACCGACTTATTCTGTCGCCACGCCTCTTCTGTTGAGGGAGCGCTGCTGATCCTGCAATTGGCCCATTTCAAGCATTTCGACGAACCACTTACGGTCTTCGTGCACGACGAACTACTCGGTACCTCATCCGCTGAACTCGCCATCAGGGAAGCTTTCCGACCCCAAAGGAATCGCCTTCCTCACCTCACTAGTTTCGTGGTCTTTTGGTCACCAAGAATTGGCATCGAACCAAGTGGGGTGGCCTGTAAACGACGTCGCTGGCCTACTGGCTTCCATAGCCGAGGCGCGGGCAGATTTTCGCTCTCGTCTGCGCAGATTCAAGCTTGCATTTGGCGTGCTGCTCAGAGTACGGAAAATAATGCTTAATCTGGGTTATCGAACTGCGGAGGTAGACAAGACCCCGCTGGAGATGATGAGCGCGAGTTTGAGGGGCGGACTAGCACGAGAAGGGAAGTACCTCGTGATGATGACCAAGTCAGCAGTACCCCACTCCCTCGCAATGACCGATCCCCCCATCTTACTTCGTGTGCTCAGGAAGTTGTCTGTGGAAAAGACGCAGATTCTGCTGCAAGATTTGCAGTCGTTCCTTGACGAGCTTCCAGGTACACATGGACGAAACTCGGGAAGTGAGCCAACGCCTGGCTGCTTTCGCTGAATTGCTAGAAGGTGCGGAAGGTGCTACCTCCACGGGAGTCGCGGATGAGTTTGGGGATTGGCTTGCAGGATACTTCCAGTTAGTCTCTCCCCCAGCAGCCACTCCCTTCATTCCGGCAAAAGCTGATGCTGGACCCAGGGAGCATATAATTAATCTTGAGGACCTCCGGCTGTGGGAGATTTGGTATACTGGGCCTACTCCCTTCCCATCCGATGTCAGCCCCTCTTCACTGACTTCCCTGACCCCCTTACTGATTCTGCTGACGCAGATACTCAACCCTGCTCCTCGCGCCAGCGTCGTTTCCGCCCTCCTTCAGCCCCAGAGTTTCCTTCCGGTGTCCCATAATGACGCGACGCCAGAGCGGTTGCCCATATGGAAACTTCCTGATGCGAGCATTCTCTTCCGCCGGTACCTCGAAGCGGGTCGTATGATCAACGTGTACGACTGGTACGACTCATTCTCGCAGGCCATCGAGAGCCAGCGGAGTCATCTGTCTCGGGGCGGAGATGAGGGCAGCGGTGTGGACGAAGAGGAGTGGAAGATGCACGTGCAGGCACGGTTTATGCGCGCGCTGCACACGCTGGACTTGATTGGCCTCATCAAACACACCGGGCGGAAGGCAGACCATGTTATGCGAACGGTGTTCGATATGCCAGAATAAAATATCTCGGCCTGTGGCCTGCAGGTCCTATACGGAGCTAGTTGTGAGAAACCACATATGACTATATACTACATGTGTATTCTTGAAAACAAGTCGAGAAAGTCAGCACGAGTCACGAGTCACCTGGTGGTTCCTGTCCACCTTGTCCACCACTTCCGTCTCCTACTCCTCTTCTTACGGTCGCGCAATAGAGGTGCTAGTTCCGCTTCTTCATGGCTGATAGAGACAAGATCTTCGTCAAAGGTATCTTCGAGGGCCTCGTCAATTGATTCCCTATCCTCGGACTCGTGCGTGATAGGAGGCTCAGGTAGTGGGAATTCTATACCGAGTGGATGGCCAAAGTCATCAATGTGAAGTCTGCGCTGGCGAACTTTCCAACAGATGCACAGGGTGAGGAGAATTCCCTGCATGATGGCCGCAACGAGGAACATGATCCAAGCTAAAGTAGGGATAAGGTTAAATAGATCATACAATGGGCGCAAGCGGCTTACTCGTCCAGTTGGTACCGGGTCTGGGGTTAGAGTGAGACACGCCCTCAGCTTGCAGATCAATATAAAAACCTACCGGATCATGATGCTGGCCGCCATGATGAAGCCGCCAGGTGTCTGGATCATCATCATGGGTACGCTGAGTGCGCCGACAAGCTTCAGGCGATAGGTGTGCACAATTTGAGGAGCGTATTGCAATGCCGCGAGAACGGCGGAGGAGACACCAAGGAAGGTAGCCCAGAGCCTGAGCTGTGGTCGAACAGAGCCTGAAGGGTCTACAGGCGAGTCCAAAATGAGTACGAAGGTGACGAAAGTACAAAAAGCCCTAGATTGGTTTCAGATAAGTGAGTCAGGTGGGCCAGCCTCGATGAAAGTGAAAAACAGACAGGTGTATGAAAACTATCCATGATAATATGATAGACAGACGCCAATTGTCCGACTTGAGATTCGTCTTGACGCGCTCTGGTGGCTGTGAATCATGGCCAACGATGTCTAGGGTGACATATTTGAGGTGAGGTGGAAAGTATATAATGTAGAGAACGAGGCTGTAGAAACGGTTGGCCTCTTCGGTAGCATTGTAGAAATTTGACGCACATAACAGAAAAAAGCAACCACTGCATTCCGACCTGAATAACTCCCGCAACTGTTTCAAGACAATCTAGGGCACTCTGCCATATCTACTAAGTGGTGGTCACGTTTAAATAGGATCCAAACTCACATAGACGCGACAACATCTAATGATGGCTTGCTGCATAACAATGCTGGGAGCTCAAACTGAGAAATTCCCGGTAGCGACAAGGGGGAAAGCCAGCCCTACATGTTGAGCATGCCAGATGCGGAAGAGGTACTTCCGAGGAGGAGAAACCATGGGCTGAATCCCTCTGAGGAGCCTTTGTTGATGATACGGTAATGCTTTGGAGACCTTTGTGAGTTAGAAGAGGGGACCACTGGGGTAGGGCACACCTGAGGTGCATACGAAATGCAAAGCCCGAGGATGAGGCCTCCTGTGAGAACATCCGAGAACCAGTCATGCGCCTGAAGGCGGCGGTGCGTGAGCGCAGTAGTTACGTGGCGAAGGGAGAGGAGAGCGTACTGGTGTGCATGCGGACGACATGGCAGTTGGTGACAGTGTTAGTGGCCTCAGCTCGTGGGACGAGAACGCGTTCGGCGGTTTCAGGGGTCCCTCTCACGTTCACTTCAGTCGCCACGTGATTTCGCGTCAGTCCTTAAGAAGCTAACTTAAATCCGAGTCCGAGTCCGGGACTGTAAGTCATTGAACAGTCACAGAACAAATGCTCCGAGCACGCATTGCTAGCACTCGAAGTGTGCTCACAAGAGTCTCTACTCGTGCCATTCAATCATCTACTCGTCGACGAAACGAGAACATAGACCCCAACTCTATTGAGCGTGTCTCGGATGACGTCGATGTCTGCATCGTCGGCGGAGGCCCCGCAGGTCTCAGCGCCGCAATTAGGCTGAAGCAACTGGAGCAAGAAAGTGGTAAAGAGGTGCGCGTAGTTGTCATCGAGAAAGGGAGCGAAATTGGTAAGTGTGTACCCTGCCGCGAAGGTGTTTCGTCTCAACCCCATAGCACAGGTGCCCATATCCTTTCTGGAGCTGTTATCGAACCTCGTGCCCTGAACGAACTCATTCCGAACTGGAGAGACAAAGACGACCATCCCCTGACACAGCCCGCAATTTCATCGTCCATGCGCTTCTTCACTCCGCGATATTCCTTCCCGATTCCGCACCCACCTCAGATGGGGAACAAGGGCAATTATATTGTCTCTCTCTCTCAGTTCGCGTCTTGGCTCGGTGGCATTGCGGAAGAACTCGGCGTGGAACTTTACCCCGGGTTCGCTGGCTCGTCTCTTCTGTACTCCGAGGATGGCCACGCAGTCGCGGGGGTGAGACTGAATGATGTAGGCATAGACCGAAAGGGGAGAGCGAAGGATACTTTCGAACCTGGCATGGAGTTTCGTGCGAAAGTTACGCTTTTGGCAGAGGGGGCGCGAGGGTCTCTCACCAAGACTGCGATTCGTCGCTTCAAACTTCAAAGGGACTCCGATCCCCAGACGTATGGCTTCGGTGTCAAGGAGGTTTGGCAGGTGGATCCAAAGCAGTATCGCCCCGGTGAGGTCATCCACACTATGGGTTGGCCTCTCGATAAGTACACGTATGGTGGCGGATGGGTATACCACATGGCCGATGGACTCGTCAGTCTCGGTCTTGTGGTCGGGCTTGATTACGCCAATCCTTATCTGAGTCCATACCGGGAGCTCCAGGCGAGTATCGCTATTTGTTCATGTTCTAGCATTTCTAAACTTCCTGCTAGCGAATGAAACATCATCCGTACTTTGCTAAACTTCTCTCAGGTGACTCCACTCGCGTAGCGTACGGTGCGCGCACTTTGAACGAGGGTGGCCTCCAATCCGTGCCAAAGCTACACTTCCCTGGTGGAGCGCTTATAGGGTGCTCCGCCGGGTTCGTGAACGTCGCCAAGATCAAAGGGACGCATAACGCAATGAAAACTGGCATGCTGGCGGCGGAAGCTGCCTTCGACGCTATTACGGCAGACAATAACACCTCTATTGATATGAGTGCCTATGAAAAAGCTTTCAGGGAAAGTTGGGTCTATTCTGATCTGTATGAGGTGCGCAACCTACGGCCATCATTCAACACACCTCTCGGAATCTATGGTGGCATTGCGTACTCTGGTATCGATACCCTCCTACTCAAAGGCCGTACGCCATGGACGTTCCGCAATTCTTCCCGCACGACCGACGCGGCCCACACACGCAAAGCGTCCCAATGCACCCCGATTGAATACCCGCCTCCACAGCCCCCGTTGTCGACAGACCTCATGACAGCCCTCGCTCTCACGGGGACAAATCATGCCGAGGATCAGCCTGCGCATCTTCGTGTGCGGACGGAAGAGGACGGGCCCGCTGAAACTTCGGAGCGTCGGGGAGAACATGTGCGGGTCAACGTGCAGGAATACGCCGGGTTGTTGGGAAGGGCATGCCCTGCGGGCGTGTACGAATATGTCGAAGACGAGGGTGGGTCGTCGGGGGTGGAAGGATGGGGGGGAAAAAAACTGGTGATCAATGCCCAGGTGAACCGCTTCTCCTCTCTTTGGCTGGGCGCTAACCGTCGTCGTCTAGAACTGCATACACTGTAAACTCTGTGACGTTAAGGTTCCGACGCAAGACATCCAATGGACCGTACCAGAGGGTGGCGGAGGTCCAAAATACAGTTCGTTCTTCTCATCCTGTCCGCCGTTCTCGTCTGAACTTCCCATCCTAGCTGTCACTTAACCCCATTTGCGTACCTTCGTGATGAGCAGCCACGTCTTGCCAGAGTAGGTGGGTGGACGTATAGAACGGGTTTTTGTGCATACGCCGTCGCTTTTTGCGGTAGGGTAGCGACGTCGCCGCAAGGGTGGCCAAAGCGGCAGTCGGACAATAACAAAAACTGAGCAGTAGTTCTATTTGCAGCAAGCAGAATGGTTTCAACGTCACTCCCCTCCATACAACCTCGTGTTCGCCTAACCCTTCCACCGCTAGTTTCTGTTCCAATCGAAGGCCCCTCGATCATTACACCGTTGGACAATTCTTCCACAACCGAGAAATCACCCCACTCATATCCCCTCTACCTGCGAAGAAATGCCGTCTCTAAACGATGTATGGTTACCGCAGTGTGGGATGCGGGGAGGGAACTGATGTAGGTGGGTTGGGGTATTGAGT
Source organism: Lactarius sanguifluus (assembly GCA_021527775.1). Lineage (NCBI taxonomy): Eukaryota > Fungi > Basidiomycota > Agaricomycetes > Russulales > Russulaceae > Lactarius > Lactarius sanguifluus. The sequence goes on along the minus strand of JAKEYF010000072.1, from coordinate 236,843 downwards.
CGTACGATCACATCCCTACCCCTTCCAGTCTACAGTAGCTGGGGCCTCATTCCGAGCGTCTCGGACCAAAGTCAGCGTACTCCCACTCCCTCTTGGACGTCCTGTCTAGGACTGATCGTCTCCCCTAAGGGAGACGAAGTGGGTGTACAACGGTCGAGTGACGGTGTATCGGCTAAGCTATCTGTGCCTGAGACACAAAGCGCTACTGGCGGTGCTACTGTCCCAAATTGTTGAGTCGCAATGACTCGCAAGGCAGTCTCCTCGCTGGAAGGCAGAAAGGCGCTACACTCGCCGATGCCCGCAACAGCGCCAGTGTGACTACCCTGCAGCGGTTGTTCCATGTTGGCACTGGGCGACCATTTGTGAGTGGTGGTCTCGTCCAAGGAAAGGGATCATGTTGGCGGAGTTTCTGCGTTCCTCGCCGTGACCGTGGCGCCCGGCTATAATAAGTGTCCATCTCTCTGAGAGATGGAGGGGGAAATGTGTCTCACTATGCACACCGATGTGTAACTCGCTCAATAGTTAGCCGCGTGCCATCACTATTTGAACTCTCATATGTCCCATTTTCTCATAAAAAAACACAGTCCCTGTAGAAGTGACCCCACATGCCGGCAACATTGTCCGACTAGGACAATAACCCTAACTTACCTGCGGCCAGAACAGGTTATCCTTGCCGCCACCCACAGCGCCGCTCATCAGCTACGATTTGGTGGTGACATAACGTGGCGCGGTGCTCTGACCACGAGAACGGTGTGCGGTTAGCTCCTATAAGTTCCTCGGGAGCGTTGCTTGTACACGAGCTGCCTTGCATGAAAAAAAAGGAGACATTATCTGATCCTAAAAACAAAGTCTCACTACGCACCTCTGCGCGATGTAGGAAGCTCGGAACTTAAGTGAAGAGGAAATCCTCGGACTGTACCCGCTAGTGCCAACCTACCTTGTTCTCTGGTCCACGCCGAGCGTACGCCTCCCTGGAGGGCGAGCTGTCGGAAATGAGATTCGTTCCGAGTCCGGATGGTCTCACCAAATGGGTATACGGAAATGAGGGAACAAGGGTACCCCTGTGAATTTCACTGGGAGTCTTGAATTGGGGCGTTGAGCTCACGTACGCGAGGAATCAGAATCCCTGGGTTAACGTACATGAGGGCATCGTATTTCCAATACTGATGAAGCCTACTCGTAGACACCCCTATGGAGACCTCTTAGTCTCTTTGGAACGTACCTGGGGTCCTCGAGTTGGACTTTCAATTTTTACGATTGGTCGAGTAGCCGTCGTCTCCTTGTGCTGTATCTCGTACCAATCTTAATCATAGTACTACCCAAGTGACTAGCTTTGGGCGCCCGAGTTGGGCCTTATTTAGAAGCCCAAAGCGCTCGAACTCGGCCCGCGCGGTCACCGCGGATGTAAACTCAAATGGGCCCTCTTCCACTTTCCTATCTCTTTTTCCCTTTGTCTTTTCAAAACTTTCATGCCCCACAGTTTTCATTCACACTCTGGACAGTTCTGTAAACATGCTGTTGGTCTGTTGGAAGATGTCGTAAAGGAGGCTTCTGATCAAGGCTTCGAGATCTACGGTCTCACTGAACACGCGCCACGATACCGTGTAAAGGATCTTTACCCAGAGGAGGTGATGTTATCGTACTGGATGTTATCTTATAAACCTAACCCTCTTATCCTGAAGGTTGATACCTCTGTAGATGGCCTCATGTCAGCAATTTGAGGCTTTCCTTAACGAAGCCCATCGCCTCCGCAATGCCTATACCTCGTCTCTCAGCCTTCTTGTTGGTCTAGAAACCGAATATATTTCCCCTCTTGACATCGATGGCCTGTCAAAGCTCTTGGATTCTCACAAGGGTCGAATCGATTATATCAGTCGGATCAGTGCACCACGTCAACGGGATTCCCATCGACTTTGATTTGAATACGTATCGTCGCTGTCTTGACAGCATTCCCCTGCCTACACATGTAACAGATTCAATACACATGGACCAGGAACACGAGCGCCTCGGCGTATTCTTGGATATGTACTTCGACGCGCAGTTCGAATTGCTAAGCAGGTTTCAACCCGAATTAATCGGGCATCTTGACCTTTGTCGGCTGTACACGCCCGACCTTCGTCTACACGCGTATCCCCGTGCGTGGAACAAGCTGGAGCGGAACGTCAAGTTCGCCGTTGCCTATGGTGCACTTTTCGAGGTCAATGCGGCTGCCTTTAGAAAAGGATGGCAGACGGCATATCCAGGCGATGATGTTGCTCAGGTAGCCTCGGCGGTGACTCCACTCGTGACCACTAATTTTTCATCTATGTTTAGCTGATCATACTTTGCGGTGGTCGCTTTGCGCTCTCCGACGATAGTCACGGTCCTCACGCCGTTGGCCAGAACTATGGGAAGACGCGAGACTACCTCATGCACATCGGGGTTCGAGAATTATGGGCACTGGAACGTACGGAGGCCCCAAATACTGGTGGTCGCTATACCCGGCCAGTGCGGGTAAGCGGCAATTGGTGGGACCATGCATTTTGGGTGGGAAAGTGAAGTGGGAAAATCGAGTGTGAGTGTAGCGCTCGGTCGACATCTCTGCTCTGACACGTTGTACACAATGGTTCGTGATGAAACGCGGTGACATCTGCCGAGTTGCCGCACAGAATCCGCTTTTTACCTCGCACGAACCAATGAGAAAGTCGACCGTAAGCCGCGTTATCGTCGACGACTCTTACAGGATAAGTCCCAAAGTTGCGGCCAGACGTCATCGAGACGTTAAAGGAGTACATGAGGACTTGGGTTAATATCTGCGACTACATGAGCGCCAATGTTCCCCACTGTTGGCCTTCCTGGTTGTGCCGACCAAGGGGTCCTATCGATATGGACCGGCCTTGTTTGAATGTCGAGGGGTGTCCTGATCTCGATCAATCACCCAACGCTGTTATCCCGTCGCTGGCGATCACTTGTACACGCTATTCTCGTATGACGTCGACAGGCGCTTTCCAACGCCTTGACATCTCCGTTACAAGGTCTCGATTTTTACCACAACCCTGTGAGACGCTGAATCGACTCCACAGACCCTGTCGGCTTCATACCACATCCTGAAGAACACGGTATCAAGGTGGGTAGTCCAAGTGACCTGACCCTGACACAATGTGTCTGATCAACCCTACTAAGTTCGATGGAACCGGCAACTTAACAAGTAAGCTTCTGGCCAGTGCCCACTGTGCGTGGCATCAAAGTTTTCTCTCCAGAAAATCCGCGCGAATTCAATCCCAGTAAGAAGCCAGGTGGTTCTTTTTTTCCGCGTCCTATTACACGTTGATTGGGCAACGCCCGTGCCCGCTCGCGTGATCCCTGTTGCTTCCTTGAACCTAGCCTGGGCACCACTGCTCTCACGCAGGCAGGCCCACGCACGGGATGTCGGGAGTCGGACAAGAACCTTGCAGTCGACTGTCTTTGTGGCTCCTTGGCGGTGATCCTCTGATTGAAGAGTAAGTACCACGGTCTCCCACCTGACCCAGGTATAGTCGTTCATCCAACCTATAACTCCCACGCCGATGCTTTGCTGCCCTGTTAAGTTCTAGCACTGCGGACATTGAAGCTTGAAGCCTGGTTGGATCGGAATGCAGTTCCCTCGAGTCTATCTTAAGTGCACGTGTGCCACCCGATATTCGTCCCTCGAAGACAGAACTGGCTTCCGCACTGCAAAGTAACCCTGGGTTTCTCAGGTATTACTCTACACAATTGGTGGCTTATCTTGACTTGTGATCGTTCGTTAGACTCGTTGATGTGCTGGCAATAGGCGTGATCTCAGGGATAATGACAGAGTTCTGTCTATTAACCCCGTCCCACCCAACCTTACAACGTGGCTTCTTGTTTCGGTAACATTCTGTCATCGCATGTCGCGCACTGACTCGATTTGCGCGAAAACCAGGAAGTGCAGGCATTCCTTTATTCAGGCGCCGATTATGGCCCTCTTGTCCAACGACATGGCACGCTTTCTGTCAGACCGCCTTTCCGCGACCTCACGATCTGATATGGCTCAGGCATTCAGATTTCAGATCCCAGTCAGGGTCGTCAAGAATCCGATGTGAGCCACATTGTCCATGCCTCACGATACGACCAGATCGAGAAGACTGGACCAATATCAGTGCACGTGGGAGGTACAGACCCCAGTGGTACAGCGTACAACAGGCACAGAGACCGAGACCGAGAGCCGTAAGATTTCATCTTCTCGTTTTCACGACTCGATACGTGGTTCGGGAGATCGGTGATGGTAGGTCTCCGCTGAAGTATGTCTGGTACCAGTACTGCGGCTTGCGTTCGTGTCTCCGTGTGTTCGGTCCTTGGGGGGCTCATGCTCTGCAGTCGGGGCAGTAGGGTTTTGAATCGGAGCCTCCTTACCTCCCACGCGCTACCGGTTCCCGTTTCATATCACCATTGCACACGCATTTCGCCCCGTCTGCACACAAGTGTTTCTGCTGCGTGTGCCCTGCTCCTAGCCCGGAAAATGGCGAGGCGGCGCCATAGCAAGCCTGCTCTGACTCGGCCACTCGGCCACCGATGACTTCTGTCGACCGATCTTATCGCCACATCACGGATCTGACATCTCGTGACATTGCGGGGTCTGCATCGGCAACGGCAACCCTAACTTTGTTGTCATTAGGCACTTTGAACGATCCACGCACTACGACATTATCTGGGGAAGCGGAAGCAGAGTTCCCCACACTCTTCTTCCAGGTGCCCGTCGCAATGCGCATCATCCTTCCGCCGCGGAGCATCGTGTGCGGCCCTGCATACACCCTTCACAAACGCTGCAGCGGGTCGGCTAGTCGTCGGATCCCTCTCAAGATGGTGCCCTGACGCCGGGTCCTGCCAGAATGGCGATCGATGGAGGGAAACACCATATCTTTTTTGGCAGCGTGTCCTCGGGGTGGAGCAAGCGATCTCAAAAACACTCTCCCAAGTCGTTCTAGGCTGAAATTATAATCCAGGACCTTTAAAAGGGCTCACATCTAGTCAGGAGGTCTTCCCACTTCAGTTCCACTTGCACGTCTCGGCTCTCTCACTCTCATATTCTAATCACTCAGAAACAACCTGAGATGTGTCACAGGAGAGTTGTTATCGCAGAATTCTCTTGTGGGCACAGAGAGCCAGTCCAAGAGGTTGGCTCAATCGCTCAATGCTCTGTAGTCTGTCCTGCTAATGCCCCTCGAGCAGAGCACGATAGATTGCGGATCTACGACTTGCAGATACAGCGCCAATCATATTCAAGGTGATCATGACCACGCCTTGTGCAACAACTGGTAACTTCCACTTTCCTTTTTTATAATCCTTTCTGGGCAGATTTGGCTCACTTCGTTCTCATAGGATGAACCCCCCTGAGGAGATAGAAGGCTCTCCTCGCCCCGAGCAATGCAGCATGCATCGGCGCTGAATGAGTAATCTGTGGAAACTACTAGCGTTGTTTTTGGTCGTGTGGACATGTCATTTTATTTAATTATTGCAACGCTCATGACTGGAAGCGCCAAGACATAAGTCCGATAAATATTAGTACAGTAAGGCTGAACCTGCACTTGGTAAAAGGAGACACAACTAGAGTATAAGGTTTTACCTTTGCTTTCATCATCTCCACCACCATGCTCCTTGGTGCCCAGAGCCCATCCAGAGCGCAGACGATCGAATACCTGTGCACCCTCCTATCCATTCGCGAACGCTGTGGGCGCGTTCACGACCTGGCTAAGCAGGGCAAGCTACAATACTTCGAATACCACCCCGAGAAAGAGGAAGACGTTACGAACTATTGCATCAGGATCATACAGGTCTGCCAAATCATGATCTTCCGTCTCTTGACAACTCTCATAGCGTCTACTGGCAGCGGGATTTCGGAGATGATTTCTCACCTGTAAGCCTACGCCCTACAATCCCAACGGGCCACATACCAACTAAGCAACCTCAGATCCCTCCTCATGGCCGATGGAGGCATCTTGACGCCGGCGTCCCTCGCGTCGCACCCTTGATCACTCAGTGGGACGCCCTGGAAGTACCCCCTGATCGCGAAGAGAAGACCAAACGTCTGATCGACCTCTTCCTCGTCTCCGTGCTCCTTGATGCGGGGGCTGGGAACGAATGGGTCTATCACGATGAAGCTTCGGGTAGGTCTTTCAACCGCTCGGAGGGCCTGGGCGTGGCCAGCTTCAACATGTTCAGGGAGGGATTCTTTTCGGGTGACGCGAATCAGCCTCACCGAGTCGACGGTATGTTGGTCATCTGATTTCACTGTACGGCGCCCCGCATGGGCACGACCGATCGCTCATGTTTCCGAAAGCCAAAGGGCTGGAGCTAATAACTGCAGAGAAGACCGCACAGGTGATGCAAGTAAGCTCTGACAACCCAATGGTTGGGCTTGAGGGTCGTGCTTCTCTCCTGGTCAACTTAAGCCGTGCCCTCAAGGGCAACGCGTCTTTCTTTGGGGCCGAGGGGAGGCCAGGTAATATGATAGGTCCGTCCAGGCGCTAGTATTTCTTATTCCGCTTAAATTGTCTCACTTTTGGAGCATGGTGCAGACTACCTCGAGTCGGAGTCCATAGCAGACGGCGCGAGTCGTCGAGTACCTCTCGCAGCCCTCTGGCATGTTCTCGTTTCCGGCCTTGCGCCGATCTGGCCTAAAGACCGCACGACTTTTGGCGGTGTCCCACTAGGCGACGTCTGGCCGTGTGACGCACTAAAAGCCCATGCGCATGCCCCGGTAGAAGGAGATGAGCTGGTGCCGTTCCACAAGCTCACGGGCTGGACGACGTACAGCCTCATAGAGCCGATCGAGAAAATATTGGGATGGCGCTTTGATGGCCTTGAGGACATGACTGGCCTCCCAGAATATAGGAACGGTGCGTGCATCGCGTGGTTCGCCTCGTGCGCGCGCCCGTTTTGTGGAGTCCCAAACTCATATTCTCCCTCATTTTTGGGGGGACATCGAAGGTGGCCTTCTGGTGGACCTCGGCGTCTTATCCCTGAAACCATCCACCATCACCGCAGCATACTACCCTCTTGCAGACTCGTCAATTCCCCGGCTTCCCCCATCGCACCCGGCCGTCATCGAATGGCGCGCGATGACGGTCATAGAACTGTGAGTGGGGCTACTCCGTTTCGGAGTTTTTCTGACTGTTGGGCTCCCCCCACCAACCTCCGCTCGCTTGGTGCACCTCATTTTTGACACCTGTCAGGGATCGCATCGCTGACCAGATACGAGCCAAACTCAAATTGTCTCGGGAACAGCTTACCCTCGCGCAGGTTCTCGAAAGCGCGACGTGGAAAGGAGGCCGGGAGATCGCAAAGGAAAGACGACCAGAGTCGGGTGGTCCACCAATTGAGATCGTCAGCGACGGCACCGTGTTCTAAATCTAGATTACTGAGTAGTGTTACGAAACCGGCCGTGTGGGAGGAGCGAGGCATAGGGCGCATCATGTTTTCACAAATGTGACGGTGTATTGCAGCAGGACGCTGTTCTAGACACATAGGGATGATCAAGGTGAATTTGTAGGTTGGCAAAAAAAAAAAAAAGCCTTTTGATGCTGGGTGAGGTGATATCGAAAGAATAACTAAATGCCCCTGTATGGGGACGCGGATGCAGAGGCAAAATGCTAAATTTCTCTGGTCTAGGTGTAAACATACAGTAGATATCCCTGTGTGGAAGACGCCGGTCAGTAGTGACGTCGCAGCTCTTTTGCCAGTCTCCAGGACAGGACAAAAGCAATTATTGCCCATATACCCCCGATCCTGCGCCGATGGTGAGACGTGAGACGCGTTCAGGGAAATCAAAGAGGGCACGGAGGGGAGCTCACCGGAAGATTATCGCGACAGAATTCGGACCAGTTGGAGGGCCATTGGCCCCGACCTCTTGGCGCGACAAGACCAGGGTGTCGTTGTCAGTAGTGGTGGCGGTTGTGTTCAAACTCGGTGGTGTCTTTCCAGGATGATCCCCATGGAGCACAGATTTATGTGGCTCGAGCATGGCGAATATGAGCGAGGTCATCCCGGTGACGAGGAACTGCGGTATGACGATAAAAATGTTTTGAATGCCCTAGTGGAAGCGAAAATGCATGAGAGAGCTCCCCAGGACCAGAGAGGAGATCAACAAACCAAAATAACGCCCGCCTTCGCGCCCAGATTCCTTCGGGAAGGCGTGGCAGCTCCCCCATTTTGAAGATGATCCTCCTCAAAGTCCGAGACATCTGCAAAGCTGTGGCGTGCGTTGAGGTTTCCCATGAGAATATCCCGGTCGCCATATCGTTCCGCTTCGTTTTCGTTACCATCATCGTCCCAACTTTCTCGCGCTGCCTTCCGACCACGAGTCGCTACCGCTTCGTCGTCGTCGGCATCTTCTCCTTCGACTGAGAACAGTTCCTCGGTCTGTGGTAGCGGTTGGTGCGTGCTGGTATCAGCGAGAAGGATAGATTGGTCGTCATCAAAGTCGGCTTCGCCGGCAACGGGATCTGGTGTCGCATGGATAGCCTCCGCAAGCTATTGGGGTCTTTATGAGCCTGTAAAACGGCCAAGGCACAGCGAGACCGACATACCAACGAGAATGGTGCCCAAAGGCTAATTGCCGAAGAAACTCCGAGGATGGTTATGAGCATTGTGGCGCCGGTAGCGCTGCTCGTAAAACTAGGGGTGGAGCCATCAGTGGCGAGTTTGTCCGAAGACCAGCAGAGTCATTATGCAGAGAGTAAACTCACATAGTGCCGAACATACAGAAGGCGAAAATTAGGTGGGATATAGCCCACAAGGTTGCTAGGTGAATTTTACGTTGCCACCATCGTTTTGGAGGTCCAACGTGCGTGGGACTCGAAGAACCGTCGACGATTAAAGGGGCTAAAGCGTTGGTGAGGAGCGCAACAATGGCAGAGAACAACTGCGCCCGGGAGCCCAAACGAGTGCCTTCCGCATCGATGTCTCCAAGATTTCCATCGAACGCAGACGAAGGGAGTGAACGTTTGTAGAGCTCGCTAACGTACAACGTGGTGTAGAAGAAAATGGGAAACCACCCCATCGACGCACTGAATGAAACCAGAGGTAATGAGGGACGTTTATAGACGCGATAGGATGCTCACAAAAACTGGATTATGCACTACGGGGCAAAGTTCAGTAGGAGCCCGACTGCACACAAAGCAGTATGACGGACGATTGTACGAATTACTGAGGGTAAATTCCGCATATTTGCCCAAATATCGCTTAATTCTTGGAGGAACGACTTCTTCGTTTTACTACGAACAAGAGGCGGGTTGGGTCATAGGGTTGCATGGGAAATGGTGCCAAGCGCACCCTGACGTGAGGAGTATGCGCTCCTTCACGGATGTAACAGTCGTGAGGTGCGTTCCGATCAGGATAATGGATCCAACAACAGATAGGACTTCTAACTCGGTGCTTCCGAAGAACGGGAACAAGGACGGCAAGTTGATGCCACCGCTGTTTGGCTCAGAAAAACGGGAATGGCACAAAAAAACAGGGATGAGACTCACAAAAAAAAACCACTCACACCACCTACCCCTACCATAACCGCCGCCCAAGCAGTTTCCTTTAGCTTGTTCAGCACGGGGAAGCGTGTCCACGAGAAGGGCACGATCCACGGCCATAACTGGTAAAACCGTCGGTAGGGGTTCCAGCCAGCGCAGGAAGAATAGACGAAGACTCACCAGCATTGATACTGAAGTCAATACAGTATATCGACAGAACGGCGAGCCAGATGGTCAAGACGTCGTTCTGAAAAGAATCCTCATCAGAGTCTACGCCAGACGTTTAAGGGGGGGAGACATGTATACGGCAGGTGACCCCCATGTCGTAACGATGGACGCAAAATTTCGAGTGAAACCGAGGAGAAGGAGGGCCAGGGTGCAGAGGGCTACGCCCCAGACGATGAACGGTCTTCTGCGACCGAAGCGGGACTTGGAATTGTCTGCCATGACACCTGCATAGAAATAAGTTAACGGCGATAGTGGTAGGCGATATTTCGGGCGAGACCAATGAGGGGTTGCATGATGAGACCAGACAGTGGTCCAGCGACGAAGACAAGGGCCATTAGGGATTTACTGAGGCCAAGGGAGATGAGGTATGGCGACGCTACACGGCTTCTAGGTCATACGGTCGTTAGAAGATTTCACCACCGTGTTTGCTCACCGTAGGCCATCTCAACGGACCACAAGGCCTGCATACCCGCGAATCCAATGGTAATGACCGGGAAACGTGCCCAAGGTGGACCGAGGACCCTGGCGACACCTGCCCACTGTGCAGTGCCATCCAACCCCGCCTCGTCGGCCATTGGGAGGGCATTGAAGCCCGTCATGACGTGGCAATAGCGCGTCGGTGCTGGAAGGAAATGTACGGAAGTTTACGCGCTCGTTGTTGATTTAACGCTTGTGCCTAATGAAGTATGACGTAAGGCAAGTGCTAAGTTTAAGGTATTGCTACCGCGGCTATGATATACTGATGAAGACTGGTACTGGCATAAAAACGAATGCGACATGATGACTGGTGGAGAGCCGAAGGAGTGCATGGGGAAAAAGAACGACGAGCTCACAAATCCAGAGAAAACTGACGATTAATTTCACCATCCAAGCAACCTTCTTCCTCCTGCAGCCTGTCTCTCTCCGGTGCCACCGACGAGTACAGCAACCCATCCGAATAGCGCCATGACGAATCGCATCAGCCACGCTGCATCCGCGGTCATTCCAACACCGGTCCTGAGCTGCATCGCTAAAGCGAGGTCGACCGCAGCAGCAGCGGCATTGCCCGTGCCCGCACCAGTTCGAGGTTGCTCATCAGGAACCATCATAGCCCAGGCCGGCGGCGGCAATGTACCTCCAACGGACGCATCTTCATGGAGCCGGACGACCCGTCGAAGAGGTGAGGAAGTTGGAGACGGTGGAAGAGGGACAAGCCAAGGCTCCGCGACAATAGGTGGCAAATCCGATAGGACAACACGTGGAGTTGATGTGCGGGAGTCGCTGTCGATTGCATCGTGGAACTCGTCGCCGGCCATGCTGGCATCGGTGTCAATGTCCACAAGGACACCGAGGGGTGGTTCATTAACCGTGGCGGTGATAAGTGCTGGGGCCTTTTCTCGTATGATCGAACATTTCTCATTGGCGTAGCCTGATTCCACGTCTTCAAAGGATGCCTGTTTTTCTTGGCCTTCGTCCTGGGGAAGGAAACCGCGAATGAGATAGAAGGCGTATAGCACAGCGGCGATGCTGATGACAGTGTAAACGGCTAGTAGGGAAGTGAATGAAAGCCTAGTCAAGGCATGGGCCGCCTCCCACGGCGAAGGAGGAGCGGAGACCAGCACAGAGGGTCCCGACTCCTCCGTTGGGTCCACAGGAAGTTCGTCAACAACGGTGAGTTCGGCCTCAGAAGCGCCCTCGATGTCGTTCAGATGTTCCGAGCCGCCCAACATTTCTCGCAATTTCTGAACATCGGAGAGTACACCATTCTCGGTACCTTCAAGGGGAACAAGCGCTTTGACGGCACTGCCATCCAACTGAGAAAGAACAGCCTGTTGGCCCTCGTCCGAAATTAAACGAACATCGATTTCGTCTTGCGCAAAGCTGATAATGTCGACGTCGGATTGCCTAGATTATTCGATGAAAAATGTAGCGAAATGGACAACGATAAATTAACGAACTTTGTGCGCCCCTCAAAAATAGCTTTGACGGCGTTCTGAACTTCTATGGGTTGAGAATATTCGCTTTAGAAAGAGACATCTCAGACATGTGAATGAAGCAAGAGACGATAGGTCATAGTTCAACACGTACGAAACGGGGACTATGGGACGAGCGGTCACGACCAGCGCCAAGAGTGAGAAGGAGACGAGGAGGGTATGCGGCATCGTAGACGTTGAGTCGCACGAACAAAGGAATTATTTTGGGGCTGGTTGATGACCGCAAGCCTGAGCACGCAACTCGGAACCGAGCAGGTATTATGAGTAGTTGAACCACTTGCATTTGCCACGCGACACGTAACGCGTAACGCGTAAATGAACTTGCTTTACTTTACTCTTACGCAATATTAATGGCCATGCGACTTTCGCGTGTCGTGTTCACACCTCCCAAGTTCTGTAGTTTGTATTCAAGTTGTGTCCAGCGTGTTCAAGTTGTTGTACGAGCACAAGCAATTGCATCCGTGTTGAATTCCGGATGACGCGGGCCGGGGACATAGATCCCTTTTGGGGGCCGCGTATGCAGGCAGTGACAGTGTCGGAGAGCGTCTAATACACTTGATCATCCTCTACTCGGACCAGACCCCTCTTAGACAGGCATAGATCGCGTGTTCGGATCCATCTAAATCACCTTCGGAGACTACCCTTTTGTAGGTAATTGACGCTTCACCTTTGCGACACCAGTGATACCAAGAGTGATACAATTCCCTGTGACTAACCAATATCACTTCTTGAGCGATGGCCACTTCAAAGGAAGCTCTGGTGTGTGGATATTAATTATGACGGCGTCTATCGCCTATGCTGACTTGGTCCCCGATAATAGTGGGCAACGGGACGTGACGAAACGGTTGAGGTGAACCAGCGGGCTCTCATTGACAAGGTCCTGGCACGATATTCTGGCGAATTTACGGGTTAGTTCTGTTTCCCGAGTGCTCCGGGTGATTGGGTTGGACATGACTTGGACGAAATACAGTGTTTCGTGAGCTTCTACAGAACTCAGATGATGCGGGCGCACATTCAGTGGAAATTCGTTTCGAAACTGAGAGTTATTTGTCCCGAGAGAAACGGAGTGACGTTGAGTCTGAATCCCTGAAAGAAGATCTCCCAAGTCTAAAAACAGCAGTGGTTCGTAGTTTTGACTGACCAGCTCGCTATTATCTGACCTCTTGTCGATATCATCACTCGTGTAGGTCCACCAATGGACATTCAAGAATAACGGAATAAGATTTAGGGACGAGGATTGGAATCGGCTCAAAAAGATTGGTGCGTGAAACCTTGAAGTCGTCGCTACCATCGCCTCATATATCCTTAGCCGAGGGTAACCCCGATGAAGAGAAAATCGGTGCCTTCGGTGTGGGTGAGTCAAATCACTGTATAAGTCAAACAATCGTTTCACAATGTACCCGCAGGCTTCTACAGCTTATTCTCGGTCACCGAGGAGCCATGGGTTACTTCGGGAGGTAAGCCAATCTTGCTTTTGGCGATGTCGCACCAATTACAATGTGCACCAGGTCAATGGATGAATTTTTATTGGAAGGACAAGAAAGATCAAGTAGGTCCATCGTTTCATATCCTTTCCGAGTCTCATGCAAACGTGTTCGTCCTAGCTATACGCCCGCCGCGGCAATGTACCAGCTCCCCCAGACCAAATTGACGATCCGTGGACTACTTTTCAAATGCCACTTAGGGAACCTGGCCCAATACCACCTGCCTTCGATTTCACTCGCTTCCTGGTTTCTTCGATCACATTCATGGCGCACCTTTCTGAGGTCAGCGTATACTTTGATGACAAGCGGCTGGTCCGGTTGTCCAAAGACGCTGGTGTGCCCAGGGAAGTCCCTATGCTAAAGGGACTCAAGAACACAAGCCCAGATAGCATGATGACTGTTCGGTCAGTCCAGACTGTCCGTGAGTCAGACTTCGACACCGTATACACGGGCTCTTCTATATCTTTTCTTCGTCAGCCCTTCACATAGAGGCCGAAGTCGCGCGATGGGTGTACACTGTTGGATCAGAGAAGTCTTTGTCACCGGATACGCTGAGGGTTGTTTCCCACCAGGCCAGTGGATTCTTCTCGTCACTCTTCGCCGGATTGGGTGGATCTTCCTCTCCACGGAGGTCACCAACGCCCGCGCCGGCTGCACCAAACGAGCCGATCAACCTATTGGAGGCACCTTTATCGAGCGTTGTCTTGACGATTTTCGCTGCTAATGTCGATGTCCGGCTCGATAAAAGGATGACAGCAGAGTTGTTACGATCAACGAAGAAGAATCCTCCCAGCCGGCTACGTTACGAGTTGATATATGTGGGCTCTTTCTTTCTGATACATCCGTTTCAAATCGGTGCTTACGTTTACCTAGACGGGAAAAGACGAATATGACTCAAGCGTTAGGGCAGAGGAGAGAACGACATATGCCACCGGGAGTGTGTTTCAAGGGCTTCGGGCTGATTTGGAAGGGCAAGTCGCGCCGTTCGGAATTAGTGTCATATTGACATATTCTACAGGACTGGATCCGCTCGTGTCTTTATCGTAAGCGTTAATCACCCCACTTATGCGAGGTGTTCATTTCTATAGGGCCATTCGACCGGGCAAACCACGGGTATCGGAGGCCATATGGCCACACGATTTATTCCCACTGTAGAGCGCGAGTCTATTGATCTGGTGTACGTCCCTCTTCAATTCTTACGTTGACGAATGATTTGACATGTTCTAGTGATCGCAATGTGGCGGGTTCGTGTATTCTTCCCCATGTATGCTGTTTCTAATTCCCTGTCGCAGTTTGGAATAAGGGTCTCCTTTACGTGGGCGGTTTTCTTGCACGCTTCGCCTATGAGCAAGAAATGGAGACCATCAAGAAACAGTGGGATGGGGCGGCAGCGGCGTATGGCCCAGGTGGACTCCCTGATGTGGAACTTCAAGCATGGTTACGAGCACGCGCACTCCATGCACTCAAGTTTTTCACATTTCATCCGTCTACACCGTCCTCCGTGGTATCTACCTCCATGGAAGCCGCCTTCTTCACCTGTGCGACCACACACCCGTTCTCGATTATCTCCTCGGAGGGCGTGCATAGTGCCAGTCTGGTCCACGTGCCCGATCCCGACTTCTCCGGTTTCCTCAAGCGCCTGCCCGTGATCTCCGAGGACATCGTCAACGGTGCAAAGACTATGGTCGCTACTCTCCGCGCCCGGGGGATGATCAAGAACATAACGTTCGTGGACGTACTCAATGAACTTCGCTCGAGACCCCTTTCCGAGACGGAAACGGTTGCATGTCTCAAGTGGTGGATCAGTGTCCACAAGCAAGGAAACAACCCCAACCTCCTTCAAGGGCGATCGCAGCTGTTAGACGTACTCGTACTGTCAATCAGTGGGCCACCTGACAGAATCATGAGGCTTTCAGACACACGGTCCTTCTTGAATTCTAGGACTGGTGGAGCGATCATTCCAACTGACGGGCCCCTGCCAAGCACGTTACTCCCTACAAGCGTCACCAGATCATTTGACCCAGATGTCCTGGGGACAGTCTTTCCTTGGAAGCAGCTAACCATTGTTGACTGGCTGAGGCATGTCACTGACCCAAAGGTGGCCGCTGGCAACGCGGAATTCGACATTACACGCTCTGCTTCTTGGGCAGAACGTGTCCTGTCGGTGCTCGCCAGAGCCTGGCCATCTCTGCCTAAAAGTGCCCAAGAAGATGTTACCAAGATCTTGAATCCGATGCCTTGTGTCCCAACGTCTGCCGGATTGAAGTTACCGGACCAAGCCTACTTTGCTAGCGTAAACTTGTTCCGGGATCTCCCCATCGTCACCATGCCGTCTGGTGTCAATATCAAAGGTGCGCTAGAAAAGGTGCTGCAGTCACTTGGTGTACGCAAGCACGTGGAATTGCAGATCGTTTTCGACAGGTCTGTCTTGTTTCTTTTCTCGAGTCCGAGACCTTCCCAACCTGAATTTCTAGAATGATCAAAACGGGAGACTGGACCATCTACGATCTGGTCAAGTACTTGGTGTCCATTCAATCAACTCTGACGCCCCAAGAGTTTGAGCGTTTGCGTCACACGTCTGCATTTCTGAAGGAAGGCACGGAATCAGTGCCTATGAGTGGTCGCAAAGTCCAGCGATACAAGGCTATGGACCTCTACGAACCAGTTGACATTTTTCGCGGGCTTGGCTTGCCTGTCATTGACTGGGGTGTCGATAACCGATGGAAGCCGTCATCCGATGAAGGCGAGTTATTGCAGCAGATCTAGAGGACTTCGGGGTAACTTACTTACTGAACAGCTAAACTCCTTATTTCTTTGGGTTTGAGACGCTCTCCCCCCTTGTCGGAACTTCTCAACATTATCGCCTCTGACAATCAAGCCGTGCTTGAGAAGGCGCTGACCTTCTTCTTGGACAACTTATCCCTCAAATATTCCGATTATGACCCCATTAATTACCGAGATCTTGCTTTCGTTCCCGCAGTCCGTGGGTCGGAGAAAGTATTGGCGAGACCATTCGAGGTAAGAGGTTCCCTCATCGTGGCTTTTCCTCACCTAGATGACGCTGGACAGCTGTACGCTAGCCCCGAATGGGCGGCGTTGGGTTTCCCTGTGGTGGATCCTCTACTTCCAGTCGGTGCGGCAAGCAAACTCAAACTCAACAGCCATCCCCCAACCTCCGAGATTGTGACGCTTTTGGAGAGATCTCCGCCAAGAGACGAGGCAACAGCGCGCCAGTGGTTCGAGGTGTTATCCGGCCGTGTTCCAGGTACTGTCTTCCAACCGTCTCCACTTAAAACTACGTCACCTATTGTGCTTGTAGACTTCTCTCCAAACGAGTTACGGAAACTGTCAGAGACAGCATTCGTTCCTGCCAAGTCTTCAGGAGGCAAGGGTATGATCCAGAGGTTGCCACCCATCCAGTGTTACTTTTCTGGAACAGGAGGCGCCGAGCTGCATTCGAAGCTCTTTTCTTTCGTTGATTTTGGCCCGCGTGGCAATGTTTTCCTTGCAGCCTGTGGTACCAGGCAAGAGCCATCCGTGGAAGAGATCGCCCAGATCTTGCTAGCGAACCCACGGCAGTTCTACGAGCTTGCAAATGGCCGCGAGAAGTGGGTGCAGGTCTTTGTTTTCTCGAAACGTTGTCCAAGGTGACCTTTTTGATTAGCTACCTTTTTGAGCTTCGCAACCTCGCGGTGAATAAGCGGCTCCTTGGAAAGGGAACGGTCGTCCGCATGAAGCGGTCAAACGTGCTTCTTGGGTCGCGGCGCGTAAAGAGAAGCGGCGCCAAATCCTCTAATGAGGGCGACGAAGAGGACTGGGATCTTCTAGACGACCTACTCCAGCCCAATAAAGTGGCCGTCGCAGATGATACCAATGCATACCAACTCTTCGGTGATCGCGTCTTCTGTGCACCCCAAGAGGATATCTTGGAAGGTATTCTATTTGAATCGTTCTGCCTTTTGACCCATTCGCTCATCTATCATCAGAGCTATACCTCTTCTTGGGTTCTCCCCGTTTGAGTTCCTTAGTCAGGGAGGATTACAAGACAACAGTTGAAATTCCCTCCTCAAGGGTTGGGTTCGAAATTAGACATTTGATCTTGGAGCGGCTTCCTCTTTTCCTTCACGAGCACCCACAGTCCCGCACCAGAGTCTCGTTTAATTGGCTCAACGAAGAAAATAATTTCATAGTGAAAGTGTTTGGAAAGCTGCTGGTCACCAAGGCCTTACAACATGGGGACGTCCGCCACTCTGAGAGTCATGAGGCATCCGCCGTCGCTAAACGGGATGGCCGGGGCCCCATTGAGCTCTGGCTTGCCGGAAACACGCAAGTGGACATGTACGAGTAAGTGTTTCCTTTAGATGGGTGGTCGCGTTTGTTTGACGTTTTTAGGGTTTCCACTTCTTTGTGTCGTCTCATCTTCGAGTCCCCCAAGGTCAACGATGCCCTCTTATTCATGACAATCCTTTCGACAGATATCAAGGCCCTCAAACGACGGGGTTATAACGGTACCCCCCCTGTCAAAGTGTCTCATATTCTTTGGTTCACTGATTGGATTACTTTTTTTTTTCCCACTAGTCGACAGGATTCTGCGCCAGCAGAAGGCCGAACGTGAAGCAGCCGAAAGGGCAAGCAGAGCGTCAATGGTCTCGGACTCGGGAACTTTAGTGCAGGGTACACTGGCCAAGACCCCGGCCACAGAAGTGAAGCTCCCGCCCCTTCCAACCCAGACAGGCACAGCGACAAAACCTCCCACACAAACAACTAGTACCGGTCTTGAGCAAATCCTCAAACACCCGACGTCAGCATTCAGCGATTTTAAGCGCCTTCTACGCAACGATCGGTCAAACACCTCATCCCGACTACCTTTGCCACCCCGGGGTGACGACGCTACCCAGTCATCGATTCAAGACGCGATGGGCGCATCGCCACCACCGAACCCTAGTATGCCGCAGCCGAACTCAGGACCATCGAATGGACAGGGACTCATCCGCGGTCCCAATTCTGGCGGCCCCGGCGTCACTCCGCTGAGTAACATCGGTGCGTTCTGCGAATCTGACGCGCCGAAACAGCAGCTCACCCTCCATCCCCACCCTAGCCAACAATATCAACATGGCGATTGGAGCATGCGCGCCTGAGAGGAGCAATCTACTGAGGAACCGCGAGGAGATGCAAATGGTGAAAGAGTCGTTGGACGAGGGCTACTGTGATGTGTCCGGCCGGGCTGGGGAATTAAACCTTGTCGGCATGTGTCCAGTTCTGCTGTGTGGTGATCTTCCCTGTTTACGATTGTGGAATTTTCGCAGGTAGCATGGGCGGTGTGAAAGTCTTCGCTACGCAAGGTGCGATTTACTTCACTGGAACCAACTACCGCTATTGACCGCCAGAATTCCTCTAGACCTTCCCGAGGGCGAGTTGCTCGTTCAACGCAAACACGATGTGCTCGCCCGCTTCCTCCATGTGCTCAATCCCCTCGTAGCAATCTATAAGATCCCGCAGTCTAGCCTGCACGTTTTCGCAGATAACGAAGGGCAGCTCGTTGCTTTTAATAGAAACGGGAGTTTATTCATGAACTTACGGTATTACGAGGCCTGGCGTACGTACAACCTTTTCACGCTTGCCCGACCAACAACTCATCTATTTTTAGACGACCGTGATGTCCAACAAGGTGACTTTAGCAAGGCTTACATTTCCTGGTACGGTTCACTATATTTTTCGAACTTGATTGGTGACCCCTCGCGACCGACAGGTACTTCACTCTCGCTCACGAGATCGCTCATAATCTCGTCCATCCCCACAACTCTGAACACGAGTTTTACTTCTCGGCCATTTGCGAGGCATACCTTGTAACTCTAAGCAAATTATCACCCCGTTCGTGACGTCCTACTAGACGAATTTGTACGATATAGCATCTCCAGACGTAGTCTCGGTTCGATATTACAAGTTACGGAGTTTCCTAGGTAGGATAGATTTAGCACGCAGGATAGAGTCCTGGACTTTTGACTATGTTATCTCCGTTCACGAAGGTTAGCCGGCGTGGCGTCCTGACGAGGAATGAATGACAAAAGTCTGCTCAAAGTTAGATAAAAACGGTCTATCTCAGAGAGCTACGGACGCCACCGGTCATCGAGGCAAGGTCGACGGCGCTGAGGGCGGTTTAATTTAGATCAAATGACTTCAGTCGTGGTAGCTTGAACACGAAGAGAAAACGTTGCACGCGTACTAGTAGGGTTTATTCCTACTAGTTAACGGTGGCCTAGTGAGATTGAGATAGGGCGTATTATGTAATATACATAGATTGGATGGACTCGACTCATTGAGGACGCGTCGCCACTTTTACTTTCTACGAAAACCAAGATGGAGTGTTCATTCGCGCTCACAGGAAAGGACTATGTCCTCATTGCTGCGGACACTACGTCAGCACGTTCCATCGTGAAAATGAAAGTCGATGAGGACAAGATCAAAACTCTCAGCCCCCACCTTTTGATGGCCTACTCTGGAGAGTCGGGTACGTCTACGCGTTGAATGGGTCGACGATTTTCAGAGTTCACCCTCTTCACACCTCACAGGCGATACGATCCAGTTTGCCGAATTCGTGGAGCGAAACATCAGACTGTATCAAATCCGCAATCTTTATCCTCTCCGCCCGCAATCTGCTGCGTCGTGGATTCGTCGATCGCTGGCGAATTCACTTCGCTCGCGCTCACCTTACACCGTCAACCTACTTGTAGGTGGATATGACTCCGCTGAAGAGTCACCTCACTTGTACTGGATTGATTACCTCGGTACCATGGCTTCTGTGCCGTTCGCCGCACATGGGTATGGAAGTTACTTCGCGCTCAGTTTATTAGACCGGTAGGCTTTTCTCCGTGATTGTCCCCCTCGGTGGGCAGAATAAGTGCTTACTGAACGTAACTGATCCTAGATATCATAACCCTGAGGGTTCGCTGGAAGAAGGTCTTGATGTTCTCCGGCGCGCAATCAATGAGACCGCGCAGCGCTTAATTGTTGCGCCAGGAAATTATGTCGTGAAGATTGTCGATAAAGACGGAGTACGGGAGGTCAAGTTGTAATTGTGTACTAGGTAATAGACGGACAGAGTGGATCACCTTTTGATGCCTTGTACACAACGTTTTATGATGTCCGTTGAGTGTAGGCATCGTAGAAACTGAGACCGAGTGTTGCTGTACAGTGCGGTATTACCGCAAATACACGACGAGATTGTCACGGGAGCCACATCAACGATTCTATACCCGGAGCCAGTAATGGATTATTTCGTGCAGGCCGACACGGAGCTCATGTCCCCTTAATTTTGACATTCCTCTCCTTGTTCCTCCCTACCTTTGCACTGGACCCACTAGTCGGATCAGAAGTGAAAATTCGATTGAACACTTTCATAAGGCCATCACGATCACGAGCGTTCATAGTCAATTATCGATCAGTCTCTAGATCTTATTGCACACATGGCCCCATAAATAACAAAACACGGTCTCTGCCTAAAACAAGCTCACCGTTAGTCGCGGCCTCGTTTCTAACTATTGCCAGGGGTCCTCCTGCGCGGTTTCTCATCTTCTTCCCCGGGACGGGACGAATCAGGTTACTACCTTCTTCAAGATGAAAGGCTTGATCTCCGCCGACTTATTGGGTGCGGTCGTACTGACAAGCCCTTCCGTCAGGGCTGGTCCAGGGCTTCGTTGACACCCTGGATCAAGCCCTGGATACACCACGACTCATGAGAGTCATGCAGGTCAGAGTAGTTTCACCTGAACGGGGTGACCCCACACACAAACAAAGAGCTTACGCGTACGAATTACGTCTCGCAAATGAACAAGTTCGAGCGCTTCTCCATATTCGTATTCATCACCGTTGGCTACCTTCCTCACCTCCCCCGACCCCGCTAAAGCGTCGATCTAGCAGCTTGTTGGTCATGATCTGATCGGATGTCGGGTTTTATTCTCCGCCAACGAGCTAGTCACATCGGTGCAACGCCCTTGATCGAGTGAATCTTACCCGTTCCTACACATTGCGGATTCATTTCAGCTCTTCCCCACGATCCCCCACTATCGGGGCTGAACATTTTGGGATAGCTCGAGGCTGGTCTCTGCCCACTCACTGGAACCGGGAATTGATCTCCATTATTTGTTCGCGAGGTTCTCCTGAGTGGGTGTTTCACTGGATCCCTCCAGTGGTAAGTTACTATGTCATATCTTCCGGTCACATCGCAGAAGGCGACAAACATAAGCGCTTCTCCCCCATTGTTCACATACAAACGAGTTCGTCAGCTGTACTGCACCCCCGGAGATAGACCCCCATTACCAAGCCGGTTTACTTTGGCGCATGCACGAAGGACTAGGTGGGGCACCTTTCCAGGCCTCGCGTAGGGTCCTTTCGCCCCAGAAGACTCAGATAGAGTACCTATTGGATGGGAAGATTGTCACTGGGTTTAAGAAATGCGCAGTATGACGCAAATATAACTTGAACTGTACGATAACTGTGTGAATCAAGTTGCTGGATGACTAGCACCCACACCCCGTATTACCTCAAAATGCTAGGGTTATATAATATAAGACCTATATTTGGGACTGCTTCATCGGAAGTCATACGAGTACTACTGTTTGCGCCTCATGACTCGGAGACAACAAAGTGGCCCAGTACAGCAGTGACCAGGTATTCATTATGTGCAACGGACCCAGTGTTATGCAAGTCTTTGAGGTTCTAAAATGTTTCCGAGGGATTAGAACACGTAAGAATCATATCGATGGTGGGTTGAGGGGAAGCAAAAAGGCGTTGGGCCCAACAGGGGTTCGAACCCTGGACCGCTCGCAAAGTGTAAAGCCGAATCGGCATAACCCAAAGCGAGCATCGTACCACTAGACCATTGGGCCACCGATGATGGGTTTGACAGTCGCAATATAATCCGGCGCTAAACGAGATTGGAAGGTCTCGTATAACCTGTCCCCTGCTGTCATCCCGTCTAGTGCGTCGTCGACCGTCCGACATCGCATCGAATGGACAAGTTTAAGGCACTTGAACCGGTCAAACTCCACCAGGGTTTGGGTTCTGCGTCTACCTCGCCGAGATTCGTACAAAGTCCCAGGTTAACACCCCTTATTGGGAGACTTCCATCCTCGCTTCACTTGCTCATTCTTCAGTACATCCCTGTGCCCGATGTCCCAGCCTACGCGCGCACTAATCGTGCCCTCGCTCGGCTCGCTTCCTCTGAACCACTTTGGGAGCATCACTACAACCTCCTAGGCATCGACCGCCATGGGTTCGGACCTGTCCTGGACGAACTCGAGAGTCGTGCTCGAAAGGAGGCACAAGAACAACCCCCAACCCTCACCGTAGACGTTGCAGAAGATGATTTTGGCGACTTTACATCTGGAACGGATGCCTTTGGTCTGGGCGGGTTTCCAACGCAGAGTGGAATTTCTACCTCTCTAGCTGAAGTAGGTAATTTCATTGGCAGCGAGACAGTGATGCACGGCACGAATGTCCTCGGCGCTACCTCGTTCCGCGCTCTCTATATGCGCACGCACAGACTCCTAAGAAATCTCGCTCCGGCCCTACTCGAACCCCCTCATCAGATACTCGCATCCCTCTTCCCACCTACAATCGCATCAGCCCCTCCCCTCTCTCTGTTACATCGCTCCAAGACCCTTCATCTTCTCCACCTATTTCTTTTCCACCTCGAACCCCTTCGATCTGCACCTTCCTTACTGTCCGCCCTCCGCGCCGCATCTGACCGCTTTGATGCCGCCTTGCTCAGTGCGTTCGATGTTTCGGATGGTCGGGCCGATGAGGCAGGTATGCGCGAGGCCGCGGAAGCGAGCTGGGAAATCTGGGACCCACACGAAAGCGGAAGCGGGGGGGTCGCGGAATGGGAAATGGGGCGTGTGTGGGCTGAGAAACGGGAGATTTTCTACGTCACAAGTGCACACAAGCCTCTTGACAATTTCACGTATGTTATGTGTTCGTTTACCACGCCGCCCAAAGCTGTGTGAATAACGCGAACGAAACAGTTCAGAGGGCAGTTTGAATTTTGAGGCCATGGACGCCTTCATGGGCCTTGTCCTAGACGCGCTTCGGGAGCATGGTTCCCGCGCTGTGCGCGTCTTTCCACCAGCTGCGGGTGTTCTCCTGTCTTTTGCAGATCGCATCGCAACGGAAGTAGTACGTTGCTGAACCTCGTGTAAAACCCATGTCCCCGCTCACCCCAGCGTGTTTCTAGGTTTCCGAATACATCGCACCTCTTCTCACTCACGCACGCTCATTGGCAAATGGTGCTTTGTTCTTGAAAGCGACAGCAGCATGTTTTAGGGAAGCTTGGCGTATAGTGGATACCCTTCTTGAACTAGCCAGTCAGCGGCATCCGCCCACCGCGGACAAGGAAGTCAGCAAGGCACAAGCTGAGGACGTCGTGTACGTGTTACCCTCTACCCTCACGCGGAGCATGATATGTCTTTGCTTCTCATGCGTGTCACGATCGATCCATGGCTCACATCTTGTGATCGGTTTTGCATATTGCAGGTATAGGATGTTTGAACCCAACATGGATGAGTATCTCGATGAAGAAATAGATTCCCTGAAGCAAACATTTGGGCATACGTACCGAGATTGGGAGAAAAAGGTATCGTTTGTCCCTCCCCACAATTCGTACTCAGTCTCCTGAGCTCATCTTAGACGCTCGTTACGTGCAGACGAGTGTACATACCGATGCATCCCCCCTGCTAGCCTCCCAACAGCCTACCTTTCTCGCCTCCTCCCCCGCTCATCTGAAAAGCAGTGTCCTTTCGACTTTCACCAACCTCCTGCTCATCCCTGTTTCTATTGTCCCACGCACGGTTGAGACCGTTTCGGGTGCCGCCTGTTCATGGTATCGCGATGCTCGATCCGCGGCGTTGGGGGGGAGCAGGGCAAGTCAATGGCAACGGTTTAAAAGAGGGTTATACAAAGGGCACAGATAGTACCGCAGTCGTGCTTTGGGAGGATGAACCCGAAGACATCCTCGAAGAGGTCACTAGCGAACTTGGTGAAGACGCTGCGGCACCTACGACCACTTCTGCGTCCCCACGGCCACCGCGACTTCGCTCCTACGACAATCTTCAACTCCTTCTTTCCCTCGATCTCACACTCGAGTTGATACACGGTACGCGGGACTCGCTCAAGCGCGTGGAGATATTTGTTGGCTATCCTGGGACTTACGGTGTTCGGGTACGGGAGACAATTGAGGAGTTGGCCACTGAAATGCTGGGCGTTCTTGGCGAACGACATGTGCGAAACGGATTTGAATTGTGCGTTGATCATTCATTTCGCATGAACGAACGGACCTAGTGTTCACCTGCGGGTTTGACAGGGCCATAACACAGATGCGGGCGTATCAACCGCCTGCACTTTCGGATTCTACCTCGGATCCAGAGAGGCTGGCGTCAGCGTCGACCTCGGTTGCGCCGTTAGTGCAATTCTTCGAGTTAGTTCATATCGGAGACATGATCCAGAGCATTGTTCAAGTGTACTTCGATAAAGAGCTGGTACGGCTCCCCCCCTCCCGTTTTTCCGATCCACGTAATCGTCACCAAACTCATTTGACCATGCGACGATAGGCCCCTCACGTTGACCTAACGGACTTCCTAAATCCGGTTGTCAGAGAAAAGAAGCGCTTCGAGAACTTGCTCGATGATTCGGTCGCAAAAGGACTCAATGCAGGTATCGAGGTTCTGATGAGCCAGGTCAGTGATCCCTGAGGTTTTATATGGAGTAGCCGACTAGAAGTTGTTCCAGGTGGATCACATCATTACGACCCTCACCCCCCCGCGGACGTATTACCCACCGGAAGAAGCACCCCTCCTTTTGGGCCCATCTAAAGGCTGCACGGAAGCTATAAAGTGTCTCGAGGAGCACATACGGCTTCTTCAGGGAAACGTCAACCGGGAAGTGTTGGAAGTGTTCGAGGGCGAGGTTGGCGTGAGGCTGATCGGGTAACTAACTGGAAGTTCCTTTCGATTAGCGACTGAGACACTTCATGTCCGAAATACAGGATTTTACAGAAGCACATCAAGCGCCAAATTATTTCGCTGAACGGAGGCTTTCAAGTCATTGCCGATCTGAATGCTTACCACACCTTCATTTCGTCGCTAAAAGTCAATTCGTTCTTCATTATTTTATATATATATTCTCGCGCTTCTTACACGTGCGTCGCTGCAGATTCAATCCTTAACATCAGATTTTGCAAATCTCAAGATGCTCGGCCATGTATTCATTGTGGAAGACGCGAAGGACCTCGCGCAAATCGTCCGTGACGTGACACGTTACGGGGGGGCGTATCGTCCCGAGGTGGGCAATCGCGCTTGATGATGTGTTACTGCGGTTCACGTCGCTCACCTTTCAGGACATCTACGAGTTCATACAGCGGCGCAGCGACTGGAAGAAGATCGAGAAGGTTGTTGATAAGACGATGTACAATCTGAACCTTAGAGAAGACTGTATCATTTCCTGAACCTTCATGAATGATACCTCACCTCACGCTTTGGAAAAATCTTTGTCGTACATTACGACCGCAATTTCCCGCCAGATTCGGAATTGCCATGCGCGGATCCAACGGTATTGGTTCGCACGGAAATAACTAGGCAATAGGGAAGTACGTGTCACCTGCGTGAGGCGCCATTTCACGGCGCCTAGTTCGTAACGTCACGGTTTTGGTTCTCCCGAGTTGTTGGGATCACAGGTGGTGCCTCCAACATAAGGCATCTAGCCCTTGTTCTAGAAGCGTGATATCTGGTGTGTGAATCCCATTATTCTATGTTTATCTGACTTACGCATTTGTGTGACTCACGTCATGGAGGCTTGCGATCGACAAGAAAGTCCGACATCATTTCCCTTCGACTGACGAGAACTTGGGGGTTTGGCCCCAGTAACCGTCCCCCGGCACATGTGATACAAGGCTTAAAGGACAGCGTGAGGAAATCTTGTTTGCGACGCATCTACAGTCTACCTCCAAGCAACTGTGTTTCTTGGCCTTCCCGCGGTTCACGTTCAGCCTTGAGGACGGGGACCCGGGCGATCTCCACACGGATGTGGACGTGGGATTGCGGACCCAATTCCAGGCTCCTTCCCATACTACGCTGGTTGTGTGAAGCGGCCTTCAATAACGGACATACAGCTTATGTATGCGATCCCAATCTGGGTAAGAAAAATTTCATCCCTCGAAAGAGCGAAGAGCCATGGGGGCAGCTGATGCACCCCGCACTTTCAAAAGTCTCCGCACGCTGAAATGAACACCAAGTTGTTTGTGTACGGGTCATGGGGTCTCTGTTTTACCCCCCGCAAGGTATTTCGGACGAAAAATGAACTGGTGGTAATTCTGCGGCCGAGTGTGTCATTGTTTTCCACTGGGATAGGCAAGGGCGTGCGCCCAGTAATACTTTCGTGCTGTATAAGTGATCGGCATGATGACCACGATGCAGGCGTTCAGCAGCGCTACTGCGGACACCACAGGTATTCTATATAACTTGGCACCGCTGATATTTTTAATCAATATCAGCGTGAATTAACAACACTCCACACCATTACAACTACAACTATGCTGTTCATCGTAGTGACGAAGCGGATATTATCGCTACTCCGCATAGATGACGAAGAGGGATCGGCGCGTGTGGAGTTCGTGTTTTTTATTCTTTTCTCTGTGGATACCTTGCGGACGACCTCGTTTGAAACGTAAGCATACAATGCGATGTTCCTTCGAAGATGGTATGTAGGCTGCGTGTTTGTACCACGACTGTATGCATGTATGCATGCATGCACGTATGTATAATAGCGCTATGGGTCGCGTGGGTGAGCTTCGCTAGCGATGTATTTCATGCATATTCGTTTCGTCGGAATCGAAGACGAACCGAAGACAGGTGATACACGCATACGCACAACGTGATCCACCGACCACTGGCGGCAGGCGTTCATTTTGCGTGCACAGATCGGCTGATGAGATCCAACGAGCCGAGCGGCGATCACTTGCGGAGAATGCTCCCCGCCCAGCAGACGACCGCCCGACAAAGCCGACATTTCAAAGGACCCGTACAGCTGACTTTGAAAAGGCGCCAAAGCGTCGATGCACTCGAACGGGGGACCGGCGACCAAACAAACAGCGAGAACTGAATTGG
Organism: Lactarius sanguifluus; assembly: GCA_021527775.1. Classification (NCBI taxonomy): domain Eukaryota; kingdom Fungi; phylum Basidiomycota; class Agaricomycetes; order Russulales; family Russulaceae; genus Lactarius; species Lactarius sanguifluus. The sequence goes on along the minus strand of JAKEYF010000072.1, from coordinate 209,505 downwards.
AAGGATTTTCGCCTTCGAGCAACCTTATATGTAAACATGTAAACGACAGAAAAGGGGCGTGACTCGGCGATGGCCCCAGGGGTTGTGGCGATACGATGCGATGCGATGCGATGCGAGTCGATGCGATGCGTCAACCTGGACGTCCGTTCTTGCATTGTACGAGCGTGCGTGCATGCGTGCGTGTGTGCGCGCTTTCGGAGTTAGCATGAACCCCATGTGAAAAGCGGGCAGGGAAGCAAACGCGGAAGCAAACCGTCTCGCTGGCTGGCTCACATCCGGATTTCACTCTCGTGAAGGAGAAGGCATTTCCGGTGGACAAGCCGGTGGACGTTCACGCGGCGGCGCTTGGCCGTACCATTCGGACGGGCGGGTGATAGTTCACGATCCGACCCTCCTGAATGGACCAGGTGGAGAAAAATATCACGCAGTTCGAGCGCCGTGCTCTCGTACAGCAGTGGTGGAGAGAAAAAGTATCCGCAGTTGGGAAGCCCGAGGGGGGAAAGGGGGAACAAAGTATATATGTGGCAAAAATGGTGCCGGTTGCCGGGGAAGGGCGTCAACGTGGGATGGGCCATCATCGGCGTCAGCGCAAATCCTTGGGTGCATCATCTCCAGATCCGATCAGCGCAATGGCTTCCGAGTGACCAACGAGTTGTGCCCACTTAAAGGGTTTGCTCAGCCCACCCGTGACCGGTGCGGCGGACCTCGCTTGCCAGTGCGGGAACCGGCCCTCCCGCGGTGATCTGGTTTGAACAGAACAGACTGCCGACTCGAACTGCCGCAGTAGCCTGACGAAGCCTCAACTGGCCAGCGTCAAACGCCCATTTTTTATTTTTCGTTATTTCGTTTTCGTATATCTTCTTTACCCAAATGACGCGGGCTGTTCCGCCGGCCTCATGTCGCATCCGCGTAGAACTTTCGTGGAAAACGCCACGCCAGCGGGTACCCTCTGGGCAATTATAATACCTCCTTCGATCTCAGGGCGTTCGCAGATCCCTCGCTCCCTCTATAATAGCCCGAGGCTCCTTTCTCCAGCGAGCGAGCTTTCCTCCTCCCTCAGCTCTTCCCCTCTACACTCTATCTTATGGATCGTCCTTCCGACTCGTCGCGCCGTCCGTCTGTCTCCTTGCCCGGCATCCGCACGCTATTTCCCGGTATCATCTGGGCAACGCATTTCATCCCAGCCAGTGCTCATCTACCCCACTAGATCATCTTTTGGCTACCGACGGCAGAAATTGTCCCCCTCAGTCAAATACACATGCTCGATCATATCCCGTACGTCATGTTACGCTATCGTACACCGTAAATCTGAAATTCCGACATAAATCCATAGGAACAGTCGGCTCGTCCGCTACCCGGCAACGACCACCCCAACTCGACGATCCTCACGCGAACCCATCCCAGTCCTTATGAGAGACGAGTGCCAATACCGCCTCCCTCCGATGGTTACCGCCACGTGATACCGCCTTCTCCTCTGGGATGCACTTCGACCGCCGAACCACCCTATGCGTCTTCTCGCACCCCGTTCCAACCTATCAGACATCCAACTTCTCCTTCTCAACCATCTCAGGAAATCCCCCGACTTCACCCCGTGGGTTCTGCACCGTTGTTACCTCGCCCAGCTTCGCCTTCCTCGACAATATCAGAAAACGAGAGTCCGAGATCAGAGACGTCGTCCCAGGGCGACCTCAGCGCAGACGATAGCCTCCCCCCACTCCCTGCTGACAAGCAGTCGGACAGTGGACGAAGACACGCTTGCCCGCATTGCGCCAAGCGTTTCAACCGTCCCAGCAGCCTTGCCATTCACGTAAACACACACACGGGCGATAAGCGTAAGCTCTTTTCATGGGGCTTCCATTTGACCCGCTCACTTACCTTCCCCTCCCATCTCCAAGCATTCAAATGCCCGTTCCCAAATTGTGGAAGAGAGTTCAACGTCAACTCAAATATGCGCCGTCACTACAGGAAACATCTTACTGCAACGGCTCCGCAGGCACCCAGACCTGGGTCATTCTATTCGCCTCAGGGATCTCCTGGCCTCGGCATACAGATCATTCGATATCACGACCATCAATCAGAAACTCGCTCCTCGGACGTGGGTGGAGTCACACCCATTGATTCTCCTGATACCAGGAACCCCCGCTCAGCGAACGCACGGTGGCGAGCTCTGTAAGAGCTGCATTGCGCCTTCCTGCGTACGGCATGGGTCTCGAACTGTTAAGTCGAGTGGACCGTTTGTGCCTCTTTGTTAGTTCTGTTCTGGACTCACTCATGTACTCCGGAATCGCCGTTACGTCTCACTATCTCTCTAAACCATCTCTCTGCTTCAGGCACGTCGCGTTTATCCACATTTAAATATTTGTGACTGGCCCTTGGGTATTTGCGACTGCGGACCCACCCAACTGCTCTTGAAGCTGAGAAATAGTATCGTCGACATTTTATTTTCTTTACGGCTCAAAATGACGGGTCAATGAACAGCCACATTGTCATTCCCTGATTTGAAGGGAGTGGCAGGCATGGCGCTACTCAATTCTGGCTAGACCTGCCCCAAAAGTTGGAGGGGCGCATTTCGTCTCGCAGCTGTTGGCGTCCTGTCTTTCGGCAGTAGAGGGCAAGGAAGCACCTTGGAAGAACTCCCTAATTACGCCGTATGTTCCGGGATGCTACGTGGCCCCTCCCAGTGCTGGCAGTACGCCAGTTGACCTGGGCCAGAATCACGCGAAGCAAGGGTCGCTTTCTTGACGACCTACATACGTGGGGACACACGACCAAACACACGCAGATATATTCAGTGGATCGATCCGATCCTCGTTCTGGAAGGCTTGAAACCCCCTCAGGGGGGACGCAGTAGATATTCACTTTGGCCAAGTACCTCGGGTGCTCGGTGCATGGCACCAAGCTCCGGGGTTCATGTTCTGATTGATGAAGCCGAAAATTTACTGGTTGGCCTCGCGTTGGACGTCTTCGATCTCGTAGCTAACGAAATGCATTGTATCCATGCTTGGTGGAGTTACGCTGCAGAAGAGGGGAAGGGGATACGTATTCGCCGGATACCAAGTTTGACATGCATTCGATTGTCAAGCAGGCAACATCGTGGTCTCACGTATCTATGTATGCACGCGCCCCACGCTACATTGCCATTCCACTCGTGTTCTCACCGTAACCGACTTACGAAATGTGGAGCTCAAAGGGAAGGGAGGGAAGGAGGGTGACGAGAAAGGGGAAGGGGGGGGGAGGGAGAACTCTGTGCCAGTGCACGTGTGATTGCAGGTATCCATTCCCTGTTATTGAAGTTGGGTCATATCGGGAAAGTGAACTACGGTGGTGGTTAATACGACTGGATGTGGCGCTTCGTCACAGTTACTAGACGGGGGTCTGGTTGGGGGTCTGGCCGCCGCACTGGCCGCCGTACATGCTTTCATTATTATTGACCCGGCATGCCTTGACCACGGTGACTGTAGTGGTTGTGGTTCCGTTTCGCCGTTTGCCGCCTTGGGCCCCCTCGGCAAGAACAGAACAGCAGTAGCACCCATCCAGCGTCGTCGTTAATACGCATCACGTGTAGCAAGCCAGGCGTCGTCATGACGCAACGAGCCGATGGACGCTCTTGGGCCGCACACAACAAGTGTGTGTCTATTGGGTCTTACCCAATCAAACCCGGTCCGCCTATTAAAGTCGTCGTCGGAAGAGAGGCGGCGATTGCGATTGAGTAACTGACGCTACGGCGCCTTGAGCTTACACCCTACCGCTTACTTCCGATCGCCCGACCTGGCAAAGAGAAATCCTCTTTTCGTTTCACGCCGCCCGGACACTGCCTGCCACTGTGGACCTTCCAGTCGATGGCATGCCCTGATCCGTACACGTCCATGTTCGTGGTTGTCCCCAACTACGACACCGCGCGCACGGATGCCGTATTCGAGGAGCTGATCGCGTCCCTCCGGTAGTCACACACACAGAGACCATCGCGAACGGTAACGGCATCCATCCTACCGCTACTGGGGGTGTCAGGCGATATGGTAGCCCTGATTCGCGTTTCCAGGCCCCCGTGACGAAGGGAAGTCCAAAGAGTGGGGGGCGGCGATGGGCGGCGAACTTGAGAGAAAGAATGATGACTGGACAGGCAGTCAAACAAAACGAGCTGAACAAGCTTCAGCCTCCGTCGCCCACACACACAGAATTCGGACGCGAACAATACACAAATCGCATTACAACAAATTGCGTGCATGTGGCTGAACGCTCGCTCTATGTTGCTGTAGGGGTTCTCTGCAGCGCGGCAGCGCCCATTCACACCGCTGCTTCTGCGCGTCGCCGAGCCGCTCGAACCTCCCCGCCGCCCTCCTTCGGTGCATCGTCCCCTCGTTCTGGCCCCTTCATCTCGTCACCGTTCGGGACCATGGCACGAGACCCACCTTGTCCTCCGCTGTGGCGGTCGCAGCCCCTGATGGCACCATTCTCCGGCTTAATCCCGCACATGGGCAACGCAGAACGCGTAATACAGCATTACCCTCTGGCACCCTGTTCCCGTTTTTCGGTGATAAGCCAACCAACCGTCAAACCCTGTTTTTTTTTCGCACTCCTTCCTTGGGGCTCTCTGAACCTTATGCAAAAACCTAGCTACTTGCCGAACCATCACTCGGCACGCACCACGGAAGAAGAGCAGCAAAGCACGCGCGATTCTTGCTTGGACAGATATAGGTCTCTTTGCCTCTTTTTTTGGGTCGGGTTTGCTACCTTTAGTTTTGTGGGCCGATCTGCTACCGCTAACTTAGGGACGGACTCCATCTACCCCACCCTGGCCGTGTCAAGCTATGTGCTTTCTCAAGATTTTCTGTTGATATCGCCTCCCGATCGCCGACTCGAGCTCGAGGGAAGAATGCCCCCAATCGGATGCTAGAGTTGAATGAAGCCCTTCACGAAACATACAACTTGTACGTGTACACTCAGTCCGTTCATTCATTCATGTGCATCCATAGGGCCCATACGACGGCCGCGGACCAAAATAAAATAAAAACAAAAACAAGCGGTCATCTTCGTGATAATGATGGCGATTCTTTTGTCTTGCTCACCCCCGTCTAATACGGCTTCTTGCCTGGACTCTTATACAGAAGCTCTGGGCTCGCGAACCAATTTTTTTTTTCCATACTTCAATTAAAGCGGGGAAGAAGAAGGCGCAGGTGGCCACCGCGACCGTCAATTGATTCAGTCATCGTCGTCGTCGCGCAACGGTCACGTTTAAGCGGATGAGAGGAATCCGGGAAGTGCCATCGGGCTCCGAAGCCCGTCCGTGTGAGACTTGGTTAGGATTAAATGCTATCGACGTGCCCGCCCCACCCCGCCCACTTCGCACCCTCCCGTTTGGCGAGAATCGCGTCTGAGAGACGCATTCAAACGCAACATTTATGTAATGCGATGGACTGCGGGGAAGTCTCACTTCCTCTCAGAGGGGGTCGTTAGATTACGCCGCTTCCTTCAAGCCATAGTTCTATGTTGCTTCTCGGGGAGACCAAGCGTAATAGAATGGGCAACTTCCTTGGGTTCAGCGCCCAGATGGGAATTCTTCGCTGCATGGGATTCTCGATTTCCGTTTCCCTTCTTCCCCCCCCTTTTTTTCTACAAGCCACCCACTCCAACGCCCTGGAACGCCTCCACTACCCTCCGATTCAAAGAATCTCCATGAAAAAAAAAATACGCCAGACTCCTGCTTGAATGCCGAAGTCGATCGTGTTTGGCGACAGTGCTCGCGTGGGCCACACGGAACTCCTCGGCTTTCGGACCGTTTCGTGGATATCCGTCCACCGCACCCATCGTAGTCCCCACGCTCGCTCGACGTTCGTCGTTGACGCCAAGCAGCTTGATAAATGGGCGTAACTAACACAAAGGGGTTAGAATAATAAAAAATAAAACTCGGGCCGATCACGCGCGGATCGTTTCGGCGCAAATCCGTGCTGATCCTTTGGTCAATGCCTTTTGCTGCGTGCTTTCGCTTTAGGCTTTTGTGGGGTACCCTCCACCAAGACGATCGGCCCTTTCGCTTGTGGTTGGGTGGAGCTACTCGCGATCGTCGTCATCGTCGCTTCTGCTTCGACCTTGGCGGGCGGCGCGTTTGAGCCATTGCGGCGCCGACCTTTAAATACCTTGGACATGCTCACTTCGCGTTGCAGCACCTTGCGCGTCCTCGGCTCGGCGCGGCGCATGTCGGCTTCTTGTTCCAAGGAGACAGAGAGAGAACGCGAGCGTGATGGCATCAGGTTACGTGTCGAATTGACGTGCGATTCGGGGAGCGGCGGCGACTCGGGTCGGACGGTCTGTGGTTGTTCACGTCCATCGGTGTCCCCCTCGTCCTCCGACGATGATGTCCACTGGGGGATCCGGAAGAGTTTCCTACGCAGGAGCTTGTATTGTTCGGGCAGTTTCTGAGCGAACCTGACAAAAAAATTTAAGTCATTGGGAATGTGGTAGAAGTGTGGGTCCACTCACGCGGGCTGCACCACGTCGTCGCAGAACGCTTGCGTCCAGTCGCGCACTGTTTTGGTTCCGTCCGCGCTGGCCTCCGCGTCCGGCAGCGCCATTTGCCAGAGGACCAGCCTGTCCATGAGCCCCTCGAGGCGATCTTCGAGAATGCTCCTAGGCGTGGCCTCCACTCTGTCGCCACCGCCGTCATCGTCGCCGCCCGAGGATTGCCGCTGAGCAGCCCTCCGTCTCTTTTGTGCATGCGACGACCGCATGGGGATGGGTCGCGCGGGGATGATGCAGGGGCATTTTCCGGGCAGGGACAACTTGAGCAAATGCAGCAGGATCTGTATTTGCACCCTTCGAAACAAAAAACAAAAAAAAAAGGCGTCGGTAACACGCCAATAAATAAACGAACCGCGATTGTGTTGCCTTACTCTCGCTTCTCGATCCCAGATAGCCAGCGCTTCTTGTCGTCCAGGGAGTCGCAGGCACGCTCGCTGGACTCGGACTGGTCCTCGCGTAGCAGTGCATAGCGTTCCAGAACGAAGAGCATGATAGACGCCTCTAGGTCTGCGCCGCTGGACGCGTGCGCGTGTGAGGAGGCAACGGCGACGATGCTCGGGAGCAGCCGTTCCTGGTATTTATATGTGCACCAATTCCCGGTGAGCAGGATGTCATCGAGCGCGGGGTGCAGCGGGTGCACGTCGTCTGGCGATGATGATGATGATGATGTGGAATGCGGCCTGGCAAGCAGTTGTATCATGTGGACGAATTGACCCAGAGGCATCGTGGACTAGTGGACGGCCATAAATCATTTAGAAAAGTGTGGCTCGCGCGCGGGACGAGATGAGAATTGCGCGTACCTCTGGGAGCCAAAGGAACTGCAAGTAGAGCTCGCGCGTTCTCTCGCTGAGGGTCACGGTAGAGCGGCCATCATAGGCAGGCTCGAAAGGCGAGGCATGTTGGAAAAGAGTGGACTCTTGGTTGTGGTTCCATTTGACTGGGCCGCTCGTTGAAAGCGACGCGTACATCATTCATCCATCACTAAACGTCCAATTGCTCGTTGAAGAGGCCTCCACTTTCAACGGCCCGGGCCACGGCCAACCCGCTCATGTGACCGCGACCGGTGTGGGGACGGTGATCAATATCAATACACCATTCCGCCGAGAAAAGAAACCAACTGTTCTCTCGACTGATTGGAACCAGGCATCAAGCAAGGCACGTATTGAATGAAGGACTATTACTATCGCCAGCGCCGCCGTTCGGAGGCACGTCTTTGGGCATGTCACATCCTAAAAGCACCACCCATCTCACACAGCACAGGCACTTATCCATCCCGGGTGTCATGCGTATGTATGTACGCAAATGGCTACCGGGGAATCTCCAGGACCGTGTGGCGGTGATCTCCACACGGGTATCAGGGGAACGGGGCACCGCACTGGCGAAGACGAGCAGCGCAAATCGTCCTTCAAAAAAAAAAATTCCGACGGAACAATTTTTGTTTTTGTTCGCGTACAATCATACGCCGAGTGATGGAAACAGGCATGAAAGAAAAAAGCTATCCTCTATCCTTCTTTTTTTCTCGTCATTCCTCCGCGGACCTGGAGTTGGTCATCGTGCTTACTCCGACGGAAAAGGGGGTGAACCAAACCCTACCTCCTTCACTGTGATTCGCATAACACATTCACCGATTTGCCCTTGTGCACATCCGGGTCAAGTCATCACCATTCGCATGAAAGCTGCCATGTGGGTAATAGCAATTCCCTTCGCGATGCGAGACCCGCGTGGAGTAAGAAGTCGAACTGAGTGAGGTCACAGGATTCTTCGCGCTGACTCACATAAATGAAGTACTTCCGCGTTCACAAAAAAGAGTCCGCGATTCCTGATAGCTATTCGCTCACATGCACAAAAGCACGACTGAAGATTTCAGCGCCATATTCAATATATCCATTGAGAGACATGGCTCTTCCCCATACCGACTTGATAACTTTACCACCTAGTGTACACCCACAACAATGAACGTTAGGAGAAAACGGGTATAACGCACGGTGAATAGGAAAAAAAGGCCGTCTGACGACAACCAAGGACATGAAGTACGAATGGAAATCTAGGGGATGAAGTGGGGGATTTTTCTTTGGAGGGAACGTGGGTAGGTGAAGGTGAGGGTAACTAATATGCACACAGCACGTAATAGTAGACGAAAATTATACAAGGAATGGAGTGTATGAGATGGGATGCTTAGAAAGAGGGTATTACAGTATAAATTGGCTTGAAAGTTCGTGTCGAAGGTTTAAAAAAAGTGTCACTGAGCTGAAGTCTGCTCACGAAGCTACCAAACTAGTCCTCTCAGACGGCATGCGCAGTCGACTTTGAGCTTGAACGTCCGCAGCAGCACGAGTTAGACTCGTGGAACTCTTCTTGTAAACCATACCGGTCCCTGTCCTTGGGCGTAATCGCGGCTCGCCGGGTTCCAAAAATGAGAGGTCCATGGACTCTGATCTCGAAAAGCCTGGTGATCTCATAGAACCAAAAGGACGGACACTGTAGCGTTGGCCGGCTGATAACGATGGAGATGGGCCGGACAAAGCACGGGCGCGTTGCTGGTCGTGTATCTGGCGGTTGTAGTTGAGTAACAGACCTTGCTTGGACGCTGGTTCGCCAGGCTCAATGACAGCCCCAAGGGAGGCTGAGAGCTGAAGGGGGCGAGGTGTGCTTCGCGAGGCGCGAGGAGTTCGTGCTGTGTAGAAATGTTGTACCCTAGGCGTTTGCGAGGACACGACCACTGGATCGGACAATTCAGACCCAGGAGAAATCGGCCGACTTGATAGTGCAGCGCCTAGTTTCGAGGTAAGGTTCTTTGCGTCTGAGAAAGATTCTGGGGGCCGTAGACTCGCAATCGACGGGCCCCGGGACAAGGGAAGGGGTGGGAGAGTCTTGTCACGGTCCCATAGTCTGACAGGGGCACTATGTGGCGACATCAGGTCGGACACGTCGGGGGTAATCGGCCCAGGTAAGCTCTGGGTGGATGAGCTCGATGGGGTTCTCACTTGGTCATTGGATTGAGAGTCTGAATAACTGTCCACACGTAATGAAGGTTCCGAAAACCGTGCCTGAGACGAAAATTCTGGGGAGTCATGTTCGGGGATGCTGACGGACAGTGTTGAGGCAGCAGCTCGGTTACGCTTTTGCCACGATGTTGGTGGAACAACCGTACGTCTTAGATTTTGGGTTAAGTTTGACGGATGAACTTTTGCACCACTTGAGAAGGAACGTGAAAGAGGATGGGGATGTGAGCGAGAGGTGCGTGGGCCAGTCTTGACTGATGTTGCGGATGATTGGCGAGAGAGAGAAAGATTCGAAAGACGTTTGGTTAGAGGGGATGGCGCGTCTTCATCCTCACTGCGTGAAGCACGGAAAGAACGAAACGATCAGGGGACAATGGCAACGAAATGCGCATTAGCTCACCTGTCACTCCATCCTAGACCAGTCGTCAGCCCAATACCGCCGCGCAAGAGGCGACCATCACGGTGGCGAACCCTGCGGCGAATCGTGTCACGCTCGTCCTTGAAAATACCTGATTTGGGTGTCACTACTAAATTGTAAAAAAAGACTTTACGTCAACCGGCTAAGCGTCGCTTACCTGCCGATACTGTGCTCCCAGGTCGGTTGCTATCCGTAGAAACCAAGAGAGAATCACCCCGAGTATTCTGAGGCAGTAATTTTGAGTGAGGTGAAAGCATCCCATCTCGCAGCATGAGATTTCTGTTGTCAGTTGCAGTGAGAAAGCTGCGAGTGCAAAATAAATAAAATAAAAAAGCGACGCACGGCAGAGATGTATGTAAATCAATACTCGAATCAGATTCGCCAGCGGCGTCCTCTTCGTCGGCTACACTCGGAAAGCCACCATCACCACCACCGATGACGACACCGTAATCTTGTTCCACAAAAGAATCATCGTTCCATAACTCGTCATCATCACCAGCCCTATTGACGTAGGCCAATAGACTCCGTGATGCAAGGGTTGCGCTGCCCTCGCTCTGACGGCGAGCAGGATTCGTCAGGGAGAGAAAAGAGAGACAATCTTCCCATGGCGCTAGTACGGCGCGAGCCGGGCAAGGACTTGGGTGCCCGCGGCTGGGATTGAGACCGTGATTTGGAGCGTGAGGACGTCTCCGAACGTCGCCTCGGACGGGGTGTTGCCGCAATGAATGTCGCAATATCGGGGCTGGAAGCACGATCGGTCCGATCTGGTCGGGGAATTGCTTGAAATGTGGGGGGTTCGTGGTCGGGACCACCAGAAGAAGTTCGGGTCCGACGACGCCGGATTAGGGAAGGAGTACGCTCTTGATCGTCACCGCCAGTAGGACTACTGTTTCGCCGGGCCTGTGACACAGCTTGACGGACGCGCAGTTTGTGCGTGGAACTTTTTGATCGTGCCGCGCGCATTTGTACGTGTAAAACGTGAGCTTGGGAATCCAGATCGGTCGTGTCATCAGTCGTCCAGTAAGGCAGGGAGGTCGCGCATGTCGATCGACGAAATGGGATCGTTATGGAGAGGCCCATGACCAGGATATGGTAGTGGTGAAGGAGTAGCGCGGGGGATATCAGCGAGAGAGGTATGAGTGAGAACGTGTTCAACGGGATCGACAGTGAAGAATTCGTCGTCCTCTAGGATCGCAGGGTTTACCGCCACTGAGACAGGGGGGAATTTCGAGTGGTCGGGGTTGGCGGCACGAGTGGTAACATATGATGGGAGGGGGACGGAGAGAGAGCCATTAGAAGACGAGTAAGAACGGACAGAGTTCGTCGAGGTAGAAGTGACGGAGCCAGTCCGTTGACGACCTGAGGGTTGTGTAGTCACGACTGTCGGGGCGGGGAACGGGAGAGGGACCACTGCTTACCGCTTGCAACGCTGACAATGGACTCCCTCACTGAGGAAGACCTGGAGGAAGTGGATGAACGAGATGCACGGGTAGCGGCAGTAGATGTGAAAAAGATCCTGTTCAGAGAGGGGGGAGGGTCCAGGAATCGGGGGAAGGGGAAGTGACGGCGGAAGTGACGGCGGTGGATTGTGCAACGACGGGGGTGGGGTGGAAATGTTCTGCGGAATGTAGGACGGGGGGGCGGGGAACTCGTTAAGAAGGACCGGGACAGAAGACAAAGTCATGGTAAGGAGAGGAGAAAGAGGCGAATGTATGCAGCGCGGGCTACCAAGAGGGAACAAAAGGGAAAACATAAAGTGAACAAGACAACTTAAATGGAAGACGGTGGTGAGGTTAGACTAGGACGAATTCCGATCCGAATTACCCAAACGACGGCTCAATTCTCCTGATGACCACATGTTCGCGCTGCATACTACTGATGGCTGCCAAAATGGGCACTTGAGTTCACCCTGCGATCCGGCATGGGTCTCGATCTTCGCACTAATAAATTATATTGGAAATTTATTTATCATTCCATTCAGCCGAGTAGCGACCGCATCGTCTCGCGTTCTTTGAATCCCGTCTCGTCTCCTCAAAAATAACTTATCCAAAGTTGGTGCACTCTCCGTCTTTCCCCAGGTTGTGGACATGGTCGTGGATCTGTGGTGCGGCAGCGGCGCGGCGATCCAAGCTATCATGTGTCGTTTTAAGTCGCGGACCAGTACGTGACTTTTTCCCACGACTTGGGAGGAAACGTGTCAGCGACCGGTGTCAGCGTCGGTAACAACACTCTTTGACCAAGACGAACAGTGGTCAGCGATGCCCTCTCGTTTCAAGACGCTATGCTGACTTTTCACAGTCTTTTATCTCCACCATGATGAGCCACGACACCCTGTACTCCCTCGCCAATACTCTTGGTGTTCTTTCCATGGTCACCGTCGTCATATACCACTTCGTCGCGGTGAACGCTAAATACGTCACGCGGGGTGCTACTACCTAGTCTCCAACGTTGACTTCGTGGATGTACGCCGGTCATATACTGTTTCTACGAGGCAGTTTAACTGATGCTTGTTCAGTGACTACCTCCCTAAATACTTTACTTTGCGAGAGGTCGACAGCGTTTTGTCTACCCTTTAGTGCCCATAAAGCGCAGCGTGTTACCAAGGGCCGTGTATGGTTCCCACGATCCTGCAATATATACTTTTCTTGCTACGTAACTTAGTCCCACCCAAACGCAACCACGGCTCTCTCAGGCGACGAACGGAAGATTTGCAAGGCGCCCGCCCCTTTGATATAGCACTTCCCGGACACCGGTCTATCACAGAACCCCACGTCCGTCGTCCCTGGTTGCTCTCTACAACCGATCCACATCCTGGTGCTAACTCGCTGTTGGGGGAATCGGCGGGTGCAAAGTTATGCCTCGTCACCCCGTTTACTGAAAACACCCCAAAATGGGTCCCTGAGGAACTGGGAATGATAGGTATCCATGAGGCACATCAAAGCCACTGGTTAACTGCGTAATAGAGTATTGTGTGCCTATCCGGCAGCCGTCTCACGACCTGCGCCACAGTGTCAACGTTATTTGAATCTGGCAGACATTCCGCACAGCAACCAACCCCTCGATCATGTCATCATCACACGCGAATGGACCCCTGAGGGGTACAATATTACACTCCCGTCTTGGCATGGTCCGTAAGCAAAGCAATGAGAACACCATTCTATACTGTCAAAGCCATCGTGACCACCCGGACTGCGTCCAACCCTTCTCAAAAGCATCCTGGGAAAACGTTGTCGTCGCCCACTGCCGAGCTCGTGCGCGGATAGACCGTCGTTCCTCCTCCGACATCATCATTACTTCGTGCACCGCCTGAGCAAAACTTTCGGGGTCTTTTGCATGGAAACCTGCAGTTTCTCGTCAACGCGTGTATTGGCAATAAAAGAAGAAATGATCACCAGTGCGTAGTCCGTCGACTGGCACCACAATGTCGCGTAGAGGTCCACCTGACGCGTGCACGACAGGTATCACGCCCGCAGCCTAGGTCATGGCAACACCATCAGCCAATTTTGACCAAACTAAGATGATATTATTATTTTTTACCATGAATTCCACGACATTGATCCGAAGTGCTCGTCCACCATCGTGTTCAGTCCAACGCTGGCGTGGCCAAGAAGCTCTAAAATGCGTGGATACGGTGCGTTTACCACAAATTCAACGTGGATCCTGTGTTCATCTAGATCAGTCAAAAGAAACAGAAACGAAAGAAAGCTTGCGTACCGAGACACTGAAGGGTGTCCGCAAGCGCTTTCAGGTCATCGACAGCGCGCAGAATCCCCCTCGTTCCGTACTCCTCCGGCGAGCAAGAGGCGCACAACCTGGCGGTGCTCGGGATAGCGCTGCAGTAGTGCGGCCATCATGCGAATCTGTGCAGCGTGGTCCTTTTCTGGCCTTTCGTCCTAATAAATATAGAGGGAGAGAAGGATAAAATGAAAAAGTCATGCCTGAACTGAGCAAGACTCAATAGGAGCGACGGGCGCCCATCGAGTGGAAATTGGGACAGGGCCAGCGTGTTGCAAGGCGGATAGACGATCGCTGCTCGCCTAGGGTGCAGCGTGGGCTCGAGCAGGAGATGAAGACGCGAGTGCGTGAACAATGGAAAGGGCCAGGCTACCAATGAAAGTGAGAGGTAGATGTATGAAATCGAGGAGTGGATCAGAATGTGCGAGTATTGCGTCGACATGATTTTTTGTCCAGGAGGAGTTGACCATCAGAAACGACGAACTGCGGAGAGCAAGCGCGTAGTGATACATGAAAAGACGATAATACCTACCGGAAATGAGACAGTCACAACAAGAAGATGCGCGTTGCATAGACTCACATTAGCTTGCCGCGGCTCAGAAGAGTAGAGGATGAGATTGCGTCCGAGTTGGCGTATGTTGTGCGCCGCGCCTCGACGCGCGCGAGCATGTCCGTGCTGATGGTTGGATAATGCACATATGCGCCAACGGGAATACCGGCAAGCCATGCGACGATATGGAAGGTAAATGCGTATCCCATGGTGTCTGTGGCCATTCAGTTAATGGGGGGGGAGGGGCGAAGAAAAAAAAAGCTCGCCGATGTAGAGGTCCGGGACAAACTTCGACATGGCCTCCCACGCAAGGTACATAGAGCCTAGGCTCTGCCCAAGGAGAGTGAACCTCGGCCACGCACGGTCCTCTACGAGCTGCCTCGATTCGAGGAAGACGAAGTGTAAGGGTGTCCGGCGCGAGAGTGATGTCAAACCGGGCCTTCGCGAGAGACGTGAGTAGCAACAGAGCGTACCGCGAGTTCCGCACGTACCTTGACTTTCGTGATGATCTGCTCTTTGGTCGCATCGGTGTCACCACTGTACACGACGCTGATGACGTCGGGCTCCGTGCGCTGCATAAGAGCGACTGCGGTCCAGAGCACACGCTCCCCACCACCGCCCGCGTTGCTGTGCACCTCTGAGCACGCCTCGACAACCAGAACGTGCTGTATCGGGGCGCAACTCACCAGTATGGATGAAAGAAGCCTATAAACTTCTTCTTTCCCCTGTGCGCATCATTTTCGATCTTTAGAAGCGAAAGTGCGGCCGAGCGTTGCAAAACGGCGGATTTGCGGACTTTGCGGACGTATAGACTCAGTAATACTGAGCGTAAAGAAAGAGGGGGCGAGGAACAGCGCGCTTGTCGGCATAGCTGTAGTAGACCAGCTGTAGACACCAGTGTTTTACTTACAGATTGTCTTTGCAACGGCCCGAGGGGACCGCGGTTGATCACGCGAGTTTCAAGAACGGTCCGGATCCATGTCCTCGAATCGTTTCGCAACGCAACAACTTGTAGAACAACGACCGAATCTTTCTACCAGACTGATGTACTTAGCGCCTAGAGCGCACATTAATTTCCAGGGAAGCCGCTGTGCACTCTGCCCGGCATGGCCGAGCTTCCGTAGCCCCTGGTACTTCGAGAGCGCTTGAATGAAGCTTCCACTGCGGCTTCGAAGCCGTAAGCAATGGTTGCGTCCTGTCGACGCGACAGGGCGACCCTTGTTCTTATCTAGGACTTGGGGGAAGATAGCATTTGCGAGCGCTCAAGAGAAGCTGTGCTAGTTATACCTGGTGGGAATTGATCTTGCAACGGGCGCTCATGATGTGCTTCCCTTGGACGACCGAAGTGCTTTACGATAAGAAAACGAGTACCCTTGAGGGGAAAGATGGACTAGTTAGATGACTTCAAGCCGACACGAGTCGGTCAGCCAACTTACAGGAGAGACGGTGCACAACACGTAAAAAGCTTTTGGTTCTGTGTCACGGCCAACGCCATTGATATTTTGCTGATGGCCTCAGAATGACACGAACGCTCGCGCAGCTGTACACCATTCCGTGGGAAGCGTATCAATTTCCCTCGTCGTCCATCTCGTCTAAAAAAAAAACAAGGAGAGCAAATCTTATTCACGCACTTGTTTACGAGTACAACCACTTATAGGCCGCCCCAGCGCCAGCTGTAATGAGTCAGAAACACAACAGCTGACATCACCCAATAAGTTCCCCGCAAACGACGTACTTCTGGTCTATCGATCTGCCATGGATTTGGTCGCGCCTCCTATTTCCGTCATCTCGAGGGCCTCTCCAACGCCGAAGGCGTCGTAGTGCCCCAATGCCGTACGGGGGGCGGGCGTGGTGTACGCGAGGCGCTTTACGTCCTGGGGAACGTTGCCGGTAATGTCGGCCACTTCATGCTTGCTGTTTGACAGCGTCTTCGGATCGACCCATTTAATACCCTGTATTGGGACCTATGGGGCCGGCGTGTCGCCCTTCCAGAGTTGCTCTCCTGGGATCAGCTGACAGTCGAGAGCTGTGCTGCCGATACCGTACGCTGGGGACGTCCACCTGGGAAGGACTGTCGCTTTCCGGAAAGGATCATCACAAGGATAAGCCCGCGATAAGATCGGGATAGTCGTGTAAAGCTGCTCTGAAAGGTTAGGATGGGGTCCTTGTCCGTAAGAGAAGCCCAGTATATGACAAGTTCTTAGAAGCAGCGTCTGGCCTGACCGCCTTGCGACCGAGAAGAGAGGCGGCGGATAGTTCCAGGGGTCATAGTGTTACTCCAGGGAGCCAGCACTGCGTCACACCCAGCGTGGGTTCGAGCACTCTGATAATATCTGAGAATGAACCTATCGTTCTATGCCGGTGATTCTATAGATACGAAACAATGTATACGCTTCTGACCACAAGAGCTAGACTAGAGGTCCCCATGATAGTGTCAAGTTCCGGGTCATGCCGTGAATGTTGACAGTGCAATGCGAGCGCCGAGCGCGGTCTTGAGAAGGTTACTGAGAAAACATCAACGAACATGCATGAACGGCAGCTTCTGCTAGTGTGTATGAACTTCTCCACGGTCGTTCACCGCAAGGACAGAATTCCAGATCCTGTCAGGCTCCTTCCCTCTTTACTCTCCTTCCTTTTCTTCACCGGGGGTATCTCCCATATCCGCCAGAACTTGAGGTTCTCATCACCCGCGCCTGTGCATACCATGTCACCCGCTGGGCTAACACAGCTAAACAACACGCGCGAATCATGAGCATCGCGAATCTCTGCCACGCGGTCGAGTGATGGGTATGCGTGCACCATGATTGCGTTTGACGGGTATCCGTGAGTCGTCAGGAATTCTTTCTTGTGTGGTGACCATTGCACGGAGGTCACTTGCGCGGGCATTTTCAGCGAGTGCAATCTTCCGCCCGTTGTGCTGTTCCATACATGGACGGTGGCGTCATTTGTGCCGCCACCACTTGCCAGAAGGGATGGCTGCCACGGGCACCAGGCAAGGGCCTAAGAAAACAGGCTATGAGCACGCCAGAGATATCTGTCACAGAGTGTCGATTACCTTGACTGCGGCCGTATGGTTTCGTTTCGTCCATCGGGCGACACCTCTTGAACCCTCATTGACATCCCCTACGCGGCCGTCCCAGATATTGACGACGTTATCATTACCCCCGCTCGCGAGGAGTTCCCCATCCGCTCTCCACTTGAGTCCGCATACTTCGCCACTGTGCCCCACAAGCTCCATCACCTTGTGCCTTGCGATGCGTACGTCGTGATGCCAGATACTCCCGTCGCCGCATGCCGAACTCAGAATATGTGCGTGCCAGCTGAGCGCTGGCTACCTGTGCCTGGTGACCGCTCATAGAGCGCAGCTTCTGTCCCGTCTCAACATCCCACAGCTCAACGTCTCCAGTGCCAACGCCTATTCCAAGGAATGCGCCGTCGTTTGAGAAGTCCACCGAGGAGACGTAACTGCCTTCGGGTGCCTCGCCCACCAGCACCACCGAGCCCGTGTCCGCCTTCCAGATATAGGTATTCTCGGAAAGCGCGACGGCAACGACGTTCAGCACGGACCATGATAACAAGTTGAGGTAAAAGTCATCGACCATTCCCTGGCGCGTCGAGCACACGCTCGGGCTGCGTCGCGATCTTTCGTGACTTATTTGTAACTGCCCCCGATGACGACGCCAAGGTACCGGGTCGAGCATACAGTGGACGTGCCAGTTCGCGCTGTTGGTTGAGAGTCGTGTCTGATGCAGCTGGTGGAGCCTCGTGGTACGCAAGCACTCGCTTATTAATGGGCACGCCGGTCGCTGCCACGAGGCGGGCGGTATGCCCTGGCGAAGTTGTCGTCGGGTTCAATGACACAAGGTCGAGAGTTGCGGCGACCTCTGTGACTTCTCGATTGGTGATAAACCGGTCACGGGAATCCCGCTTCAAGTGGACGGCGTTCAATATATAGCATACGAAAAATGGGTGGAACGGACCATGGCTGGAGTAGAGCGCGAACGTTTCGCCTCCGATTTTGGTGGCGGTACATAGTCTCTTGATACGACGTCCAACTTTGATTCTACACCGCCTTTGCGAATAACTCCTGAGCTAGCTTGCCGCTGCAAGGATTCTGTGACGTTGATACTGCCGGAAGTTGCACGCTTCACAGGAGATACAGGACGTGACCTCGAGATGAAAGGGTTGGTGATATCAGCGACCGAGTACTTGGAAGACTTGTTACCACCTGTTTTGGTGGGAGAAGAGATGGTGACGTTGTTAAACCCGGAGATAAGAGAGGGTGTAAGTGGCGTTTTTGCAACATCCGAACGAGATCGGTGACGAGTGGGTGTTTTCGGATTATAAGCCATAGTGCGAGTGCGGGTAATGCAACAAGGACAACTCGAAGCCAACGCCGTGATCATCCCACGTGTCGTGTTTCCGACATCACGTGATCGCGTTCACGCGCTAATCATACAATACAATTCTCAGTCAAAAGTCCGTCCTTTAATGCTACCACATAACGCTCATCGCGACGCTCCTCCCCCTCGACGATCTACAAGCCACGCGACCCGCGCTCTCCGATCCACACACGTCAATTGACTCCCAATACCCCTCCGAACCACTTACTCCGGACGTGAATTTTCCCGTCGCCGCGCTGCTACGTGCACTCCACACAACAGAACCCGGTGCACTACGCATGCGACGGTGGGATAACTGCCTCCCCATGACCTCGCCATCCGAAGCCGACGGTCTCTCTGACGTGTCTGTCGTGGTTGTAGACACCGACATTATCTCCGACGCTTCAGAAACCCTGTCCTGCATGATATTCTGCTGTGCGAGATTAGCCGTTGGGGACAAAAGCTTCACATATGGCATCAATGGACTTGTGGGCACAGGAGGTGGTGCGAATGTCGGCATTGGGTGCGGTGATGGACTGGGATTCACTACACGAGGGTCAAACGGTCGCAGCGATGGTGAACTACTGCGACTGGATGAAAGTGGCGATATCTCCGAGCCGTCTGGACGGGTGATGATAACGTCATGGCTCTCAAAGTGTCCCTTGTCGCTCATCTCCGGGATCAGTCCTTTGCTACTGAGATGGTCCTCGTACTTTCCAAGTCCCACTGGATGTTTACGTTTGCGCATGGCGTTGCTCGTGAGTTTGACAATGGTGATGAACACAATCAAGCCGATGACGATACTGAGGACCGAAGCAATTGCAGTGAACTTGTTCGTACGAAGCGCAGGCCCCCCAGCGTCGAGGTTAGCATCGTGGCTATCCTCTGAGTGAAACGATCCCGGTGGGGTTGGTGCCTCTACGCTCGGCATAGTTGACTCTGGGTTGCTAGAAAAACTCAGCGCGTCTTGGGAGGTGTCGATCCTGATCCCAGGGGCAAGTGGTGACGGGCTAGCAGGCAATGCATTGGCAGTAGTCGCACTGCTCGTACTTGTCGCGTGGCCTGCGCCGGGTATCATATTCACAGTCACGGGTGCAACAGTATGCTGTCCGGGCTGTTGCCTCTTCCTCATGAAAGGAAAGCGACGAGTATGACCTTGCCTCGGGAGAGCGCGCTTCGCATTTCTGCTAATTTTGGTGCGGGAGACTCGTGGGGCATTGCGACGGTCCACACTATTTGGCAACGGGGATGGCTTCCCGTGACCCCGGCTTGGGGGGGTTGGCTTTTCGTATGTATCAGGGGTACTCTCTGGAACGTCCTTGTGGCTGTCCTCGGGGACATCCTTGTGGGCGTCCTCGGGAGTGACCTCGGGGGTGTCATTGTGGGCGTCCTCAGAAGTGTCTTCGGGGGCGCCCTTGTGGGCATCCTCGGAAGTATCTTCGGGGGCGGCATCCTCATGAGCGTCCTCGGGAGTGCCCTTGTGACCTTCCTGGGGAGTGTCTTCGGGGGCGTCCTCGGGAGTGCCCTTGTGGGCTTGCTCGGGAGTGTCCTCCGGGACGCCCTTATGGGCATCCTCGTGGGTGGCCTCGGGGAGCTCGGGGGTGTCCTCGTGAGTAGGTGCAGGGGTGTACGTATCTGGAGTGTGGGATGGTCGTGTGGAAGTTGAAGACGCGGCTGGCGAATTGTATGCGGAAGTGTAGGCTGCTGGCGGGTTGTATGGATGGTCTGTGGTCACTGGAAGGGTATGCATAGTGGGCGGGGTGGTGGTGGTAGTCGGTGAGTTGTAAGGAGGTTGCGTATATGCCACCGGAGGTGCATACACAGGTGGTACATATATAGCAGGTGGGTCGTACATATGCGGAGCATGTACAGCAGGTGAATCGTACACAGGCGGAGCGTGTACAGTAGGTTTATCGTATACAGGCTGGGCGTAGGCGGGTGGTGCATGGGTTGGTGTGTCCACGAGTGGGCGCTTGTAATCAAATACGTGGAGTTGAGCACCTCCCAGGACGTTGCTTCTCTCCGGCGGGTTGCTCTGCCTGTGAGGGTTATGGGGCGGGTAGTGGGAAGGGCGATAGTAAAGCCCCGCGTTGCCCAAAGTGAGGGCGGGTGTAGCAATGGCAATGATGATAAGGGAGGTACGACCAAAGATAGACATGATAGTGTGATCGTTGAAAGGAACGTGAATGTAGTTTGGTGTCTGTGTGTTACACGTTGAGCGTTTAGCGAGTTGAGGAACAACACTGAGGATATAACTAGCCAGCGTGACCAGCCCACAGCCAAACAGTGTCCAAATACTGACGCGTCTGTCACGTGCTTGTACAAGGGTCCAATGCAGGCAGCACCAAAGGGAGTTGCGTACTTTTCGCAGACTTCCCACGCGCCGGTCCGCTTTCCCGTCAAACTCGAATTAAGTCTCCGCTTCAACACTTCGTTTTCTTGATTACACAATTGAAGTAAAGTCAAATAGTTAGATAATAAATTTGATTACATGAACGCTTTTGGCTCAAGTCAGGTGATTGCACAAAAAAGGAATTACATTAACTAATCAAAACAGTACGCGTTTTTTACAAGTCGGTATTCCAGTGTGTGTAATGACTGTAATCTACTGTGTGCTGGGGTAGTAAGGTTGGGGGAAGTGGCTATAATACATAGGATATGTCGCATGATACGGGACCTGAGAATATGCACCAGAGGAGTAAGCGGTGTTGGGGTACCACGCGAGCGGTGCTGAGGGCCCTGGCACAGGCGCGGAAGAGGGCGGCGGCGGCGGGGTACTAGCGCGTTTGCGACGCTGTTTGGTGGGCTGGGAGGGAGGCGCCTCTGCGGCATCGGTCGTGGTCGCGACGCGGGCACGTGCGTCCGCGTTCTGGGCTGCGGTCCGCACGTCTGGGGCAGCGTCGCGTCGCGAGGTATCGCGCAGGCCTCCGCGGGGCGCGAGGTGTCGTGTCTGGGTCCGCGGCGATCGCGGACGCGTCTGTGTCGAAGAGCTAAAGCCGCGCGCGAGTGCGGCGACGTCGGGAGAGGGAACTGTGTTGGATAGTCGCAGGTGGTCGGAAACGGTCGCGCACGCTTCGGCGCGGCGCGAAACTTCGTAAGGATGGCCGCCGGGGTTGGGAACGCGTCGGGTTCGAGTCGCTAAGGCCGCGCACGAGTGCGGCACACTGGGGAACGCAAGGGGAGAGCTACACTGAGCTCAAAAGTCCGAGGGGAGAAGTCTACTATTAGAAGTCTGAGGTGTAAAGTTGTAGCTATATACTGGGAAAGTAAGCTAAGGAAAGAGGGTACATTAGATAAGGAGGGGAAAGGGGGAAGCTAAAGCGCGATGGGAAGAGTCCGGGATGAGAGGAGAGCCGAGCGCACACAGAGCGCGGGAAAGCAGCGAAGCGCGGGAACGCGGCGCTTAGAAAGCGTACAGAAAGCGGGAATGCGCAGGCGAGCGCGAGCGAATGCAGGAAGTAGAAAATGCGAAAAGTGCCTTTTCAGGGCTCAGGGAGAGACCAGGCGTATCAGCGGACATGTCAAACTTCAAGGGGGAGGAGGAGGAGGGCATTGGGGTTGTTTCCCCCCTTGCATTCCACAATTCCACACCAAAACGCGTTGTTTACGCGTTATTTATTTTGTATTTATTTGTACAAATAGAGAAGACACAAAATGATATTTTAAAGTAAAGATTTCGGAGTTTCAAGTCGAATTGCGGTAGAGCGGTCCATTCTGACCGGCGCGTGAGAAGTCTGCGATTATTCAATCGCTACCAAAGGGTGACGTTACAGATCTCAAAATTAACTAACAGGTACTAATACCGACTGCCCCTCCTCTAGCGATACAACTTTCACATCTACCGAGACAACCGATATCGATAAATAAAAGGTCCAAGGCATTTACATCCAATTATATCTGTGCATCTCCGTGCGACGGGTTCCTAGCAACAACAACAACATGGGATGATCCAGCATACACTTCCGTCCTGGAAACACAAACCCGTTGGGTCAGCCGCACATAGGGAGCGATACAGATTGGCGTCATACCGGACACGGAATACATCCTCCCCGCAGTCGTTCAGCCTTTCCATTTCGGGCTTTATTGTCGTCGGACCCCACAACCATTTTCGCTCTGGTGTGCGGCTGAACGTTTGTTATCGCCGGGGTTTGCGACGACTCGTCATGGTATGTATGTGCGGTGGGAGGATATGCAATGGTGGCGGAAGGCATTGTTCAGAACAAGGAAATGGAGGTACTAGTAGGATTGTGAGTGAGTGGGGCGAGTTGGTGTTGGGCACGTCGCTGTATGTGGTGTGTTTATATAAGTTGGAACGAGGCTGTGGGGCGTCTGGGCGTCCATTGCGTTCTTATTGGCTCCTATCCCGACGAGCAATTGTTGTACCGACGTTCGGGAGGTCCGCAGTTTCGTTGCGTAAACGAAAGATGCGGTCACAGCCACTGACTCGGACAGAGTCGGACTACATTGCAATAATTCAGACCAAATGGCGAATGATGAATACATTCTACGGAAGATCCAAGGAAAAGTCTGCCACCCCACGTGCACGCTTCGGAGTCCCTTTGCTTGCGTCTCGTGGCGACAAGTTTTTGGTCCACCAGCTGCCATGTCGCAATAACTTTCACGCGTATCTCTATACCGATTTCCGCGGACCCGCATCGCCTTCTCGTCGCTTGCCTCGACTCCCCGCCGACCAGCACCAACTCATTGGTGTCAGGCCATGTGCCAGTGACTGCTATGAAAATTTCAACTGCGGAACCCGTAGATCTTTGGCCAAGCGTTCGGCGTTCGGCGCTCAGCCTGTGCACACTGGTCATGACTTTATATAGACCGTGTTAGCTGCGCACAATGTTGGCACTGGCGATTACTCGGCGGACACAGCAACTCGACCCAGCCAATGTGGCATTGACGAGCCCCCTATCTCATTACTTCTTGTGACGTACATCAGAGTACGGGAAAAAAGTGAGGTCGAGCCAGCGAGCCAGGTACTCAAGCTCAAGCTTTGAAACAAAACCAGTACGGACGAAGAACCTGCCCGGAAGCTATTCACAATTAAATCACAAAACCTAGAACTTTGGCTTCCAGCTTTTCTCGTTCTCTCATGTCGCGTACCGGTGTCTGTGGCATGACTCAAGACAGGGAGCCTGAGCAGCATGCGAGGCCTGACTGCCACTCGACGAATCTGTGTTAGCCGGACGACAAATAAACTCTTGTACGTGCAGTAGAGAGCATATCGATTTTCGGAAGGGCTACGACTCTTGAGTCCAGCATGTGTAAGAAGGGTGTAGAGTAAACAGGGTGACTTCAGGATGTTTGACGTGCTCATGGCCGCGGCTAGCTTACCGAATAGAAAATATCACTTGCGCCTACACGCGAATCTGGGCAGCGAAAGACGCGAGGCTTCTGAGGTGAGGATCTGAATGAACCGACGAAACTCATTGTACATATGAGCTACAGGGGAGCTACCGAGTAATCAACATCGTCACGTAATAGTATCACAGGCTGTATCCGCGGCTCGTTTCTCTCCCAAGCAATTCCTCTGACTCTTGAGTTTGAACTGCCGTGAATGCCGCTCGACGCGCAAGCGCTACACATGCTAGTGTAGCCCTCTCACCACCTTCCGCTCCCTCTCACCCCAACATACATATCGCCAGAGGCCACCTTCCTTTGCGATGTACCGCATCCTCAGAAGACCGGTCCTCCGGCGCAATTATTCTTTAACCGTCCCACCGGATCGGCGAGCATCCATATCCGATACATTACTTCGAAGAGCGGGATATGCTACGTTGCTATGTGTGGGGGGGTACGTCGTGGATCGAGAATTCAATGCGAGTACCATAACGCGGAATCTGCGTACCTTTTGGACAGTACGTCGCGTTTTAGGCGAGAAACACGTCACATCCAGCTGATGGACTCCGACAGTGTGCACTCATCGCCGCAGACTATAAATTAAATTTCACTCCGAACAAGAGTGACTCTATTTCGGCCTTACATGAACGCGTCGGTGACCGCCTCTTGAACCTTTTTATCTCCAATGGCGGTCTCTACATAAAGTTTGGTGCGCGGCACGTTACTGGCACTTCGTGGCGATCAACTAACACACAACTAGGCCAAGCAATCGGCGCGACTGCTGCATTCTTACCCAGACCTATGCAGGTCAAGTTTTCTCGGCTATTTGATGATGCGCCCCAAGTCCCTTTTGCAGACGTCGCTCGCGTATTCCAAGAAGACTTCGGTCGTCCTCCGAGTGGCCCGGATGGTCTTTTCGCTGAATTTGAGGAGACAGCCGTTGCTAGTGCCAGCATTGCCCAAGTACATCGGGCTCGATTGAAAGGCGAAGACGGAAATGCCGGAGACTGGGTGGCTGTCAAGATCCAAAAGCCAGCTGTGGCGAAGCAAATGGAGCCAGACCTCGCCACCTTTCGCATGGTTATGTGGATATATGAGCGCTGGGTCTTTGATATGCCGGCATATTTTGTTGTTGGTATGTGTACCTGGAAGAACGAAGATACCGACACTTACATTGACTAGACTTTGTTAGTGACCACCTCCGTCAAGAATTGGACTTCGTGAAGGAGTCCCAGAACGCTAATCGCACGGCAGAACTTATCACGCAAGATTCTTTTCTGTCAGAGCGCGTGCATATACCCAAAGTTTATCCCGAATACACGACGAAACGCGTGCTCACCGCCGAGTGGATTCACGGCGTACGCCTCAGCGACCGACAGGGTATTCTCAAACTCATGGGGGCTCCGAGCACGGACCTACCTTCGAAACTTATCACACCTCTCGAACCTCCTGTCCATACTACACCCAACGACGTTCCCGAGCTTCTGGAAGGCGGGACGAAATGGGTCATGAAAACGATGGTCGAACTTTTCAGTGCACAGATATTTCGCTGGGGTTGGCTCCACTGCGACCCTCACCCAGGGAACATCTTTATACGCCCACACCCGCAACATCCTCGCCGCCCACAGCTCGTCCTGATCGACCATGGGCTGTACGTAGAGCTTCCTCCCAAATTTCGCAGAGAGTACGCAGAGCTATGGAAAGGCCTGCTCGCGATGGATCTTGGAACTTTGCAGAGGGTCGCCACACAGTGGGGTATTGGGGCGCCCGACCTCTTCGCTAGCTCCGTCCTTCTGAAGCCCATCAGCCTCGTCAAAAAAAGGGGGAAAACAAAGGCGGACGGCGATATGAATCCCAAGCTCTCGCAGTACGAAGCTAGCGTGCAACTAAAGGAGAAGCTCCGGAATTTCCTCGTCGACACCGACAAAATGCCCAAAGAGCTTATCTTCGTCGGTCGAAACATGCGGTGAGTTGTTGTCTTGCGGTACACAGGCCGTTAACGCTAGTGTTAAATCACTCCAGCATCGTGCAAGGCAACAACCAGATGCTAGGCTCGCCAGTCAATCGCATCAAGATGATAGGCCTAGCCGCCGCCGACGCCATCCCACGCTCCTCAGATCTGAGCTTCGGCGGTCGTATAAAAGAGCGCTTCCACGAGGGCATGTTCCACACCGTATTGGCTTCGACAGACCTTGCCTTCTGGCTGAGTCACACGTGGAAGTGGATCATCGGTAGCGAAGATGATTTCCATTTTGAGGATGAACTAGACCGCCAAATGCGGGAGGTGGCCAAGACTCAGTATGGCATAGACCTTGACCCGGCGGTTTACGATGCCTAACAATGTTCAGAGGTTTCCCCAAATTAGACGTCTCCAATACACATGGTCAATACGCAATGTATCATACCCATTCATTGTCTACCTTACCATAAGGATATAGTCTCCTTGGGTGCGAAAGTTTATATGACATCCTGCCAGTGGTTTGGAGGCGGCTAGTGCCGCTGCAAGAGTAGATAATCTCTCGAAGGAGAAACTTAAACGAATGGTGAGAACCAGTAGGAGATAGTGAAACGCGGGGAACGTGAGCAGTATGTCGGGAGAAGACTAACTTGAAGTAGGTGGAGGCTGCAGTGGCGTCGGTGTTTCTTGAGGTAGTGCCACTGGTGAGTGATCAGGACATCATTACTGTCATGCGTGTATCATTTCTGAGGCCACATCGACGCCCCCGTCCATAGCCTGACAGTGGCTGGCATGTGGCATGGCATATGGGTGTGTCATGATCCTGTTCTTCAGAAGTTGTTGGTTGAGCTGCCTGTGGCTGGACAAATTGAGGTGTGAAAGCTGCACACCCAGTAGCCTGTCCTCAGGGGAGGAGGTGCTCCAAGTCAGTGCAGAAAGATAGAGCTGCTCCAGGTTCTGGAGTATATTGTGGGCTTGCTGATCACCTTCAGGCAGGGTCTGTAGTACCAGGACAGTGCTTTCAAGCTGCCAATGCAGGCATACCCTCAATATCAAATTGTGGGCCCTGATAGAGCCAGAAACCCTTGAGCACAGGGTAAGACTTGAAGAAGGAAACCCAGGTCATTGGGGGGCCAGGTGGTGTAGTAGAACCCCCCACCCCAAGAGGGGCTTATGTAAGCCAGCACAAGGTTGTGGGTTTGACTCACCTAGGGGCATAAAGTCACTGCTAGCCCAGCATGCTCCTAGACCTCTATATAACCCATATGATGAGTACCAGAAATCTGGTTCAAATATGATATGACTGGGGGATACTTCAGCCACCTAATGAGGCCTAAGGCCCTAAGGGGGTAAAGGTGCTATGGTTGCCAGTTGCCCTAATGGGGTGAAAAGAATGTAGAGCAGGCTTATGCACCCAGTCACATGGAAATTACCTTGCTTGCCAAGGTCATATGGCAGGTCAATATTCTGGGTGAATCTTCTTGAATCTTAAACAAAGCCAAAGTGAATCTCATTACATAATTTTTGACCCAGTCTGGATGGGTTCCACCACTTTATCCAGTACCTGCACTGTTTTCCATTGTTCCTCATTTTCCATTCTTTTCTTTATTATATGACAATGGAATCATTCTACAGATACTCTAGTATCTTTTCCCTCAGCTGCATGACATCCTGGTGACTGTGTTGCACATCTTGATGGTGCTAGGGATGGATGCTCTTGCTGCTAGCTGCATCTGTAAAGTGGGACCTATCAAAAGCTATCAAAAGTGGTCAGAGACTGGTCTCTGACCACTTTTGATAGCTTTTGACAGGTCCTGCTTTTACAGATGTGGCCTTGCATGACCTCTATCCACTTGCAGGAAGTGCCCATGCCATACCCCTCAAGTCCTCACTGGCTTCACTGTCACCACCTTGCCTCAGGCTGCATGCAAACCCATTGCTGCTACCTCTACTTTTTGCCACACAGGAGTCCATTGTCACCACTATCCCATCACAACA
The DNA here is from genome assembly GCA_021527775.1 of Lactarius sanguifluus. NCBI lineage: Eukaryota > Fungi > Basidiomycota > Agaricomycetes > Russulales > Russulaceae > Lactarius > Lactarius sanguifluus. The sequence goes on along the minus strand of JAKEYF010000072.1, from coordinate 181,601 downwards.
TGGTGTGCAAGCCCCACTTCAAACCCCCACAACACCATGACAGTGTGCAAATCCTGTTACAACATCAACTCAACATGGTGTGCAAGTCCTGTTGCAATATCAACTCAACACAGCACGCAAGTCCTACTATGATGCGAGCTGCAAACAATGATGACAGGCCACCCAGAGCAACTGTATGATGCACATAATTGAAATGAAGTGACCTCTGGAACCACATTGTAATGTCTACCACGGACGTTTGCCTGACTTAGGCGTCTCGAGGTGTGGCGAATCTGACGAAAGGGTAGAAGAGATGGTTGACTCTGCTCTGCGGGTAGAACTGAGGGTGCGGGAATAACTCTCCTGCTAATCCTCGGTATGCGTGGAGATCGTCTCCGTGTTGTAGGCCGATGGGGAAGACGTCGGATATCTCGAGTTCGTCCCAAGTGTCGTGATCGATGATGTAGAGAGTGCAGTAGGGGGACGCCACGCGTTCGTTGAGATATAAGAAGACTTGGTGACAGACAGCGTCGAGGGGATAATCCACTGTCCACGAAGGGAACGTTGGGATAAGTCACAGGGGACCCCTTGGTCTTGGGGGTATGCTGGACGACTCACTTAAAGGGGGAGATCCCTGTAGAGTGAAGAACTGATAGTGGTATTGGAAGAAGACCAAGATACCGTTCTTGGTCTTTGCAGCTCTCTACTTATACAGTTACGCGCGGGCTTTCAAGCGCTGCTTCAATCCGTACTAGCCAATAGCGTAAGTACCGTGAACCCTAGTACAGCTATCCTAGTATGAGTCACATTCCGAGTCATGATCCGATCCGTTATCATACACAATCACATGCACCGGAGCTTACCCGGCTGACTGATCACAAGTCCATGACGATATACTGCTGACGTGGTGCCATACCCTTGACGTCAGTGTCCACTTCCGGGCCGATCGTAACATCACCCCCTTTTCAGGATCGGGCCCCAGACTGACCACGCTCCAAGACCTCCCTTATCGTCGCGATCTGCTGTCCTTCCTCCGCTCCTGGGCGGTACGAATCCCTCTCGTCCTCGATGCGCTTGATGGCGTTTGCGCGCTCTAGGTGTTGATAAGTGACCTGTGCGCACTTAGCGGCTCAATGGACACGCAGATAACGGACTGCTTTAGATTAGATATACAGGACTTATAGATTAGATTATGATCTTTACAATCTCGGACTTCTTGTATTCTCTTATCTATGACATCACTTATGTATATGACATCATGGACTCACCTAGAGTGTCCTTGTACTTCGTCTTTATACTTTCCTTTGTTCTATCTTTATTGTGATGTCACTATGATATCATAGTCTGGACTCTTCTTGTTCTTTACGCCTTGTTCTCTCAACTAGTCCACTCCTTTGTCCGAGTACAGAACAATGCGTCTTGTTGTATTTACTGTGACTTGCTGTTACTAGCGTCACTCTCTGTAAGAGTATAAGTAGAGTACCATGTACGCTCTGGCACCACACCAGTTCTCATCTGTTGTGTGCCAGGTATGTCTTATCCTCTTGTATAAAACACCAGTTCTCATCTGTTGTGTGCCAGACACTCTCATCTGCTTCACTGCAAGTTTACTCTGTTGCTGCTTCCAGTCACCCTCTATATCTCACCACAGTCTCCTCTTGTCACTGTGAGTATAGTCCCCTATGTGCACTGTTCATCAGGTTATGGGCCCTGGTGCCCAAGCCACTCCACTTGGCTGGTCACTGTGTTCCTAGGATCACACACCAGGCTGAGGTCTGTCTGGGGACTCACCCTCCTTGCCCAAGCCACTGTGCCCTGAGGTGTCAGGTGCCAGTTGGTGAGGCCCCTCCACTACTATACACTGCCCAGTAGTCCTACTTTCATCCCTACTGTATTCCTAGCCCCTGCGCTATGCGCAAGGAGATTGGATCTGGTAGCCCCTTAATCCATATCCAGGTGTGCATGGCCCACTGGGCTGTGTATTGTGGAGCTTAGCGCCAGCTGTCTCTGGTGCTCCACACTGGGCGCAGGATCTCCTCACCATGGGAGTGTAAAACCTGGTTCAGACTCTGGGGGGTGTTCACCTTATGGTGTTCTGCAACCAGATACCTGCCTTGTAGCGGCAATGGGAAAGGATGCAGTAAAGCCTTCGGGCGATGAGGCAACCAACAGGCCGAGAAGGCTGAGGTAGACAGCCTTGGGCTCTGAAAGAACCACTCCACTATCCCCTCTGGTGCACTCTAGTGAGCCGTGTCTTAGACACATCCTGGCTGGCAGCCGGCTCCTAGTATGCGAAGAGGCTTCCACCCTGGGCGTAGCCCTTGTAACACTGGCATGTTAGTGGAGGCAGGACGCGTTAAGCGTTCTGGCCTTACAGAATCACAGACAGGAGTAGCTACCCCCCTTCACATCTTGCAACTGTCATGAAGCACTATCGCTGACTGCTCCTCGGCGATAGATAAATCATCCCCATGTCGTCTGCACACTCTTCTCGCGCTGCCTCACCCACCGGTGCTGCCACCACTGGTGCGGCTGCAGGCGCCACGGCGGGAGGCTCCGGCCTTCCTCCCATCACTTCTGGGTCCACACCCTCCATGCGCCTCTCAAATGCGTATGGCACAACCTTCGGCATGCCCTCTGGCATTCGCCTCGATCAGTTTGACGGCTCGAATTGGAACGAGTGGTCTGGGACACTAGAGGCCATCCTCACTCTTCATGAGGCTGAGGATGTGTTCACCTATCGTACTCCTCCCTCTGGAGTCACTCTTGATGAGTGGGAATCTATCCAGCGTCGGTCTAAAGGCGTACCTCCGCCTCTACCTCAAACCTGACGTCTACTCCCTCGTTGCCGATCCATATGCCTACCCCACCTTCGCCTCGAAGTGGGAAAAGCTGAAGGACGTCTATGCTGGTGCTTCGGGCAGCACCACCATATTTAATCTGTGGATTCAGTTAACTCAAGCCCGCCTCGACGACTCCGCGCCCATGGCCTCTCAATTGGCCAAGCTCAATGAGCTGCGGGTCGGCCTTTCCAACGCACAGATGGGTGTCACTGACACTCAATTCTGTCTTATACTTCTCCACGCCCTGCCAGCCCTCCTATGAGGTGCTGGCATCTACCATCCTCGCCAGTGGCGCCCCCACCAAGCTTAAGCACGCTGAAATAATTGCGCGCATAGTTTCGGAGGAGGCGCGCCGCTCTGGCCCCTCTGGGTCCTCTCTCAACAAGGCCGCCCCCATTAAGTCAAGCGGTGGCCGTAAGAAGAAGGATCACTCCCAATTGACGTGCCACTACTGTAACAAGAAGGGGCACATCAAGCCTGATTGCAGGCAGAGGAAGAAGGATGAGGCTGCGGGGAAGGCAAAGGACACTGGCAACAAGGCTGCCAACTCGTCATGTATTAGTACCAACCACCGCCTCCATTAAGGAGGTCGATGACGAGCCCGCCATTAACTGGGCGGACAATGCAGTTGGTGTTGCCTTGTATGCTGCCTCGCGTGTGCGTTGGATGATGGACAGTGGTGCCACACACCACATCACACCACATCGGTCTGACTTCAAGGACTACACCCTGTGCAAAGGCGCTGTGCGCCTGGGTGATAAGTCCACAATCGACCAAGTTGGTGTAGGCTCCGTCGTCTTCACTACGAGCCAGGGCATTCCAATCACCCTCAGTAATGTGCTACACCTTACCTCAGGTGAAAACACGCTTCTTGTCGACGCGTGCTCTAGCACAAAAGGGTGCGGAAGTGGCCTTTGACAGTGGCTCATTTAAAATATCTGTCAGAAAAAGCTGTGTAGCTGTTGGCTACTTGGAGGACAACCTCTACTGGTTGGACGCTTCAAGCATTGGCCTAAACTGCTCACATCAAAAAGTGCTGCCACCACTCTTGATATCTGGCATCAGCGCATGGGACACCTCTCCCCTGCTGCTCTTAAGTCGTACGGTCCCTCTGCCACTACTGGTATGGACATTGACAGCTCTACCACGCATACTGCTGTGTGTCGTGGATGCGAGTTGGGTAAATCCACTCGTCAACCTTTCTCTGCGTCCTCCACCAAAAGGACAACCCGTATCTTTGAGATTGTACATAGTGACCTAGCCGGTCCAATGCAAACTCAGTCCCTACAAGGCTCCGCGTACACCGCCACCTTCATAGACGACCACTCCAAGCATGCAGTGGTGTACTTCATTAAGTCAAAGGATCAGTTTGTGAAAGCACTGCAGATGTATCTGGCCTGGGGTGAAACCCAGACGTCCAATAAACTGCGCGCACTCCACTCTGACCGCGGAGGCGAGTACATGGCGAGCCAAGTACAGGACATTCTCAAGCAGAGAGGGATAGAGCATCACCTACGATGCCAGGTTCACCACAGTCGAATGGGAAAGCCGAGCGGTTTAACCGCACCATCACGGACTAAGCAATGGCCATGCTGCACACAGCTGGCATGTCTAAAGGCTTCTGGGAGCATGCTATGAGCACTGCGGTACACATCTATAACCGCTCTCCCACCCGTACGCTCAAGTGGCGCACACCTATGAGCTCTGGTACTCTGGCAAAGTACCAGATGTCTCTCATTTACGCGTCTTTGGATGCAAGGGGTACATGCACATACCCGCTGATAAGCGTCGCAAATTGGATGCGAAGGCCATTGAGGTCACGCTTATTGGGTTTGAGCCCGAACCTAAGGGCTATAAGCTCTGGGACCGCCAAACCCGCTCTGTCCGTTTGTCCAGGGATGTGACATTCGACGAGAGCAGCTTCCCGTCCCTACAGGGTGCTGAGACACACCCAACACCTACGCAAGTGGCCTCACCGCCACCACCTGTATCAGTGATTGCTGTACCTAGCACGTCGGCGTTACCACCACAGCGAGCACCCTCCCCTGCACACTCTAACAGTAGTGAGGAGGAGGATGTTGAAGACCTTCTAGACCCCAAACCAGAGCGCCCCCCACACGCCACCACCACCTGCACCACCATCTCTCCCTGTTACACCTAAGCGTGAGCAGCCCACTCCCACTTCGCCACCGCCGCGTCAAGGCGCAACACGCATTATGCGCCATGTCCCTCCTCCCTTCTCCAGACATGCCTGGAGGCTTTGAGGATCGCGCACAGCGAAGTCAGCTGTTGCGTGAAATGGACAATGCGCCTAGACGCTCTGCCCGTGCACCTGTGCCCAACCCCCGCTACTTCACGGCGGATAACACGGCCATGCGCGGCAGACGGCTGGGATATGCGGAGCTGTTGGCTGCAGCTTACATAGGTAGAGATCCTGCATCCTATGCAGAGGCCATGCGGTCTGTAGATGCAGATGAGTGGACAATGGCGTGCCAGTATGAAATGGATGCGCTCGCCAAGAATGGCACATGGGAGTTAGTGGATCTCCCGCCTAATCGCAAGGCAGTAAAATCCAAATGGGTCTTTAAGCTCAAAGCGGATGGCCGCTACAGAGCTCGCTTGGTGGCTAAGGGGTTTACGCAAATCCCTGGCATAGATTTTGATGAAACCTTCTCTCCCGTCGCACGATTCGAGTCGCTGAGATTACTTCTGGCGTTGGCCGCGCTGGAGGACTGGCACATCCATCAGATGGATGTCAAGTCTGCGTTCCTCAATGGCGTGCTTCGACGAGGAGATTTACATGGAGCAACCACAAGGGATTCATCACCACTGGTTCAGAGACGAAGGTGTGTCCGCCTAGTTAAGGCGATATATGGTCTCAAACAAGCCTCCCGTGCATGGAACTTGCAATTCCATGGAGTGCTACTTGCACTCGGCTTTAAACGGACGTTTGCTGATGCCGGCGTATATGTGTTGCCTCAACGAGAGGGGGATGGACCACTCTTCGTTATCGTTTACGTTGACGACATCACTATACTGGGTGCCTCTTTGGAGAGGATTAAGCGTCTCAAGTCAGATCTTTCTGAGCGCTATGAGATGACAGATCTCGGGGAGATAGAGTCATATCTTGGTATGCGCATTGTGCGCGACCGCTCCCTCAGACGCATCGAAATAGATCAGTCTGGCTATGTCAAGGATGTCCTTGAACGCTTTGGCATGTCTGATGCCACTCCACACTCCACACCCTTGCCCGCTGGTGCTGACGAGCACCTTCATAAATATACGGGTCAGGCTACTGCCTCTGACATTACGCACTACCAGTCACTTATTGGTAGTCTGCTGTACGTTCAGATTGGTACTAGACCAGACATTTCCTTCGCTGTGTCACGCTTGGCGCAGTACGCAGCGAATCCTTCCCCCCAACATCTGCGGCTTGCGCAATATGTTCTGGCTTACCTAGTAGGCACTGTGGACATGCGTATAGTCTACGATGGCGCCAGTGGAGACGGCCTTCACGGCTACTCTGATTCTTCCCTGGGTGACCAGGTTGATGATAGACACTCCACTTCGGGTTATGTGTTCCTATTAGCCAATGGTGCAATAAGCTGGTCTTCGCGAAAGCAAAAGACAGTGGCCCAAAACACTACAGAGGCGGAATACATGGCCATGACTGATGCGGCCAACCAAGCCGCTTGGTATCAGAGCTTCCTTGCGGAACTCGGGTACGAGGTCGACGACCCCATCCCATTGCATGGTGACAACAAGGGTGCCATTGACTTGGCCTTAAACCCTGTCACTGGGAGGAGATCAAAGCACATTGCCATTAGGCATCATGTCATTAGGGAGTACATCGAAAAGAGGACCATCACTCTTATTAGAACCCCTACTCTGGAAATGGTCGCAGATGGCTTTACCAAGTCACTCGCGCGCACCCTGCTCCAACAACACAATGTTGACATGGGCTTGTGCTAACCCTAGATTGCTGATCACGGGGAGATGTTGATAAGTGACCTGTGCGCACTTAGCGGCTAAATGGACACGCAGATAACGGACTGCTTTAGATTAGATATACAGGACATGTAGATTAGATTATTATGATCTTTACAATCTCGGACTTCTTGTATTCTCCTATCTATGACATCACATGTACATGACATCATGGACTTCTCTAGACCGTCCTTGTACTATTGTCTTTGTACTTCCCTTTGTTTCCTTATCTTTATTGTGATGTCACTATGATATCATAGTCTGGACTCTTATTGTTCTTACGCCTTGTTCTCCCAGAACAGTACACTCCTTTGTCTCTATATAGAACAATGCGTCTTGTATTTACTGTGACCAGTGTTACTAGTGTCACCCTCTGTAGCAGTATAAGTAGAGTACCATGTACGCTCTGGCACCACACCAGTTCTCATCTGTTGTGTGCCAGGTATGTCTTATCCTCTTGTATAAAACACCAGTTCTCATCTGTTGTGTGCCAGACACTCTCATCTGCTTCACTGCAAGTTTACTCTGTTGCTGCTTCCAGTCACCCTCTATATCTCACCACAGTCTCCTCTTGTCACTGTGAGTATAGTCCCTCTATGTGCACTGTTCATCAATCCGACACCATTCCCATTGGCCTACAGCAAGCAGAAGACCTTCACGCATATCGGGGACTAGCAGGAGAGTTATTCCCACATCCCCAGTTTTACCCGCAGAGCAGAGTCAATCGCCTCTTCTACCCTCTCGTTAGATTCGCCACCCCTCGAGAAGCCTAAGTCAGGCAAACGTCCGTGGTAGACGTTACACTTGGTTCCTAGGCGCATTCTTTTGACGAAGTCCGGGTGTATGAAGTTGTCTGTTGCTCCGGAGTCGACTAGTGCTTTCTTTTCGGCCATGAAGTAACTCGTGCGGATCGAAACTGGAACATGCATAGATCGATAGCGCGTTATGAACGACGAGTTACAATTGACTGCCCTCACCCAGGCCGTTGGGTTCAGGCGTCCTGAAAATCCGGATTCCCTGCCATATTTCTGGCGAACATTTCTCTTCCTTCCTCCTCTAGGTTCGCAATCCTGCCCATTATGTCTTCCACCCGCTGTTGGGAGGTGGCTCCGCTGTTGACCTGTGTTGTGGGTTCGTCGAGGTTAATGAGTGGTTCCCCTATGACGCTCTGTGGAGCGGAGGGTACTTCCTCGATGTAAGCGGTTCTTCCTTGGAGCGTTCCGCGGTTGCGCGGTTGGCGTGGCTGCGTGCATTCTCGTGAGAAGTGACCTTTCTGGTTGCAGTTATAGCAGGTGACGTCCCTGCTGTTGAATATCCCTCGTCCGCCACGTCCCCTACTCATGAACCCTCCACGGGGGTGCGAATGGTGGTCGTCCCTGAGTGTAATCTCTCCATTCCTGGGGGTTGTTAGGGTTTGCTTCTTCTGACCCTGCGACTCTGGCGCGGATTCTTCCTGGGGTAGTATCCATTGCGTCTGGGTGGTTGCGGTATTGCTGCCATCCTTGTTGTCTTGTGGGGGGTTGGAAGCGCGCTGGTTGTCCTTGTTTGGGTCGCGCGTTGCTTTGTGGCTGTCTTCCGAAACCGTCTGTGCGAGCCTTCATGTGGATGTAGCGTTTCTGCTGCTCGATGGCTGCGGTTTTCCACTGCTGGTAGGTGTGGGGACTGTGGAACTGGTATGCGTTTCGGTAGAGGTCGAGTGGCAGTCCTCTGGTGAACTTATCCAGGACTAGGGGTTCGTCTAGTCGGTAGTCAGCTTGTCGGACCAACTTTTCGAATTTAGTGACGTAGCCGTCTATGTCGGTCCCTGTCATTCTGAACCCTTTGTCCAGCTCCAGTCTGGCTCGTTCTTGTTCCATGTTGTCGCGGAACTGTCGTTTGAATGCGAGCTCCACTCCGGCCCATAGCCATGTGTCGTATCGATCGATGTGACCGTCAAGCCATTTCTGGGTTTCGGTGGTCCATTCGTCGACTAGTGGTCCTTGGATGTAGGTAAGGAACATCATTGCTTTGACGTAGGGGATTTGTAGGCTTCGGTTTGCGAAGTTGACTCCTACATATCGTTTCCACTGGGTGAGGAATGCTTCTGCTTTGTCGCGATCTCCTGTGAATACCATTGGTTCTTTTCCTATGAACTTGTCGGTGGTCGCGTTGTTTGGGACGTGGGCGGCGTGGGTAGGTTGTCCTCCGTCGTCTCCTCCTCCTCCTCCGTTGTTTCCATCTTCCGGATCGCCTCCCGGAGGTCCTTGATTTTCTGGTTCTTTGAACAGTGCGGTTCTGGCGTGGGTCTCTTGGGTAATTGTTTGAGACATGTTGGTGGGGATAGACTTAGCGATTTCCTCTAGGGAGGTTTCTTCGGTCTCGTCTTTGATGATCCGAATTTCTTCGGGGTTGCTTGCGAGTGATGGAGACGGTGCTGGGGTTTTGGGTGTGGGGGATCGGACTGGTTCTTCTTCTTGTCCGTCGATTATACCCCACTGGTCTCTAGTTACTACGTCGTTGACTGTGATGTCGAGGTTGAGACTGGAGGTTGCGGGTCGTGTGATTTGGTATTTGCTGTGGAGGTCGTCCCACTTGATCTCGGTCCAACAGGTGTTTTCGAAGTTGAACTCTACTGGTATGATCTGTTGTTGGTTTTGTCAGTTATAGTAATATGTCACGTAGCCTGGGTCCTCTGCGTCGTCTTTCCAAAATGCAGATTGTAGATATCTTTTGGGTATGTTCCGTTCTCCTCTTCTGTCGATGTGGTAGGGCCTGAATGGTACCCAATAGTCCTTGGTTGTCTTGAGATTGGCCACGATGGATCTTGGTCTTAATGTAACGTCTACCACGGACGTTTGCCTGACTTAGGCTTCTCGAGGGGTGGCGAATCTAACGAGAGGGTAGAAGAGGCGATTGACTCTGCTCTGCGGATAAAACTGGGGATGTGGGAATAACTCTCCTGCTAGTCCCCGATATGCGTGAAGGTCTTCTGCTTGCTGTAGGCCGATGGGAACGGTGTCGGATATCTCGAGTTCGTCCCACGTGGGGTGATCGATGATGTAGAGGGTACAGTAAGGGGATGCTACGTGTTCGTTGAGGTATAGGAAGACTTGGTGACAGACGGCGTCGAGGGGATAGTCCACTGTCCACGAAGGGAACGTCGGGATAAGTCACAGGGAACCCCTTGGTCTCGGGTTATGCTGGACGACTCACTTAAAGGGGGAGATCCCTATAGAGCAAAGAACTGATAGTGGTATTGGAAGAAGACCAAGATACCGTCCTTGGTCTTCGCAGCTCTCTACTTATACAGTTACACGCGGGCTTTCAAGCGCCGCTCCAATCCGTACTAGCCAATAGCGTAAGTACCGTGAACCCTAGTACAGCTATCCTAGTATGAGTCACTACGAGTCATGATCCGATCCGTTATCGTACACAATCACATGTGCCGGAGCTTACCCAGCTGACTGATCCTACAAGTCCATGACGATATACTGCTGACGCGGTGTCATACCCTTGACGTCAGTGTCCACTTCCGGGCCGAACGTAACATCCAACTTGCAAGCATTCGTCTAAGTCCAACTCTGTTGACTTCCTCATTCTCTTGCCACCGCCGCACTTTCGCTCCAGTCTACATTTAAGACAGCAAGACAGCACACTGTCAATCTCACTGTCCACCTTTTTCCCCACAGTAGACGATCTGGATGCTCAGCGCTCAACGCTCAGGTGCTGCCACGTCGCTGCTGGTCGTAAGTGTAAGTATGGGCAGTGTCTTGAACTTGCCCCTTGCGTGCTCTACTGACCCCCCTCATACCAGACTCGGCATGCGCCCACCGGCACACATTCACAAGATGTCGTCAATGCCGCCCCCCACAAACCAAAAAAAAAAAAAAAGAGTATTCAGTCCTTTTAAACCGACACCGCGCTCACATCAACTGCAACAGCCGCCTCAGCACCGCACGGACCCACCATCCGCGACGCCAGTGCCGACTCGGAACCGCCTCTGCCCGACGTCGATCCCCGACCACCCGCAACTACAGCCACCACCGCTGGGAGTCCAACGCAAGCCGACCAAGTAGCACGTGCCACAACGACGATGCGGCCACGACGGGGTGATGACAGGGAAGGAAGGGGGGAAGTACTCCGCCAACGCGGCCACAGAGCCCGATTGCGGTAGTGGCGGCGGCATGCTCTATTCGCACAGCGCCCCGCCGCGCTCCGACGACGGTGGAGGCCTGTAATTAGTAGTTTGTAAATTACCTGTAGATATCATATTTTTGCAATGAATAGATTTTATTTTTTTCTGTACGGCAAAAACTTGCGCAAAAAATGACTTGAAATGACTTGAAGTGGCTTGTCGGATGACTTGGATCGGACTTGGGATGACTACGAAATGGCAAAAATTGACTATGAATTGTCTGAAATGACTTGAAATGACCGTCGGACGACTTAGATTGACTTCGGCAAAGTGACCTGGACTCAGTTTCAGGAAATAGTCACGGGTAGTCGACAATGACTACAATTGACTAAATATTGACTATTTGCAAGATTTGTGACCCCGATTGACTAAAATTTGACGACGGCTGACTAGCGCTGACTTTTCCTTTTTTACTGAGCGTGACATGACGTACGATTATGTAACGAAAATCGTCCCTTCGCTATCGGGCATCGCTATCCTGTCCAGTGGCTTCGTAAGCCGTCTATTGGCGACTACTACACCTCACGTTCCTCACAGTTGGCATTGGGCGACTCACTTGTGTTGCCTCCCAGTTATATCCCATCGCCTGCATTTCTCTGGGCAGACTCTGGCTTCTGAGACCCTCAAGCTCTCGCAGTCTTCGCGCTCGAACATCAGTTTTTACCCTCTCACCAGATACCCTGGTCCGGGCAGCATACATCTGTGGAAACCGGGACCCTCATAGGGACATCAAGAGCCCGTACAATCGTTACGGTGACGATGCGCACGTGAGTCAAATTTTGCTCACCGCCTTACCCCCACCAGAAGGCCCAAAACAAACACTCTATTCACGGTAATGCACTCAATCACAACTCTCGACCAAGGTGGGCAGCAGTAGTTTGGTATTCTCAATCCCTACAGACCGCTACTATGAGCTTCTACATAAGAGCCAGTAGCAGCCCAATTCTCAGCGACACTAAGTAGAGAACAACGGTCGCTGATTAAGAGTCTGTACGAACGCCTGCAGCGAGAGATCGGGCTGGTACGCGGGGACTTTGTGCCCTGCGTTGAACACATTCAGGAACGACAGGTTGCCAGCAGTCTTGAATACGCCGCCATGCACGCCGCCGACGGTGTATGGAACCAGAGGCTTTGAGCTGAATTCGGCCGATTGGGCGAACTGCAGCCGGGAAATGACTGCCTGCACACCAGCGGTATTGCAAATCCAGTCTAGAGACAAACGAAGAGAACGTGAGCCATCCATCGGGCTGCGAGTGCGCGGTCGAAAGGTGGAAGTCTCACCAGCATCACCCGCCAAGATGAGTACTTGAATGCCGCTCTGTATCACCGTGCTCAGGGTAGAGATGAAACTACGAGAAACTGGGGTATGGTGAACTGACATCGATTACGGTTGAACAGGTGAGGCTAGCTTACTGTCGCCGGTGTTTGCAAACTTATTATATGGCGCATCGGGGCACTCTTGGAATACCTGCTGAGCACCGATCTTCGACTGGATGGTAGCGTCCTGAAGGTAAGAAACGAAGGTTTCCGGAGGAAACGGATCTTGTGATGAAGCACGGATATCATAAACGTCGAAGTCGGAAATTGTCTGAATTGGGCCCGCAATTGTGCCGAAGCAGGTGTCGTCGGCTTTCTTGCAAGCGGAATCAGTGCCAGAGCTGCTGCAAGTGTTGAGTTCGGGGAGGCAGTATCGGTTGTACGTCATCAGGAGCGAAGTAGCTTGTGAGCTACTGATAAGAGGACGGTAGGGATTCGTGAGGGAATAGTCGATGTAAGCCTTGTACTGAAGTATCGAATCAAACTGCAGAGGCCAGAGTCACGTCAACGTAGTGAGACAAGGACTATTAGGTGTACGCACCCAGCCATTGATGATTCCGAGAGCAACCAACGGAATTTTCACTCCAGAGACCTTGCCTTTGTCAATGGCAGCATTCTGGGACTCACTAAAGACTGTTAAGTTACGTGATGAATAACATAATGTATGACTCAAACCCACAAGTAGAATGCAAACTCGGGGCCGTAGTGTCCACCATACGACTCGGTGAACAGACCGAACTTGCGATTCTCGTACGTGGGGAACTGCGCGTAGAATGCCTGAAGAAGCTTCCACACGAAGGGTGCAGCGGTCACCGTCGAGGTCGCGTCGTCGGTCCCAAAGCTGAACCCGGTACCAATGGGCTGGTCTACATAGAGCATGTTGGCGAAATTATTCCAACTATGAGGGTTCAACACGGGAGTTGATCCGGAGACGTTGTTAAAGGTGCATGGGCCATTCTCCTGGAAGAGGCCGATCATGCTGCTGCAACCAGGGCCGCCATTCAGCCACATCGCGAAGGGCGCGGTCGAAGGGCTGTTTCGGGCTTCGAAGAACCAAAACCACATACTCTGAGAGTACTTCAGATGGTGGAGCATTACGAAGTGAGGAATTGATCACCATGTTCTTGCCGACAGAAAGATATCCTGAATACTGGTTGACTCCAGGTGTGGTTTCACATACACCGCTGTTCGTAACGAAGGACAGCGTCGCCCCAGTAGCAGCATGCTCGAAAACAGTGTAGTTCGCGCCATCTTTGGTGTGAAATGAACGTCTGTCGACAAGGTCAGGGGACGCGATAGCGAATGTTGCTGAGGCGAGTGTCAAGATGGTAGACAAGGCGAACATGCTCGGGCTGAGGGTCGGGGCTAAGCCGCATTTGCGACACTAAGTAGCCTAGCTATACCGTGTTGACAGGACACATTTTTAGTACCGCGGGCGTTACATGATGTTCAGTTCCAAAAATACGACCATCGGATTTCGTGATTTAAGTGACCGAATTGTACATCGTGAAAGGCCAACTGTATTTGAGAAGTCGCCACCTGGCGACACAGTAAGACGCCCATATCGCCATTCAGTAAAGACGTAATGTTCCTGTAACTCCAGATCAGGTGTACTTCAAGCCGTGGGTCCGAGTGACGATGTACGTCGTAGTAGCCGTTGCCAGGTACCTAACTGGGAGGGCAACGCGATCCCGACGAGCGGAACCAAGAGCGGAACGCCTACGTTGACGAATTCTATGCTTCTCGAGACAAGGGTCTCGTACGCTGATCATCCGTGTTGCCGGGGCGGTCTCTAACAAGAACCGCCCGGACAATCTCATGGTGGGCAGAGCGGCCATAAATTCGATTTGGCAAGGAGGAGTTGAGCCACCTGTCCGGATGGTTCAGAAGTCGAGACCTGGAAAGATCAAGCTTACCTTTCCCTTTCACATACCCGTGGGTTGCACATACTAATAGGTGAACAGTGATCTGTACATCACACCTTTCTACATCCGTAAAACAAGAGCAGGGCCTAAGCGAGGCAAACACTTTGAACCTTGCTTTGAACACCAAGTTGAGCACAGGCAGGTATTTCTAAGCGACCAAGATGCGCAAACTGCCGGAAGGGCCACTGGCATCAAGCCACTGCGCTGCTACATCATGCATCACGCTGCGCCCCATAACTACAAGACTACAGCTGATCGCGCTTAGGAAGCCAGCTTTTTTTCAATAGGGAGGAACAGGCACTTACTCCCGCACTCGGTCAAGCCCACATGCGTTTCACCAGCTCACAGGATGAATTCAACACAACATGATATATCGTGACTGTACAGTGTCCCGGGGCTCCGCCCACTCGTCACCTGCTCCTCTTCCCTTTCCCTGGCACCGGCAGGCTCACCCACATCGACTCGCTCGTGTCAATGAGCACCTTAACGTTTTCCCTTCCTGGAGGTGTTGGTCTTCCCGCGTTTAGCCCGAGGCTCAGCCGCCGTAGACTGACCCAACGCGGCAGCCTGCTCAAGTGCCAGTGATTGCTCGTATTTTTCCTCCACGAACTCTTTGTGGGCGTCAGCAACTTCATAGGCGGCACGAGCACGAACGAGTTCCATGCGCCAACATAACGTGGTAATCGCGGGATCGATCCCTGGCAGGTCAATACTCAACAGTTCATCGGGATCTGTGATGGAAAGCGCGAGGCGAGACGACTGAGCGGTACTCTCGCGATTCGCGGGTGTTCCCTTGCGGCGACCGCGAGCGGGGGCGGGCGTTGAGTGCTCGTAAGGGTGGTTGGAATCTTGGTAGCGCGCGACCTGATTTGAAGGTTTTTTGCCCTTGCATTGCGCACACTTGACCTTTCTGTGCGAACGGGACTCGCACTAACGTGAGATTGCGACGGGAACGTGCAGAGGCAGTGGGAAGGACTCACCCGAATAAGACCAGAGGTGGAACTAGTGTCCATCAATTCGTCAGGACGCTGACGCTTGAGTCCACTTGTTTGCGACGCAGCCTCCTGGATAAGTTAAGTGCAGATATGTCAAAACCGCTTTCCACAAAACATGGAATCAAACTAGGGCACACCTGAGAGGGCTCCTCATCCTCGGTCCTCACAATACTGATTGCACCAGCATATTGTGGAGCAAGGTTGTGGACAGGTGACTTGGTTACCGGCGAAGGGGCCACGGGGTGGATGGAGGTGGAGGCGGCGGTGGCGGTTAAATCAGAGCGGAGCGAAATCGTGATGCCCTGATGGTCGCACACGGCTCGGAGCAACACATTCACGTCGCGAAGGGTCCGGCTTATCGCCGAGAGGTAGTCCGCAATCTTAGTCCTCGAGTTGTAGTCCTCATGGTCCAAGGTGGGGTCAAGATGGTGCGGAAACGTGATGCCATGGTGGCTGCACAAGGCCCGGGCCATCAACTTTATGTTGTGCAGGTTAAGCTCCAACGCCGCAAGGTCTTCCTTCATCTTCGCGGACCTCTGCTTCATTTTCGCGACTATCTGCTTCATCCTCGCGACCATCTGCTTTTTCGCAGAGAGGTCCAGCCCTTTCGTCGAGGGGTCCAGACTCACCAATTCCTCCAGGTCCAAGTCCTCCAACAAGTCCTCCAGGTCCAAGGCATGGGCCACTAAAGTCTGGTCGGCGCGTCTATTGCAGATGTGGCACACTGGGGGCGCACCTTCACCACCCCTTTGATGTCCACTCCGCTGAGCCATCTCTACCTCAGTGCTGTGGTGGGTAGCTGTGAGATGATAAGCCGACAAGTACATCATTCGGAATGGGGCGGTCATACCTTTTGCAGCCCTCTTTGAACTCCCGCCCACCTCGATCGGTACATCGTCTTTGGTAAGTGCGGCGTGGTTAGAACAGTAGCGATGGAGTGGAACGCAGGCGTACTGTGGGGTTTCGGTCGTGCTTGTTTTGGGTGCGACACCATTTCAAGCCAGGAATCAGGTGGGTTGCAGGACCAACTCTGGCCCGTGCAGAAGATGCAAGACTTGCCCGCGTTCTGCTCTGGTATGCAGGTCTCCCTCCCCACGAGCTTGCATGGGTTGCACCTGTCCTGAAAGGAGTCAGTCCACGAGAATCTGGAGTTATAACAAGGCCCTACCTCTCCTACGGCCACCCACCCCGCGACTTGTGTGGCCTCCGTATTCTTGAGGCCATCGTCGACCCGGCGGCGTTTTTCTAGACGTGATTCACGTGGGGACAGAAATGTGACGCGGGTGGTGCTACGTCCGGCTGGCGTGACCACCTTCCGTGGCGGCGGCTCGTCGACCCCACCCTGATCATTGTCGGACGCCTCATTGATATACGTAGCGGAGCGATTAGTGACCCGGGTCTGATCGTCACCAACCTTTATGTCGAGGGGATACAGGGGAAGCAGAGACTTCTCCTTGGTCGTCCGCGCTGAGCGGCGGAGGGGAGGCGGGTGTGGCGCAGGTGGAGGAGGCGAGGGTGATGCTGGAGAAATAATGAGATGTGATTCACACAAGACAGATATTCCGCACCGTGTTCGCCTTCACCGTCGGGACGAGGGATCCACCACTGCAACTCAGCGGACTGCTCCGCCGCGTCTTTAGAGAGGTCCATGGAATACAAGATGGCCGGCCACTCTGGGTGGTCGGAAGCTGTTCTTGCACAGTATTTATCAATGTGTTTGCCTGTGAACCTGTCAAAATTGAAGGTGCGCCGTTCTTCCACTGCGCTTTCCCACTCAAGTGCGACGGTCTTGATAATGGTGTGGTATCTATGACGGATTGAGGGAGGGGTCGATTGATATTTGTTAGAAATGTCTTTAATTTTTTTCTGGTGCAGATTGCATTAGCGTTTCAAGAATGAGATGCATGTATGTGACACACCATTTCTTCCTCAATATTCCCCAAAAAGTGGCTGAAGTCGCCACCAGGATTAGCCTCTTTGTATCTGAATGCTGTGAGGAGTCGCGTAGCAATAAGGAACAGCAGGCCCTCAGCCTTAGTTAACGTTGACTGTGGGGACATCTTTGGGGCCATAGGAATAGCAATCAAGTGTATTCGGATGTCTTCGTTTTGGAGATGAGTGTCAACGAACGCGAACAAAAGTTGCTAAGTCGATACCATAACTTAGATCCAATAATAATAAAAATCTGATGCGCCACGTTAAAGTCCCGAAGAGACGGTATGGCGGACCGGGAACTTCACACACGCCACATGTCGCACTGGACGGCTTGCCGGACAAGCTAGCGAACGGTCTCTGTAGCACCAACCAGAAACGCTTCTCCATTTTGGCTGATGTCATGTTCATCACCGGGCTCTTCCCATGCTGGTGTTTAAGTTCCTACTAGTATCTATTTGGGCGAATTACCAAATCGGCTCACATCTATCTGGCACCTTGCCTGCCAGTGGTATTCACGACCAAACTCACGATATTCAGTTGCCTCTCCTTTTCCACATTACATGCTGTTGGGGAGAAAGTACAACCCGAGGCTAGACCCAAATATTAGATAATTGACACTGTAGTTAAACGATTGTCTAAGGATAATACTGAGGACTCGGAGATAGGTACTCCGAACCATTCCATTTACGCATCCGCTAACTGAACCAAATCTCTACACACATTAGTATCACTCGATGGGAAGTAGGCAGCAGCAGTTCGGTATATTCAATTCCTACAAATCCATACGAGCCACTACTGTGCGGCCAGTAGTAACCCGATTCTCAGTAACACCACTATGTAGAACACAAAGGCTGCCGACTGAGGGTCTGTACGAATGCCTGCCGCGAGAGAATTGGGCTGGTACTTTGTGGCCTGCGTTGACACTTTCAAGAACGAGAGGTTGCCAGCGGTCTTGAACACGCCGTATTGCACGCCGCCGCTGGTGTAAGGCACCAGAGACTTTGAGTTAAATTCGGAAGATTGGGCGAATTACAGCTGAGAGATGACCGCCTGCACGCCAGCAGTTGTAATCCCGGTCTGTGGAGAGAAAGTGAGCCGTGCATCGGACTGCGTGTGGATGCCAGTAGCCCAAAGGTGGGAGTCTTACCAGCGTCACCCGTCCACTGGCATATGAGTACTTGAATGCTGCACTGTATGACCGCGCTAAGGGTAGAGAGGAAAGTACGAACATCCGGGATACGGCTCGGATGAGCTGATAATTGGACATGCGTGGCTCGCTTACCGCCGCCGGTGGCCGCAAACTTATCATATGGCGCATCGGGGCACTCCTTTGTATACGTGTTGAGCACCGATCTTAAACTGGATAGTGGGGTCCTGAAGGTGAGAGACGTAGGTCTCGGGGGGAAACGGTCCTGCGATGAAGCGCGGAGATCGTAGAAGTCGACGTTGGAACCTGTCTGAATTTGGCCCTCGATTGGGTCGAAGCAGGTGTTGTCGGCTTTCTTGCAGGCGGCATCAGTGCCAGAGCTGCCGCAAGTGTTGAGTTCGGGAAGGCAGCGCCGGTCGTACGCTTTAAGGTACGTAGCAGCTTGTGAGCTATTAATGAGAGGACGATAGGGATTCGTGAGCCTGGTGCCATAGTCCATCAGGAAAAACCTCCCGCGCTAGCGAGAGATAGTGCCGCCTTAAATTAGAAGTAGTTTTGGATAAGGCGGGTGGCGTACTGCTATTGACACTAATCACTAGTATTTGGCACTAGTTAAGCATAGTCGCTTATGAGATTATATAATGGAGAGTTCAAGGGAAAGTTACGACAAAAATCTGAGGTATGTATCTCGATCACTGAAGGGGTTTATATAAAACGTATGACATAACTCAAGTACTGAAAAAGTGTTCCATTCCTGCGGTATACGATGATCAAAATGAGGAAATAAATGTATACTAGAAATGATAGAGCTAACTGGAATGATGCTAGCGCGCCGGTGGCCATTGTGCATCAACCTAGAGACTCTATACATCAAGTGATTAGCATTGGGCCTGGTAGGGATGGGAGAAAACCATTCGACATATGCAAGATGAGCTGGAGGTAGGGATTACCACGGGTCAGCAAAACCCGCCCGGGTAGCAGGTAAGGGTTTGCCGGGTATGGGTCAGGGTCAGCGATCTCAAACCCTTGCAAACCCGTACCCGTGCGTACCCGTGGCACGGGTTCCCGCGGGTATTCTTTCCTTTCCTCCAACCTCCAACACACACTCTCACGGTCTTACCACTGCTATTTTTGTCACCCTCGTTCCTTGCCCCTGAGCGCTGAGCCCTCGGGTCTCATCTCACGGTTCTCACCTCAGGTGCACGCCGTGCACCATACCACTTTACCACAAGCCCGCGCCACAGACCGGCTGCACAACGACTCAATGAGTCGTCCCGCTCTCGTTCCTTGCCCCTCATGATGGGCCTCAACTCAAGTGCACGGTTCTGCAAGCGCTCGATACTGCTGCCGTTTGTCTTTCGACTCTATCCTTTTTTTGGTATGTCCTTCAGCCTTTTCGACTGCACAACGACTCAACAAGTCGTCCCGCTCTTGTTCCTTGCCCCTCATGATGGGCCTCAAGTGCATGGTTCTGCAAGCGCTCGATACTGCTGCCGTTTGTCTATCCTTTTTTTGGTATGTCCTTCAGCCTTTTCGTATTTTCTTTCCATGACTTGCTCAGCCAGATCAATCTTTCTATGCTGCGCAATATTCTTCGTGATCCCTTTCATGTTTCAACTGTGTGCTATCCCTTTCCTAGTCCCGCCCGTTCCTTACAGTCGATGTCACCCTGTTTCGACTTCGTTGTACCCATTCCCCCCTCTCCATTGCCTCACAATAGGTAGGATTTAGCACTGTACTGTACGGTCCGTGCCAAATGTACTTAAACACCTCGCTTGATCTGCCCTGTCAATACACCGTCCTGCACTTTCCTCCTCACCTGTGTACCCATTACTTCGCACAAATGTCTGCCAACTCGATTGAAGGGTCACGCAAGCGAAAGCCCACCAAACGCGCCACTGAAAATGGTGATCCCTTGGCCAGAAAGAAACCGAAGACAACATTGGCAACGACTACGACCGCTACTAGTACTCAGTCCAGTACGAATTCCGCTACCTTGACGATAAGGAAGACGGGCAACTCGGACGTTGCAGCGCCCGCCTCTCCTCCCTGTGCCCAATCCCATGCTCAACACTCTACCCCCGAAGTTGCGGATAAGAGTGATGGTGACGCCGCGTCTGAAACCGAGCCAATTGAAGTGGGCAGTGACAGCGATGACGAGTCTGTGCAAGTGATTGAGGAAGACGATGACACTGAGCTCGGTGAGTGTTGCATTTAATTTACAGGTTCTGCAAATTGATTTATTTGCAGATCGGCTATCCAAAGAATGGGACTCACCAGTTTACGCGTTCTTCAAGCCCACACCGACGATTGAGTACGTCAGTCGTCGTAAGGCCCATGTATTCCAGTGCGCTGCCCGGAGGTGCCGCGGCATGGTTCGCCGATTCCTTGACAAGGGCGATGCGAAGTCGACAAGCAACCTGCGTCGACACGCAGTACGTTGCTGGGGCGCCGAGGCGGTGGCCGCAGCTTACAACGCACGAGACTTAAAGGCTGTTCGTGAGGCTCTAAGTCACAACAAAAGAATTGATGGGTCAATTACTTCGGTCTTTCAACGCGCGGCAAAAGGTAAAGTTACTTACAGTCACCGCCAACATACCAAGGCAGAAGCCCGGTAAGTCTTGTCCCCTGGTCTTGAGAATAGATACCTAAAAACAACTCCTCAGTGTCGAGTTCATCCGTTGGATCGCCGAGAGTAAACGGCCATTCCAGATCGTGAATGACCGTGGATTCCGCGCTCTCATCAAGACAGGGAGGCCGGGATATCATATTCCGTCGGCACAGACCCTGTCACGGGACGTCAAAAACGTCTTTGTGCATGTTCGTGAAAAGATTGCAAAGATGTTGCAAGTAAGTTACACCTTTGACAATGACAAGACGCGATTTGCGTACTCACCTACGGCTAGGAATATCACGGCAAACTAAATTTTGCCACCGATGCTTGGACCTCACCGAATCACAAGGCATACATTGCCATTACCGTTCATTGCGAATATAACGGAAAGCCGGTGGCGATGCTCCTGGACATCGTTGAGGTGCCGGAATCACATACAGGCGCCAACCTCGCACTCGCATTTACCAAGGTTCTAAATGACTTCGGGATCGGCGACAAGGTCAGAACGTTCATCTAAGTCAATAATGGAAAACACTCATCTTTTGGAATAGGTTCTGAGTATCACTGCCGACAACGCGTCCTGCAACGACACGATGATCGACCACCTTCACACACTCCTCGATGACTTCCCTGGACCTGCGAATCAAACGAGATGTTTCCTCCATATCCTCAACATCGCAGCAAAGTCGATCATCAAGCAATTCGATGTGCCGACAGCCAACAGTAATGGCGCAGTGCTGGACAAGGCGGCACAGGCGCTTGCTGACTTAGCAGATGGTATCGATATTGAGGAGCGGGAAGTGTATGTGAGACAAGACGGTGATGACGAAGAAGTGGACGATCCACCACTGGATGCGTGGGCCGAGTTGCGAGGTGGATTGACAGAACAACTGAGGAACGAAATCGACTTGAGGATCCAGCCGGTGCGATCTATGTTGACTAAGGTGATTTCTATTTCTAGACTATTGATCCTGACTAATCATTTTGAACAAGCTGCGCAAGCTGGCATACGCGCTGACAAAATCGACCACTGGTCTCCTCCCACAGTGGTATAATAAACTTGTTTCCTGTCGTCTACCTCATCGTATTATGCCTCGAGACGTGTCAACTCGGTGGAACTCGACATTCGACATGCTCCACTTTGCACTCGAATACCGCTCGGCGATCGATGCGATAACCGCGTCGCGCGATCTCCGGAAATACGAGCTATCTCCTGAAGAATGGGGGATTGCGAAAGAACTTAGAGATGTTTTGAAGGTACTTTTTTCACTCTATTCTTCCTTTTCATCGCTAAATTGTTTCTCATAGATTTTCAAGGACGCGACACTCTTCTTCTCGCGTGGCACCCCAAATCTTGCCACTGTCATCCCAGCAATGGACCATATTGACAAAGTTCTCACCACGACGTCTGACAACTCCCACCAATTCTCTCTCCCCATCCGTGCTGCTCTGGTCATTGGCAAGAACACAATCAACCGGTATTACAACAAGACCGACCACTCGGAGGTTTACCGCATCGCCATGAGTATGTACTATCATATTTACATATTTTCGTTTCCAATGCCCGTTATTGGATAGTCCTTCACCTGCGACACAAGCTTGCGTATTTCAAAACACAAAATTGGGAAGAACCTTGGATCGATACTGCCCACAACCTTGTCCGCGAGCAGTTCGAACGTTCGTATGCCTCAGCAGGTGTCGACTCGGACAACGACAACGACGATACCTCTACTGCAGACCCCATTGATAATGTGAGCGGCAGTGAGCCGTTTTTATTTTTCCTCTTATTTTTTCTGATTTACTGTCCTCCACAGTCGTTTTCGAGTAATATATTTGACAACTTGCCTGATCTAGCCCCAACCTCATCTGACCTCCGCGATGAACTTGATCGCTATCTCGCCGCCGACACTGAAGATGTCAGGGATGGCCTCATATGGTGGTATGAGAGACGTGACACCTTCCCATGTCTATCCCGAATGGCTCGGGATTATCTCTCAATTCCAGGTAATGTGTCCAACTGCACCTTGGGCCATCGCTCATTACTCACTGCTTTTACTAGCAACTTCAATTGATGTCGAACGCGTGTTCAGCCAAGGTCGACTTCTCCTTTCGCATGTATGCAGCCGCCTCTCGGTTCACTCGACGCGTGCCCTCTTATGCGTCGGCACTTGGAGTGAGCTTGGCCTTATCAAAGACAGCAATGTCAAGGGATGCCTTGGTCTAGACGAAGTTTGTGGGGAGGAGGAGGAACTCACCGAAGACTGGGACGCCATTCCCACTTTTTAGACCCATCATGTTCTTGTTCGTGTTGTTGTTTCCACTGCCTCAGTGCAGTTAGCTTGAATCGTACGTGCGTTAGTATGTGAATTCGTGTGGTCTGCCAGTACCGGTTTTCGCGTTGACTTGTCCATCTCCCCCGGTGCACATACCCATTCTCGACTAACCTGCGCACACCTACACCATACAGTCCTCAACACGTTCAGTATCTTCCTGAACTAGACCCGTGCCTTGCGATTCGACGACAAGCCGGATTACTTTATTTACACAAACTCTTCCGCGATCTCTTCAGTGTTCAGTATCTTCCTGAACTATACTCGTGCCTTGCGATTCGACGACAAGCCGGACTACTCTACCTACGCAAACTCTTCCGCGATCTCTTCAGTTCAGTATCTTCCTGAACTATACTCGTGCCTTGCGATTCGACAACAAGCCGGACTACTCTACCTATGCAAACTCTTCCGCGATCTCTTCAGTTCAGTATCTTCCTGAACTATACCCGTGCCTTGCGATTCGACGATTCGACGACAAGCCAGATTACTCATACCTACGCAAACTCTTCCACGATCTCTTCACCCGCGACGGTTACCAGTATGAGTGTGTTCAGTCCGAGTGTGGTACCATGCAGGTACGGGTACTCGACAAACCCGCACGCACCCGCGAAACCCGCCATCAACCCGCGTCAACCCGCATCAACCCGCCACCCGTACCCGCGTCAACCCGTACCCGTGGCTAACGGGTACGGGTTTTGGCGGGTACAGGTACGGGTACGGGTTGGGTCGAGTTGACCCCAGGGTTACCCGTGGTAATCCCTAGCTGGAGGTGAAGTAACTGCAGTGTCCAACGTCGGAAACACCTGTGGGATTGCCTTATTTGGTAACTGAAAGACAACACGGACTTGCGCTATTCGGTAGCCTAAGTAGCCATTAGATTGATCAGGGCATCAATATAATCAGAACCTACCATTATTTCCACGTGTGCTATTTTGAGAGCCATCACGAACGAGAGCGGTGTCAAAGTGTGATGGAATTCGGCGTCCATGTGAGTCCTTTTGTTCTGGCCGGACATGAATCGAGTCCACTACTTCAGGGTGGCCGTTCGACCGAAATTTGATCTTGTGATATGTTGGGACCGAGTGGAAAGGAATCAGAGTGTCTGCCGCCAGAGACCTTAAGGTAGCTGCCGAGGCGTTGGGGTGATTCATCTGAGCAATGAAGTCGGCAAGCGCATCCTGAAATTCGACAGCGCCATACTTTACGGCAAGGTCATCGAATGATGTCACCTTGATAGACGGGTGTAGTGCCATCTTTATACACCGTGTGGTGGGTTGTGGAGGTCCAGTTGGTTGGGGAATTTGCGTGTTCTCCTCGCCAACCGCCTGCCGCCGTCGGACGAAAGCAATGCACTGTTGCACCTTCTCACGGCACTCCAGCCAGGTAGTCATTTGTTGGTATTCGTCCTTGCGGTTCGTCGCACGGTAAGCCTCCTTTGTAAAGTCGATATGAAGGCGCTCAGTCTGCTCCGTGTTGTAATTGTCCGTGGTACCAAATAGCATGATTGAGGATGAGTAATGAATGAGGCTGTGGACCTTCGGAATGTTGAAGTGGCTGCGAATGCCGAGATCAACGAAAATAGATTTATTGTTATGGAAGCTAGCCAGGGAATCCTTGAGACGGCGCAAGGTGTCAGTTGTTTGAGAAGGAAGTTGAGCAAGATACAGGAAGTCGAGTAGCGCGCGTACGGTTTGGACTAAGCACAAAGGTGCTTGTCCGGAGGGAAGAGGGTGGTTGACAATCAGACCCAGGAGTATTCGGCACATGTTCTTATGTTCCAGGCCTGTGACGCGAGAAAGACCTGATATACCTTTCGCAAATGTGGTGATATGATGATTAGGAGGCAGTGACCGACAGCGCACATCAATTGCAACTGGTCCAAATGCTTTTTTCAGCCATGTCATCAGGTGCTTCATGACGCCCTGCAGCAACTGATGCAGGATGTCTGGCGTGATGGATATGAATATATTAGAAAGCTGGGAAAGACTCCCAGAATGGATGGAATATGGGCTTGAGGCCCACTTCACGACAAGCTGCGTGAAAGATGCGGACCTCCTCGTCTGCCAAGAGAAATGTGTCGACGGCTTCAGCTGTAGTTGTGTGGAGGGAAGCTAGCGTATTCGCCTAGTCTGTCAAGAGTGACCAGTACACTTTGAGCAACTGGCCATTGTACAGTGCACGTTACCAACGCCTGTTCGGGATGGTCACCAACATAGACAGCAAAGATGGGGTGGCACCGGTGCCAGATCCCATCCCCACTCATCATCGCTATACCGCTTTCACTGTAGCAGTGTGACCGGGGCCAGTAGTTTACGCATGCAAGAGTGAAATAGATTAGCTAGGGCGCGGCAGCGAGCTGCCTGATTGGTAATCCCTTCTAGTTTGGTGGTTGGAATGTAGCCAATCAATAGCTGGGCGTGACGCGACGGCTTTCGGCGAACGGCCTTTGGAATGTTGCCGATGGTGAGGTAGACCAGATATGCAGCTTTCCCTCAGAAAAGGGTCAACTGCGTCTTGTTGGAGGACAGTATCAGTGGGACTACAGTTGCACCAGGTTGTCGCAATTCAAGGGATGTCTGTCACCGCAATGTGTAAGCGTTCG
The DNA here is from genome assembly GCA_021527775.1 of Lactarius sanguifluus. Taxonomy (NCBI): domain Eukaryota; kingdom Fungi; phylum Basidiomycota; class Agaricomycetes; order Russulales; family Russulaceae; genus Lactarius; species Lactarius sanguifluus. The sequence goes on along the minus strand of JAKEYF010000072.1, from coordinate 155,753 downwards.
GATTCATTTGAGAAGAGAAAGGGTGCACACCTGTACTGCCCACCACCAGTCTCCGGTAGGCATTTCACTATAGATGTGGCATGTGCGCCTGGGATCTGAGTAGTGGCGCTCTGGTGCAAAAACCAATTCATGCATAAATTCAGGGTCACCGTAAAGGGACCGAATACATTGCATTACATCCCGGAAATAGAAAGCCAGCGGCTCATCTCCAACGGTAAAGTCCTTGCACTTGAACAGTGGTCGGCCAGGTAAAGTGTCGATGATGCAATCGAGTTCTTTAGCAGAGCCATATGAAAGTCCTAGCCTGTCGCTAACCTTCCTTGACGTGTCAGTGAAAAAGCGATTGAATGGTGCAGCGTTCATACCTCGGGAATTCGAAGGAGTTCTGTCAGAGCTGACGATGTCGGCCCACACGTCTTAGCCCAAAGCGCAATCTCCCAATCACACTGGGAGTGAAAGGGGGCCCAGATTGAGGTATTAGGCGTATAGTCCGATTGACCTTGAAACACAGGCATTGGGGCACTTGGGACACCATGTGGAAAGCTGTTGACAATCACTCAAGCCTGAATGTCAGTAGTGTTACCGTCGCTGCCATCGTGTATGGGTGAGTTTGGTGGTGGGGTTGATGGTCGGAGCGTTTCAGATGGGAGCGGAGCCGACAATTCACTAGCGTATTCTTGATCAGTGCCAACTGTAGCTTCAGCATCTTGAACTAGTGCTTCCCAGACATTGGCATCTGCAGCGTCCGCGTCCGCGTCCGCAGTATCTGCAGCGTCCACATCTGTGTCCGCAGTATCAGGGTCCACAAAGTTGCCATCATCTGCGGCGTCCATCATCACTTGGGTAGTGTCAGTGTCATGCGTGGTGTGAGCGGCATGTAGATCTGAAGCTTATACATGAGCGGATACCCTCATGCACATTGTTGGACAATACCTATATTGTCACCAGCGTTGTCTTGGGTGTCCTGTGATGTTGGAGTCGGAGCGGACACCTGCGGAGGACAGACGGTTTGAAGTATTGACGGGGTTTGCAACGCCACATGCACAATACGGCAGTGTGCATGCTGAGATCTGCTAAGGTGCTGAGAGAAACCGCATGGGTTGAAAACCTTCTTGCACCCCGGACAATGGACCTGTACAGTATTCATGGTTCGGGGTAAGAGTGGATGACCCAGCTCAGTCAAGCGGGCACCACGTGCAAGAAGGAAGCGCGTTGAAGTATCGAGATCAGAACCGAACTGGGCAAATGCTGCAACTTCGTGGTCGTGAGCAAGGTAGAGCTTCAATGAACCAGCGGGCTTGAATGGCCTATGATGGCGCCGACGCTTTAGTTGGTGCAACAAATTTGGACAGGACAACAAGAAGCTCGGTCAAGCGGGCACCACGTGCAAGAAGGAAGCGCATTGAAGTATCAAGATCGGAACCGAACTGGGCAAATGCTGCAACTTTGCGGTCGTGAGCAAGGTAGAGCTTCAATGAACCAGCGGGCTTGAATGGCCAATGATGGCACCGACACTTTAGTTGGTGCAACAAATTTGGACAGGATGGCAAGAAGCTCAGGTCAAGTGGGCACCACGTGCGAGAAGGAAGTGCGTCGAAGCATCGAGATCAGAACCAAACTGGGCGAGTGCTGCAAGGTAAAGCTCCAGTGAGCCTGCAAGCTTGAATGGCCGAGGACGGAGCGGATATTTTTAGTTAGTTGACGAATTTGGACGGTAAACAGAGGACGGCAAGAAGCTCGGTCAAGCGGGCACCATGTGTGGAGAAGGAAGCACGTCGAAGCATCAAGATCAGAACCAAATTGGGCTCGCGCTGCAAGGTAGAGCTTCAGTGAACCTGCAAGCTTGAATGGCCAAGGACGGCGCAGATTTTTTTTAGTTAGTGCGATGAATTTGGATGGTAAACAGCGGACGGCAAGAAGCTCAGCCAAGCGAGCACCACATGCGAGAAGGAAGTGCGTTGAAGCATCGGGATTGGAGCCAAACTGGGCGAACGAATGTAAAGTTTCGGTGAACTGGCAAGCTTTAGTTAGTGCGATGAATTTCGAACTGTAAACAGAGGACGGCGCACGGACAACACTTTTGGTTAGTGTAATGAAATTTGGATATAAAAGACCCACATACTGTCGTCCCGAGTCCTCATCCCCATTCCTGTCATTACTGGACACGTTAAGTCTCTCATTTACCTTCGCTTTCAGTCTTGTCATCCTCTTGTGCTTCGTAAATGGCCCCAAGCACCCGCCGTTCGCGCCTTATTGTGGCCAAGATTACAGCCGCACTCTCTCACACAAATGGGGCACCCAGTGAAAATGTCCTTGATTCACAGAGTCCAGATCATACAGTCTACATCGACTCAGCGTGCCACAGTAAACCAGAACAACCCCGATTTGTCTGGCATTCGCACAAGTAAGTCTAAAGCTTCAGAGTCAGGCTTATCGCTCACGATAAAAAGCACACGGGAAACGTACCTTTGTTTCAAGTGATACCGCTACTGCCCCGTCTCCAACCCCTGTCCCAACCGAAGCCCTCCAAGGAATACCTTCAAAGCGAGCACGGGTCACTGGTAAGTAGTTAATGGAAATGCAGGAATAGAAAGCTCACCATAGAACAAAGGACCTGTCGATGTCCGTCCGATGCCACTCCAGTTACCCAGCGAGGGAGGAATCATGGGTGTGCCTGCGAGCAATGGCGTTATGAAGGGCAAACGAGTTGGGTTGCAATGCAGTGATTACTAAGCATATTTGGCCAACCAAACAAGACAATCAACTTACGAAAATTTTCAGCGTTGTCTTTTTATCCTGGCCGCGGCGACATGACCCACCCTCTTGCTTCTCTTCAAGTTAACTCTGGTGACCATGACTCTGATCCTAACGACGACGACATCGAAGATGAAGATGACTGGTTAGAAGATGAACAGACGGTCAATGTCACTCGCAAAGTCTCGGCAAAGATGGCTGAGGTTACCATGACGGAGGTAAGTCCACGCAACACCCTCAAATACATTCAGACTGATAACCACTTTTGCAGAGGCCTTCCTGGCTGGGAGTGGATGCCACTCCGCCTGGAGTCATGCAGACTCCCAGCAGGAATGTGCTGGACGTTGACACGTCTGGCAGTGCAACAGGCCATGAGTCTGCGTCGTCCACTCCTCGCCCCAGGCTGCAGTCAGAACTCGGAGCACCCACTGTGGAGCTGTTAGGTGAGTAACGTTGCCCCCACTGAGCATCTGTTGTGGTTGACATATTTATTAGCCACCGCGACCACATTGCAGACGGAGGCGACAACCGAGTCCTCTGGGGTCACATGGCCCACTGATACGGAGCTATTACCTCCTGGCGCGAGTAAACTCTTGCTGACCGGCCAGCAGTCATTAGTCCGCAATGTGGTTCAAGAGTCTATCGAGAACGTGCGAGCGTCACTCATGTTTAGCCACACATTCCCAGATGGAACTCTCGCGCTCACCTTCATCAAGGATGGTCTTATCAATGCTGCCGAGAAGCATAAACCTGGTGCTGCAGACATAAAACGCCGACTTGAACAGGACCAAGACTACCTGACGAAGATATCTCAACTGGTAAGTGTTGTGATGGTGCTCGTGGAGGTGGTGGTGATGGCTCATGGGCCGCCGAGTCACATTGTACGCTTGGGGATGGGTCGGCATGGTGGTGTGCAGGCGGGTGTATGTGTAATGATTTTACTGACGCTGTGCAACAGCCACGCGCTCGCATCCCACTTATACGGAGTGACGTCAAGGATTGTTGCGCTGCTTTTTGCGTACCTCCATTAGTTGCCATCGGGTCAACAAATGGCATCGCTCAAGTGGTTCGTCAACAGCTCTCCGCTTTCAACTACACATTTCCAACAAAGGTAAGTGTAAAATACCCGCGCTAACATGATTGATCTGACCTTTTGTCAGAGATTCCTCGTTGGAATTCCCCAGCGTACACACCCCTACCGCAATGAATGTATCATTGCAGTTATACGGGAACTATTTTTCACTGGCGGGCAGAAATCTTTTTCATCACACTTCGATCATCTTTTCCCAGTACATCAAAGACTTGACGGAACATCACCTCGTGAGGTCCCAGTGCCCATGGTTGCACTGGTTGCGACTGCGGTAAGTTGATACAATACTATCAAGTTACATGCTAACTATTGATTAGATGTATGCCACGCTCAACGAGTGGCGCACTGGCAAATCACAGGTGTTGGAGTTCTCTGCCAACACCTATTTGGACGTGTACCGTTGCAATACCATGTCACTTAATTATATCCTGAGCCACCGACCAAACGCATATCATGTGATGATGGCTGATATATATGCCCAAGCCAGGTGAGTTGCTGCGTTTCATTGAACGGCCACAGTTCTGACTAGGCTGCAACAGCTCTGGCTCCACATATGATGATTCACCTGGAGTTGAGATTGTCGAACTTGATCTCAATGATCTTGAAGGCTGAGCACTGGGCATATGCTCCACTATCAGTTTGTCGCCTTTACTGTTGTAATTAACACTGCTAACACACCTTTAACAGTCAACAGTGATCCCAATATACCCCCGTGATTCCAATTTTTTCTGCTCGTTTTCCTCACTTTTTGTCTGCTTGCATGTGCAGCGTGCCCGTTCTTTACACCTTTAACAGTCAACAGTGATCCCTATATACCCCCATGATTCCAGTCATTTCTCACTTTCCACTCACTTTCCTCGCTTTCCTCGCTTTTTGTCCGCTTGCATGTGCAGCGTGCCCGTTCTTTACATTTACACTATCATCACATTATTTAATTTGAATAATCTGAGAAATTTGAATAACATTTGGACGGTTGATAAACCCAAGATCAATAATTGATAATTTAGTTGAAAATACCTGCCCATTATCCAAGATTATTACAAATTATCACGGAAATTATTAATAAATAATGGGGGGACAACATAGTGCATGATAACTAAGGTAATTTCAATAACCCAATAAACTATCGCTAATTATCCCTCGCTAGCGCGGGAGGTTTTTCCTGATGTCGCTGTAAGCCTTGTACTGAAGCATCGGATTAAACTACAGAGTCTAGTCACGTCAACGTAGTGAAACACGGACCATTAGGCGTACGCACCCGGCCATTGGTCACAATGTTTTTGCCGACAGAAAGATATCCTGAAACTGGTTGACTCCAGGTGTGGTTTCACATACACCGCTGTTGATAACGAAGGACAGTGTCGCCCCAGTAGCGGCATGCTCGAAAACAGTGTAGTTCACGCCGTCCTTGATGTGAAACGAATGCCTATTGACAAGGTCAGGGGACGCGATAGCGAATGTCGCTGGGGCGAGTGTCAAGATGGTAGACAAGGCGAACGAACATGCTCGGGCTGAGGGGAATGCGCACGTGCCGCGTCATCCGTTCGCTTAAATATTACGTTCTATGTCAAGTGATGTGTACAGAGGATGTAATTCTAGGAATCCGTTGACTTGAGGGGTCTTGGGAAATTCGGTGACTGGCAAATCGACTCTTTGGAGAATTCAACTTCGCTTCTTCCATGACACCTGAGAAATTACACCCAAGCAATTGAGTTGAGATCATTTCAGATTATCACAAATGGCCCGGAACTTCATGCAAACCATGGCGAGCTGGTCATTTATTGCCCCCAACTCAGTTCGGGCCCCTTCCAAATCCCGTTTGACTCTATAGAGCATCTCCCGGATCATCTTCAAGTTTGGCTCCGAGTTCGCAGATCCCTGAGCTTGTCCCTGAGTGTGCCTACGCCCCACTAGAGATTTGGGTAGAGCATTTGCTGGATGATCCCCTGATGTCCCAGCATCCACTTGGGCAGAGCCCCGATAAACTGAAGATGGTCCTCTGACGTTCTGCTAACAGTCCATCAATTCCTGAAAGAATGGAATCAGACCGTTGCACACCATGTAGGGATTCCCACGCCACACGTATTTGGTGCCAAGGCTGTAGGCTAGTGGCGAAGGGACCAAGGGGCGGGTGGAGGCGGCGGCGCTGAAACCAGAGCGAAGCGAAGGGGTGAAGCCCTGGTGGCGGCGCAAGCCCACGAGCGTCCTTTTCCTCTCCTGCTGGGCCAACTGGATCGCACCCAGTCCCTCCCGATGGCATTCGATCGACGAGGGGTGGGTCTCAATCCGCACGAGGCAGTCGTCATTGTCTGAGGACGCTTGGGCCACTAGAGTCCCATCAGGACGTCTATTTATAGACGCAGAATACTGTGGGACGTACCTTTGCCGCTTTTTTCACGTCCGCTCTGACGCAGGACCACATCTACCCTTGCCTCTACTTCGGTGATGGGAGGGGCAGCTAGGAGATCGTAAGCCGACAAGTGTACCGACATAAGGCGCGGACGTACCTTTGACGGCCGTCTCTGAGCTTTTGCCCACCTCGATGGGCGCAGCATCGTCAGTGGAGACTGCGGCGTGGTGAGAGGGAGTCAAAAGTTGCAATAGGTGTGGAACAAAGGCAGGCGTACCACCTTGGTGGGTTTTTTGCCGTGCTTGTTTTGTAAGCGGAACACCCGCATTTACAAGGAAGGAATCAGGCGGGTTGCAGGACCAACTCTTTCCCGTGCAGAAGACGCAAGACTTGCAAGGTACTAGCGGCGCAGAAGCGTCCCACTGTGGTTTGCAGACCTCTCTCCCAACGAGCTTGCACGGCTTGCACCTGTCCTGCAAGGAGAGTGAGAGTCTGAGAAGAGTTATTGAATGCCTACCTCTCCTACGGCCACCCACAGTTCCTCTTGTGCAACCTCCGCAGTCTCAGGGAGATCGTCGACCCGGCGGTGTTGTTTATCACGGTGCAGAAATGCGAAGCGGGCGACACGACGTGTGACCATCTTCCGGGGCCCTGGCTCACCATGACCCCCCAGATCCATTTTGGGTGCCTCGTCGCTACTATGCGCAGAGATCGCAGCTGAGCGTTTAGTCCGGGGCTCTTCGACACCAATCATGATGTAAAGGGGGACCACGGGAAGGAGAGCCTTCCCCTTGAACGTCTGTTCTGAGTGACGGAGGGGAAGGAAGGGGGGAGGTGGCTGTGGCACAGGAAGGGGGAGGAGGGAATAATAATAAATTCGCATATGATCCACATATGAGGAACAGTTTTCGCACCATTTCACTCTGGACCGCCGGGGTGGGGGACTCACCACTGAAACTCAGAGGTCTGCTCCTGGCCCACCGCCTGCGTTGAGGTGGAATATATGGTTGGTCACTCTGGTTGTCTGGAAGCTGTTCATGCACAGCACTAATCGATGCATTTGCCTGCGATCTTTCCCCAAGTGAAGAAGAGCCGTTCTTCCGTCGCGTGGTTCCGCTCACGCACGATGACACCGATGGCAGGGTGGATGACTCTATCAGGGCTGAAGTCGGATCATCTTTGTTGTGGTCGCCACCAGGATTAGCCTCTTTGTCAGTGAGTCCCAGTGCTACTGCGTGTGGCTTTGCCGTGGTGTTGCTATAGAGGCGCTTAGTAGCAAAAGGGAACTGCAGGCTCTTAGCCTTAGTTATTCTTTTTGGAGCCATAAGAATCAGGCGACTGTATGTCTTCGTGCTGCGAACGCCGCCTTCTACGTAAGTTAGAAAGTCCGACAAGGCCACAAAGATGTCGGGCCGGGAATCCCGTACCAATGGGACAGCACAGCAGCCTTGTGGAGACTAGTAGTCGCGTCGGTCGGCGCATCTTCTCGGGGTTTCTTCTCGTGTTTCTTGGTACAACAATTCGCACCAGCGTAAGATGGTCTCATTTCCGGGTCCAGCATCAACCCACTTGTCAAATTGCGATACTCTTCCGTTGCCTTTCCCTTCAAGTTTCCCTTTCACATACCCGCGGATTGTACGGCCCGGCTCCACACTTTAAGGAAGGACTTCCTCGTTCGCTCAAAATACTATGTTCTACAGTATGTCTTTTTTTTGTTGAAGACACGGGCCGGTTTGTCAGCTTAGCCAGGCTCTGCTCATTATGTAATTCCCGGCCGGAATGTAGGCGCTCGAACCTTGACTCGAACACCTAGGTAGGATCTCAGACATGAATGTAGGGCTTGAGAGGTCTTGGGAACTTCGACGACTGGCATATTAGCACACTACTCTTAGGAGAATTCAACCTCACTTCTTCTATGGCACCTGAGAAGTTACACCCGGGTCTTTGACTGCAAATGAAGCTGAGGATCATCCCAGATCCGAGTCATCGCGGATGGCCTGGAGTTTCGTGGAAATAATGACGATTTGCCCAATTAGTGTTTCTAAGGTAGCCAGGATCCTATCCAAATCCCGCGTAACTCCAGAGATCTCCTCCACATCAGCACTGGCAGATCCCTGAGTGGGCCTAGGCCCCGCTGTAATTTTTGGAGGAGCCTTTTCTGGAGGATCCGCTAATGGCCCAACATCCACTTGGGCAGATGGTCCTCCAATGTTCTGTTAACAGTCCATCAATCCCTGAAAGCATGGAATCAGACTGGAGCGCACCTGAGAGGACTCCTTATCCCCACGCCCCGCATTTCTGATATCAAGGCTATAGGCTAGTGGAGAAATGACCGTGGAGCGGGTGAAGGCGGCTGCGCTGAAACCAGAGCGAAGCGAAGGGGTGAAGCCCTGGTGGCGGCACAAGCCCTGGAGCATCGCCCTCATTTCCTGCTGGGTCCGCTGGATGGCACCCAGTCCCTCCAGTTGGCCCTCGATCGACGAAAGGTGGCTCTCAATCCGCAGGATGCGGTCATCATCGTTCAAGGACGTCTGGGCCACTAGAGTCTCATCAGCACAGTATTTATAGACATAGCACACTGTGGGACGTACCATTGCCACCTTTTTCATGTCCACTATGACTCTTAACCACCTCTACCTCAGTAGTGGGAGGAGAAGCTGCGAGATCATAAACCAACAAGTGAATTCGGAATAAGGCGCACATACCATCGGTGGCCATCTCTGAAATTTTGCCCACCTCGATCAGCGTGGAATCGCCAGCGGAGACTGTGGAGTGGTTACGTGGTGAGAAATAGCGATGGGTGCGGACTCAGAACAGAGGCAGGCGTACCACCTTGGTGGATTTTCGGCGGCGCTTGCTTTGGGCGGAGCCTAGTGCCCGCCTTTTCAAGCCAGGAATCAGGCGGGTTGCAGGACCAACTCTTGCCCGTGCAGAAGACGCAAGACGTGCAAGGTGGCTTAGAAGACTCGTCCCACTGTGGCTTGCAGACCTCCCTTCCAACGAGCTTGCACGGGTCGCACCTCTCCTACACGGAGAGTTAGAGTCAGAGAAAATCTGGAGTTATTGAAGGGTACCTACCTCTCCTACGGCCACCCACAGGTCGTCTGTTGCAGCGGCCTCCGCAGTCTTGGGGCCGTCGTCGACCCGGCGGCGTTGGTTACGATAGAGAAATGGGTAGCGGGGAAGACGAGGACGTTCAATTGGTGTGGCCACCTTCCGGGGCCCTGGCACACCATCCCCACCCAAATCCTCGTTGGGTGCCTTGTCTCGATGCGCAGCGATCGTGGCGGAGCGTTTTGTGCCCCGGGGTTGATCGACACCGATATCGATGTCAAGGGGAAGCACTGGAAAGTTCCCCTTAGTCGCCCGTCCTGAGCGGCGGGGGGGAGGCAAGGGGGGAGGCGGCTGTGCAGCAGAAAGGTGGAAGGCAGAGGGAGAAATAAGCTCGCGCATGATTCATAAAGAAACAGTTATCCGCACTATTTCCCCATGTACCGTCGAAGTGAGGGACTCGGACTCACCACTGAAGCACAGGGGCCTTCTCCTGGCCCACCGCCTGCGTTGAGGTGGAATATACGGTTGGTCCCTGGCACTCTGGGTGTCTGGAAGCTGTTCTTGCACGGCACTTGTCGATGTATTTGCCTGTGGTCTTGCCCCGGATGGGGGGGTGCCGTTCTTCTGCTGCATGGTTCCGCTCACGTGCGACGACAGCGATGACGGGGTAGACTCTATCAAGGCTAGGGGAGGGGTCGGATCATCTTTGTTGTAGTCGCCACCAGGATTAGCCTCTTTGTCAGTGAGTCCCAGTGCTACTGCGAGGGGCTTTGCCGTGGTGTTGCTATAGAGGCGCTTAGTAGCAAAAGGGAACTGCAGGCTCTTAGCCTTAGTTAGTCTCTTTGGAGCCATAAGAATCAGTCGAGTGTATGTCTTCGTGTTGCCAACTTACTCGATACGATCGATCGGATAATAGATCTGATTTGACCCTAAAGATGTCGGGCCGGGAGTCCCGTACCAGTGGGGCGGCGGCAGTCTTGTGGGGAACCAGCAGTCTTGCCAGCAGTCGTTCCCGAGCTTGTTCCCGGGTTTCTTTGGTGACAATTCGCACCAGCGTAAGACGGTCTCATCTTGTCCAGCACCAAATCGCAACTCTCTTCCTTTGTCTTTCCCTTTCACATGCATGTAGATTGCACGGCTCCACACGTGTCAAAACATTATAAATACCCTGTTTACCCTGTTCCACTCCTTACTTTAGACTTGCGGTGACTGGGAGATCTGTAGGTTACCCCCTGCTAGGAGGGTGGCAGTAGTAGTCCGGCCTATTCGATTACTACAGCCGCTACAGACCTATTACAAGCTACTACTGGGTGGCCAGGGCACCCCAAATCCCAGCGACACTACTACGTAGAGCTCAATGGCTGTTGACTAAGAGTCTGTACGAACGCTTGGAACGAGACGACGGGTTGGTATGCAGGGACTTCGTGGCCCGCATTGAACACATTCAGGAACGACAGGTTGCCAGCGGTCTTGAACACGCCGTATTGCACGCCGCTGGCAGTGTACGGCGTTAGAGACTTTGAGTTAAAGTCGGCAGAGTGGGCAATTTGTAGCCGGGAGATGACGGCCTGCACACCAGCGGTATTGCAAATCCAATCTGGAGACAAACGAAGAGAACGTGAGCCATGCGTCGGACTGCGAGTGGACGGCCAAAAGGAGAGACTTACCAGCGTCACCCGCCCAGATGAGCACTTGTATGCCGTTCTGAATGACCGTACTAAGGGTAGAGAGGAAACTACGAGCATCTGTGGGGTGTGATGAGCTGACGCCGTGATCAAAACTGGACAGGTGAGGATCGCTTACCGTCGCCGGTGCTTACAAACTTCTTAAACGGCGCATTGGGGCACTCCTTGTATACCTGCTGAGCACCGATCTTAGACCGGATGGTGGGGTCCTGAAGGAAAGAAACGTAGGTCTCGGGAGGAAACGGATCCTGCGATGGAGCACGGAGATCGTAGACGTCGAAGTCGGAACCTGTCTGAATTGGGCCCTCGACTTTGTTGAAGCAGGTATTGTCGGCTTTCTTGCAAGCGGCATCAGTGCCAGAGCTGCTGCACGTGTTAAGTTCGGGAAGGCAGCGCCGATCGTACGCTTTAAGGTACGTAGCAGCTTGTGAGCTATCAATGAGAGGACGATAGGGATTCGTGAGGGAATAGTCGATGTAAGCCTTGTACTGAAGTATCGGATCAAACTGCAAAGTCCAGAGTCACGTCAACGTAGGGAGAAACAGACTACTAGGATGTACCCACCCAGCCATTGTTGATTCCGAGCGCAACCAGCGGAATTTTTATTCCAGAGACCTTGCCCTGTTCAATCCCAGCATTCTGGGACTCACTAAACGATGATCAAGTCACGTGAAGAATATCATGGAGCGCCAAACCTACAAGTAGGACGCAAACTCGGGGCCGTAGTGTCCACCATACGACTCAGTGAACAGACCGAATTTGCGATTCTCGTACGTGAGGAATTGCGCGTAAAATGCCTGAAGAAGCTTCCACACGAAGGGTGCAGCGGTCACCGTCGAGGTCGCGTCGTCGGTCCCAAAGCTGAACCCGGTTCCAATGGGCTGGTCTACATAGAGCATGTTGGCGAAATTATTCCAACTATGAGGGTTCAACACGGGAATTGATCCGGAGACATTGTTGAAGGTGCATGGGCCATTCTCCTGGAAGAGGCCGATCATGCTGCTGCAACCAGGGCCGCCATTCAGCCACATCGCGAGGGGCGCGGTCGAAGGGCTGTTCCGGGCTTCGAAGAACCAAAACCACATATTCTGAGAATAGTCAAGATGGTAGAGCTTTACGAAGTGAGGAATTTCTCACCATGTTCTCGCCGACGGAAAGATATCCTGAGTACTGATTGACCCCGGGAGTGGTTTCACAGACGCCGCTGTTTGTAACGAAGGAGAGTGTCGCCCCAGTAGCAGCATGCTCAAAAACGGTGTAGTTCACGCCATTTTGGACCTGAAATGAACGTCTGTCGACAAGAACAGGGGACCCTAAGGCAAATATCGCCGAGGCTAGTGTCAAGATGGTAGAGACCCCAAACATGGTTGGGCTAAGTCGAAGACCCTCTATGAGGACATTAAGTAGCAGAGTGATATCATGTTGGCACGTGGACACATTTCGAGACGTCAAGTCATCGTCCCGAGGCCATATGGTGATAAGGCGTCCTCGTTGCTTCACGGTGAACACGTCCAAACAGCAATGAGGTGATATGAGCTCAATCTTGGCGGTGCCATGTGGAAGTTGACGGCTGCTCTTGTGGGTGAATCTGGAAACAAATACACTGGACGTGAGGCGGGGTGATCTAACTCCGGTGAGTTGCAACGGTTCGGCCCGAACCAACCGAGCCGAGCCATCGTCCACATCCATCAGAGTCGCGGCCACGCACAAGGCCACGCATATATTGGACTCGACCTTGAGAGCATTCGTGCTGTGAATGCCTACCACAGATTTACAACATACCGAGACTACTGATCATGACATGATCACGAGGCAGAGCTCTTTAGTCCCCGTACACGTCCCCTGTCATAACTCGTTCCACTTTGCCTCACAAGCGATGTATCACCGGATCTATCCTTAGAACGCTTCAGTTAGGTAAATGAAGAACCCAGACGGATTGCGTACCATTCCACTCCATGGAGCACCTCGTTCTTTGATCGTCATCCACGAAAAACGTGCGATAGTGGGATATCCGAATGTCCTCTCCGAAGAATCCTTGACCCACGTTTTCGTTTTCATCTTACTCCGTGGCGCATAGTTTACTTGCGTGAGGAAGAAGGAATACCTAAAGTAGTAGGCACCTAAGGCATAATCGCTCCCGAATTTTGCAGACGAAGTTCGTTAAGTCTTTGCCTTCCGATATATCTTGTGAGTATAATGCACTGAAGTCACTCATATACAAAAGGGAAGAAAGTGTGAAAAGAAGGAGAAAAGAGACAACGAGGACACCAGCACTTCAAGCTTCAGTTCGAGTTAAAAGTAAGGGGTTCACGCGGATCCAACAACCGTGTAGGGCCCGAAAAGGAAAGAACCTCTCACCAGTAAACGAACACTTCAACTTCTCGTTATAAATTCCAAGATAAATTCTCAAGAGGCAAAAACGAAGGAAATGGGATCACTGTTCTAGCAGAGCATCTCAAACATCCGAGTCTTCCTGCAAGTCCCCCTGGGCACAAAGGTGCCGCGATGTCACCATGCCTCGAGCGCCACTATTACGCGTGGACTCGGAACTCCAAATATTCTCTAACGTGACTCGATGTGTCGCCCCCAACGCGAATCCAGAGGTGAGGACGGCTCTGCTTAAAGCAAGGCTCAAAATGGCCGAGCTATGAGCCGAGCCGAACTAGAGTCGCCCTGGACCATGAGCCGAGCACGGCGCCGAGACGAATTTGGACGCGCAAATGTTTCCGTCTTACAGTGCTGTACTTGGTGCTGTACCTTTGTTCTACTGTAGAATCAGTGCATCCTTTCCCTGTAGCAAGGGCGTGTCGACATTCAACAACACTTTGTTTGGTCTCAACAAGATTCGTATACCCTCTCGTCGTACCTCCTGATTGCACTTACCCGGCCTTCTCGGAACCGCGCGTGGTATATTTATCCACTGCAACCGTCTCAGACACTCTTTTCTCTCCTTCACAATGTTTACTGGAGGCGCACTGTTAACCCAGATCCTCCAGTGCCAGAACCCGTCTGTCTCTAGAATAGGCATCGTTGTTCTGGCAAGTAGCTTCGTATGTCCCCATGTGTGACTCCTGAACTCCAGCTCTCTCACCATGAGTTCCAGGTATCTCACTTGTGTTTTCGCTACTTAGAACCTCGGTCCAAGCCACCACTTGTCGCCCTTCTTGTCGTTCTTCCAGCACTTCTCTCGCTCCCGATTTCTTATCACGTGCAATGGCCGATCGCTTCCTTGCCACTGGCATTCGTAACATATGGAACTTTCTTGGTATCATTCACGCTCGCATACAGGATTTCACCTCTCCATCCCCTCGCCAAATACCCTGGGCCAATCATCGCCAAATCATCCAAGTAATGGGCCGCATACGTCAGGGGCAAAGGTGACCTCCATAGACAATACAAGAGCCTGCACGACCGCTATGGAGACGTTGTGCGAGTAGGTTAGTATATATTTCCTGCCATATCAAGTCAGTTGCATTACCCACCCGAAGGCCCGAATGAACTCTCCATTCGCGATCCTTCGCTCATACCCGCGATCCTTGGCCAAGGTGGCCTGCCGAAAGGACCATGTAAGTCGTGATTTGGCTGTTGACCATTTCTCATTGTCAATTATTGGATTGGCATAATCGTCCCGGGTCTGTGGTTTCACAACGTGATCCCGTGAAGCATTTTCACCAACGCAAGCCCTGGAACCGCGCCTTTTCGTCCGCGGCGGTAAAAGAGTACAAGGACATGGCCGCGAAGCGGACCAGACAACTGATCGGCTGTCTCGAGGACGTTGTACACCAGTCGGGTGGAAACAAATGGGTTGTACTAGATATGGCTTCATGGTTCAACTACTTTTCGTGAGTTCTGCGCACACACTGCCACCGCCACCTACTGTTGTTCTGACGCGTTTTTAAAGGATAGACTTCATGGGTGATATGGCGTAAATTTTCCATTCCTAGACTTTCAAGCATCTGCTAATCCCAGCTTATTCAGTTTCGGTGGCGGGTTTGAGCTGATGAAAGCTGGCGGGGACAATGATGGTCTTCGGGCCCTTTTTCAACCCTTTTTCGGTACGTATCAGTGGTCGGCTTTCTGGCTACAGCTTACACGTTCCTAGGATTCGCGCGATCATGGGGCATATCTCTTATATTTTGCCCCTTCTCCTCGCGACTACGGGACGGAAGGGCTCCGTTCAACGTGTCCACGCATTCAGCAGAGAAAGGGTCCTCAAGCGATTGGAGATGGGCCCAAACAGGAAAGTCTTATTCTATCACCTGGTAAGTGTTCGTGACCGATTTTCTGAAATGCCCTCAAGGAGCCGATTACAGAGTTGCGAAGCGATGCCTGAAGACGAGCGCCCTTCTCTTACTGATGTCGCCAAGGATGGGTCTTTAGCTATTGTCGCAGGTGCTGACACAACTAGCGGTGCCCTCACAGCCACTCTCTATTACCTCTTGTGCAACCCAATAGCATACGACCGTCTACAGGCGGAAGTCGACGCCGCTTTCCCGACCGGAGAAGAGCCTCTAGACGTGACAAAACTTAGCCAGATGGAATGGCTAAATGGTTGCATGTGAGTGATTCTGTACAACCAAGAGCTGGGAAGACCAATTTCGGCTCCTTGCACAGCAATGAGAGTCTTCGTCTTCAACCCCCTATTCCAAGCGGGTCGCAACGTTCGGTGAATCAGGGTGCCGGCGAAAAAGTGCTCGGAAAATGGTATGCAGACAGCTCTGCCTATCCGATAGTTTCTGAAAATAGCGTACATTTTGTAGGGTCATTCCGGAGGGAACGCAGGTCACCCTTCATACTTACAGCATCCAACGGGACTCACGACACTTCCATTCTCCTGAGACGTTCTTGCCAGAACGATGGTTCAGTACTGGTTCCGAGTCATCTGCGGGGGAGCACAACCCAGCTGCATTCCTTCCTTTCTCATATGGACCCGCGAACTGCGCAGGGAAGAATCTTGCGTTGATGGAGATGCGCATGGTGCTCTGTTGGGTACTACGAAGATTCCGGTTTTCCCAAGCGTCCGGTTTCCGCTACGAGGAGTGGGAGGGAAAGATTCAGGATTGGTTTGTGGCGCGCCAACAACCACTGTTGGCCAGTATCGCGATTAGGGAGTAATAGTCACCAAGAGATTAGTGCAATACGGGAATAAAGTACTTATAACATACGCACTATCTCGTCTTACTAGTGACTTAGTGGTGTGGTGATCAACGTGGTGATGGCACGTAGGCAAGCACATAGGACCTGCATCTGGGCTATGTTTGGTATGCCAGGGGCCCATCAATGAGTTCAGTTATTGCTCATTGCCATCGCCATCAAGCGTTTCTCTTTTTGCTAGATAATTCATAACGCGGTCACGAGCCTGCACGCGGCCAATTAAAATCCGATGTTTCAACCCCATGGAGATAGCTATCCGCCTAGCCTGAGGCACCCTCCGGGAACCCAATTGATTTTTGGCGTTGATCCAAATATACCCGGTGTATAAGCGCCCGATGTGTCCAATCGGGACGAGGTGACGTTGATTATATGAAAGCCTTGATGACAGCCCCAGCCCACCACATGGGGCTGAAGGCGCGTTGATGTTTACCTCGTTTACGCACCACTTCCCCGCCTTCTGACCACTCTCTTCTTATAAATCCTGTAGTCGTGTCAGGTTTTGCCTCCCTACGATGTCTCCACCTACAGCAGACCTTTTTCTGCAGTTGCACCAGACGCTTGGGAACCTCTCACTGCTTACCCTAAGCGTCGTCGTCCTGTCATGTAGCTTCGTAAGCCTCCCTGTTCACTGCGACTGCATTACAGCTTACAGTGGGTCTTAGGTATCTCATTTATGTTTTCGCTACTTGGAGCCTCGGTCCGCGTCGGCGCTTGTCGTTCTCCTTGTCGTTCTTCCAGTGCTTTTTTCGCTCCCCATTTCTTATCACGTGCGATGGCCGGCGATTGTTTCCTTGCCACTGGCGTTCGTAACATATGGAACTTCCTTGTTATCCTTCACACTCGCGTACAGGCTCTCACCTCTCCATCCGCTCGCTAAATATCCTGGGCCGGTAATTGCTAAATCATCCCAGTGGTGGGCGGCATATCTCGGTGGAGAAGGGGACTTGCATAGGTACGGCAAGAGTCTCCACGACCGTTATGGAGACATTGTGCGAATAGGTTAGTCTATTCCTCTCCGATACTAGCAGATCCGTCACCTTATTCCTCCATCTCAAGGCCCGAACGCACTGTCTATCCGTGATCCTTCGCTCATACCAACTGTACTCGGCAAAGGCGGTTTACCTAAGGGTCCTTGTACGTCCATCGAGTCTTTGCCATTGCTCATCGCCCACTTTCGATTACTAGATTGGGATAATCGACCTCCGTCCGTGGTTGCCCAACGCGATCCCATAAAGCATATGAACCAACGCAAACCATGGAGCCGCGCTTTCTCATCTGCGGCAATAAAAGAATATGAAGTCTTCGCCGCGAAGCGGACAAGACAGCTGCTCGGCTGTATTGAGGATGCCGTCCACCGGTCGGGTGAAAAGAAGGGGGTTGTACTAGATATGGCCGCATGGTTCAACTACTTTACGTGAGTTCATCATCTACCCATCACTTTTTATTTTGACGCGTCTCGGTAGGACCGATTTCATGGGTGATATGGCGTAAGTGTTCTGCACTGCAGTGCTATGAGTAAGGGCTGACTCTAGTTCACCTAGTTTCGGTGGCGGCTTCGAACTAATGAAGGCTGGCGGGGACAATGAAGGTATCTGGACCCTTATTGAATCCCATCTCCGGTACGTATCCGCACGAGGGATCCTGGCTGTATCTCACATGTTTTCAGTTTTCGCGCAATAACAGGGCATGTTTCATATGTCTTACCTCCCCTCCTCGCAATTGTAGGACGGAAGGGTTCAATTCGGCGCATCCATGCATTCGCCAGAGACAGGGTCGCCAAGCGATTGCAGATGGGCGCTAAGAGGAAAGACTTATTCTATCACCTGGTACGTGCTCCTGCCCGGTTTTCTGCAACACCCCGGTCTGAAGAAGCCGATTACAGAGTGGCGAAGCGATGCCTGAGGACGAGCGTCCTCCTCTTGATGATGTTGCGAAAGATGGGGCGTTAGCGATTGTCGCCGGTTCAGACACAACTAGCGGTGCCCTCACGGCCACTCTTTATTACCTCTTGTGCAACCCAACAGCATACGACCGTCTGCAAGCAGAAGTCGATGCCGCCTTCCCTACTGGAGAAGAGCCCCTAGACGTAACAAAACTAAGCCAGATGGAATGGCTAAATGGCTGCATGTGAGTGACTGGACAACAGGCAAGAGCCCGGAAGAACTGATTTCGGCACCCCGAACAGCAACGAGAGCCTTCGTCTTCTACCCCCTATTCCAAGCGGGTCGCCACGCTCGGTGGACAAGGGTGCTGGCGAAAAAGTGCTTGGCAAATGGTATGCAGAAACCTTCGTAGATCTGGTGGTTTCTAACAGGCATTCACTTTACAGGGTCATCCCAGAGGGAACGCAAGTAACCCTTCACACCTACAGCATTCAGCGGGACCCGCGAAATTTTCACACACCTGACGCATTCTTACCAGAACGATGGTTCAGGGTCGGTGCACCTGCGGGGGAGCACAACCCAGCTGCGTTCCTCCCTTTCTCATATGGACCTGCGAACTGTGCAGGGAAGAACCTTGCGTTGATGGAGATGCGCATGGCGCTCTGCTGGGTTCTTCGGCGAGTCCAGTTTTCGAAGGCACCCGGGTTCCGTTACGAGGAGTGGGAGGGAAAGATTCTGGACTGGTTTGCGGTGTACCAGCCCCCACTGTTGGTCAGCATCTCCATCAGAGAGTGACTAATCACACAGACGTTATCATAGTATCTGAATGCGCGTTCAGCCTGTACACTTAATTGCGGCGTTCTTACTGTACAAGCTACGGTGCTCAATATAAATGATGGAGCTCCTGGAGCTAGGACACCCGATTTAACGCAGATGTTTGGAGAGGCAGATATGTACTGGATGAGGCTCCTTACCGGTAGTAACATTGTCGAAAGGTCAATTAATAAAGGAGATGGGCTTCTCACATGTCCATGGTTCGGCGTGCTAACAACTGGAGAGCGACTCGCTCAGTTTATCAACTTGAACGCAGGGGAGGTTTAAGACAGATGACCTGGGCCGCGGCTATATGCATTCGTCGTTCTTGCTTTCTACGAGTCTGAACGGTTATTCAATCAGCGAAGACGAGGCTGCGCAATATTTACGTTCTCGTGCGGCTCAGCTTACGTTACTAGTGTTTCATAATTTTCGCTCTGTAGGGAGTTGAAGACCGTTCTTGTAAGTACTGCCGCGGAATACAAATGTTTCAAAAAAAAAGGACGAGGCCGCGCGTCCCCTTAGGTGGCAGTGGCAAGACTTGATGAAGGCACCGACAACGAAAGCATCCAAGGGCAGCGGCTAGGACACCGAAGGTGGGCCCGAGGGCTCGGTTGGCGGAGGCAATGGCGAACAAGGCTTCTGATCCATGCTTCTTGGCTGATGCGGCGCGAGTGTGCAGGCTAAACAGCTTAGAGGTAGATATTAGACAGTAGGGTTAAGAGGCGAATTAACGTTGCCATTTCCGAGTCAGGGGCGTCAGCTTATATACATGCGAGCCGTATACGATGCATTCAGAAACTAAGTTGAGAGTAGAGCGAGAGGAAGGGGGTAATAAGAGGAATAGAGGGGTTGAACGTGGCGTAGGAAGGCGACGAATAGACACGATCCACGCGACCCTCCAACGGCATCCTGAGGGTGGTTGGGGACACCCTGGCCGGTGGGTTGGCGAGAGACGAGTGGTGATGTGAAACAGGATAGGTTGACTCGGACATGGCGAAAGGAACTGAACTGATGGTGATTGACGCTAGGGGCGATACGAGCTCTAGGAAGGTTTCCGAGACAGGGCCTTTGGGTGGCATCGCACTGGTGTCCGGGGTAGAGATAGAGCGGCGACAACACGAAGAGAAAGACGACGAGACACAGAGAGAAAACGACGAGGCAGCAGAACGTTTGAGAGAGGATATTAGGAGATGGAGATGGGGCGATAACACAGGGGCGAAGGGTGGCCAAGTGGCGACTCGAGTTGACTTGGAATCCGGCTGTGGCTGCAAGTGGCTGATGGAGAAAAGTGTGCCGGAGCAGAGTAACACGGTGCAAGTGTCGAAAATAGAAAGATGTGTGGGAGAAAACTAGAAAGCTATCGAAGATCAAAGGTTCGACCCTGGTATTTGGCGCGCCCCTTGACCTACTTACTAACTGAGTACTGAGTAGGCATTATTGTTTTTTATTTTTTGAATCCATTTTTGTGCGCCTGAGGGCAGATTACCATGTAGCACTCCACTTTTAAAATACTAGGCACTGGCACTATCCTATTGTACCAGTGCCTGCTATTATAGAACGTGCAGACGCGTGGATTCGAGGACTCGGAATTCGGTAAAGGCGCGCTTGTACATGTTCAATTTATAGGCATGAACTGCTATTGACTATCACATTAAGTGCCACATTCCTGTGGACCTATCTACGTAGTACGCCGGATCACCGGCAAGTACTGAGCATCATGACCCCCGGATTGCAGGGTTTCTAGGGTACCTATGCTACAGGATTTAAGTAAGGTTCCACTACCCACCGAACAAGCTCCTCATCCTTTTCTTCCTTCCCTTCCTTCTATACGTATTCGCGTCAAGTTGTCACGTTCATACTGGAGACACTGCCATGCCTGAGAGATACTACATCCCAAAAACCTTAGAGAATTGGAAATGGCCCCGTCGTGTCAATCCGCACCACAATGAGGTCCAAGAAGCGACTGCGGCGTGGATAAGAAGCTCCGGGGCATTGAGTCCAAAAGTGCAGAAGGCTTATGATCGCTGTAATATTAGTACGAGTAGCAATGCTTATTCAGACCAGGTCCATACTCACCAATGGCTAGACCTCCTGGGATCTCTTTCGTACCCGTTGCACGACAAGGGTAAAGTGTCCGAGCCAGACCACACACCACGTTCAGCTCACACT
This sequence comes from Lactarius sanguifluus, assembly GCA_021527775.1. Lineage (NCBI taxonomy): Eukaryota > Fungi > Basidiomycota > Agaricomycetes > Russulales > Russulaceae > Lactarius > Lactarius sanguifluus. The sequence continues at coordinate 134,798 of JAKEYF010000072.1, read as the reverse complement.
TTGTGCACAGCTCGTCTACGCACATGTTGCGACTTCATGAACTTGATCCTCGTCGTCGACGACGAGTTTTCCAATACGTCGCACGACTCGGAGGGCGATGTCCAGGTTATGGCCAACGCTATAATGGACGCTCTGCGTGACCCACAAACCCCGCGTCCCAAAGGCGAATGGATTGGCGGGGAAGTTACCAGACAGTAAGTCACAACAGCTATCGCAGCATGTAGCCATAGGTTGACGTTAGATTCGAATTCAAACAAGGTTTTGGGAGCTCGCAGTCAAGACAGCCAGTCCCCAGGCACAGAAACGGTTCATTGAGGCGAGCGGCGCTTACACCCAGGCTGTGATTCAGCAAGCCGAGGACCGACGTCACAAGCACATCCGGAGCGTCCAAGAGTACTTTGAGGTCAGGAGAGACACAATCGGGGCCAGACCAGCTTTCGCTCTCATCGAGTTGGATATAAATCTACCCGATGAAGTAATTCACCATCCTGTCATCGAAGAAATGACTACGCTAGCTGTTGATATGATCATACTTGACAATGTAGGTTTCGCAAGCTTCTTCTACTGTCTGAGACTGATCAGTTGAATGTTGGCCGTAGGATATTGCTTCATACAACGTGGAGCAGGCACGAGGCGAGGATGGCCACAACATTGTCACCATCATTATGCACCAACACAAGACGGATATCCAAGGTGCCATGAACTGGGTCGACGACCGCCACAAGGAGCTAGAGGCAAAGTTCATGGACCTGTACGAGAACAAGATACCTAAATTTGGTGAGCCAGTGGACACGGAGCTTGCTCTGTATGTAGATGGGATCGGGAACTGGGTGCGAGCCAATGACCAGTGGAACTTCGAAACAGAGCGGTACTTCGGCGAGAAGGCTCTTGAAGTCGGAAGAACACGCTGGGTGGCCTTGTTACCAAAGAAGCGCCCAGAATACATTGGTCCTTCCACATGTGGTAAAACACGTTCACCCTCTTATGTTTCAGTCTTTTCGTTTTTCGGACTGCTTCTTACGATAGTACTCGCCCTCGGCCTACACCGCTTCCTCTGGGAAGTGCCACCTGTCTTCAGACACGACTCATGATACAGGTCCTTACAGTGACCACGTACCGACTAGTTAGCGTACGCTTTGCGATGCAGAATCTATGTTGAAGAGTCTCGAAGGCACAGACTTAGCCAGTCTGAAGCTTGGTCTGAAGCAGTGTAAGAAACGAGCGGAGTGAGCGGAGGGCCACGTGCTCATTTTCCTTTTGCGTGCCACCCACCTATATTTCCAACCGGTTTGAAGTGAGGGTGTGGACGCCCACTTTCCTCCTCCGGTCACGGACCGTAGGTCGTGACGGGTCGGTGACTGACGGGGAGCCAAACAACTGCAGGGAACGGCAGCGACGCACCTGGGCGCGCGAGTCCGAGAGATGCGGGCGATCGAGCCCCTCCCCCTGGCGTGTGGGTGTGGGCATGCGTCTTTGTCCTCGATCGCGAGACGGAGACGAGACGGCGGGTCGGGAGAATGACAGATAGGCGGTCGCCTTCAGTGTCCGCTCGATCTCTCGGACTCGCGCGCCCGTGTGCGCCGCTGCCGTTGTTTGGCTCCCTCACTTCTTAGTGGACTACCGACGACGCAGTTCGCCATTCTCGCGCAGCAAAAGGTTTTCAAGTTGACAGCTTGTCGCGCAGCCTCGCACTGGTAAACAGAGGCAAGCGTAATTATGGATGGCAGATAAATGGAGAGTACAGTACCACGCCGATGAGAGCGGGTAGGGGCGCGAATGCTGCGGAGCCTGAGAGATGCAGGCCCAAAATGGGAAAACCGCAAGGCAGAAGGACATCAAATTATCTCAGGTTTTCGTGGTGCGGCTTGATGTGGTCAGTGGCATTGGCCACCAAGGTGATGACCTAGCGCTGCTTTCCATGGGCACTGGAAGTGGAGAAGCGGCAGAAGTGTTGTGTAGGTGTCGTTAGCTGCGCGGGTACTTGTCTGTATGCAATCCCGAGTCCCACCTGCTGTCCACGCCTGCTCCCGTATATCCCTGCGTCGCGGTGGCCACCAGGGTGATGCTGGTGCCCGTGACCGGTAATGTCGTGACACACCGTACTTGGGCGTCAAATACATTTGTGATGGGTGACGCCACCGCTGGGTGGAGTACACCATGTACGGTGTGTGACCATTTTGGGTCCTTGGCCCTCGATCCATCTCGCTGCACCAACCGAATCCATCAATCAACTGGAAAGAGTCAAAACATCAATACAATAGTACCCCGAACCATCCCTGATCACTAGGGAACGTGTCCAAGATGCACAGGATTGTTGGGGTGTGAAGCGGCGCAAGTGGGTGTGCAGGTCTCTGCTGGGTTCGAGGTGTCGTAGGTAGGTCCGTGGCGGTTTCAGTCGCATCTTTGTCGAATGGCTAAGGCCACGTGCAAGTGCAACACGGTCTGGAAAGGGAACGGTGGGCTACACTGAGTTCTGCTGGGTCAGGTGGTTGCAGGTGATTGCAAATGGCCGTGCACGCTTCCGCGGGACGCGAAACTTCACAGAGCCAACTTGGTCAGCGACGCAGTGTGTTTGAGTGGCTAAGGCCACATGCCTGTGCGGCGAGATCGGGAATAGGAACGTGGGCTGCATGGAGCTCTGCTGGTCTGGGTGGTCGGAAATGGTCACACACGCTTCCGCAGGACGCGAAACTTCACAGAGGTGGTCGCCTCTGTCGGTGATGCATCGCGCTTGAGTTACCAAGGCCACATGGCGCTGCACACTGGGGGAAGCTGGGGAACGCGAGGTGGAAAAGTCGAAATGGCAAAATGTGCAAAACGTCCTAAGGATGCTGAGGACAAAAATGGAAAACTTGCGAAACGATCAAAAGCGGAAAAGGTGAGAAACGTACAAAGTGTGCGGAACATACAAAATTGAAGTGTACTAAGGATACTATGAGTAAGCAAAGGTTTGGGTGCGTGTATAGCGCAGGATTTGGGGGTGTGAAGCAGTGCAAGTGAGTGCGCAGGCCTCCGCGGGGTGCGAGCTGTCGAGGTAGGTCCGTGGTGGTTGCAGTCGTACCTCTGTAGAATAGCTAAGGCTACGCGTGAGTGCGGCGCGGTCGGGAAATGGAACGGCGGGGTACACTGAGCCCTGCTGGGTCGGGTGGTCGCAGTCGATCGCAGATGGTCACGCACGCTTCCGCGCGACGCGAAACTTCTCAGAGGTGGCCATCTTGGTCGGCGACGCGTTGCGCTTGAGTTGCTAAGGTCGCGCTCAGATGCAGCGAGGTCGGGAATAGTGACAGTGGGCTGCATGGAACCCTGCTGGTCTGGGTGATCGTGGGCGATCGCAAACGCGCACGCTTCCGCGCAACACGAAAATTTGCAGGGGTGGCTGCCATGGCCGGCGACACATCGCACTTGAGTCACTAAGGCCGCGCGAGGGTGCGACACACTGGGGAACGCGAGGGGGCGAGTCGGAATTGAGTGAAACCACGCTGGCGACCAAAAGCGGAAAGCGTTCGAAACATGCGAAACATGCGAAACGTGCGAAACGTGCGAAACATACGAAGCGCACTAAGTAATCAGAAGGCTTGAGGGCACGTATATTTCGGGTCCTGCGCTGGTGACGCCTTCAAGTTGGCAACGTGACCACGCGTCACCAGCGCCCACGCCCAGCGGTCGACCGGACGTACACTCTATGGAAGTGGGCCTCTCACGTGTGGTTCGGCATACTAATAACTGGAGTCACGGCGACTCGCTCGGTTTATCAACTTGAACGCAGGGAAGGTTGAAGATAGATGGCATGGTCCGCGGCGATACGCATTCGTCGTTCTCGCTTTCGACGAGTTGGAAGTTGGAACGGTTATCGATCAGCAAGGACGAGACAAACGGAGAGTGCGCAGAAGGACTTTTCTTCTACACGCATCCGAGTCGCATGGAAAGTAATACTAGGCCTATTTGGCGAGAATCAAAATTACAGCCCTATCAAGTGTCAAGTGCTCTATGACTTACTAGTAACTTAGAGTAGCCTCAACATCAATTATTGCCGATCGTAGTACCAGGTTTCCTGATGTAGTTAGTTAACATTTACCCAAGCGAGAAGAGGAGGGGATCTCTGACGCTGTAGCTATCACGAGGGCACGAAATATCAGAAATAGCTCGGGCTGGAATAGGTTCTTCTATCATTCCTATGGAGCCGTGGCCCTGGCAAGCACGCTTGTCTTTGTTTTTAAATCCCAGACCCGTTGTCGTGAGGGCATTCAGGTTTGTACCGCAGGAACCCCTCAACCTACGTGCTGTAGTAGCTGCACGGTGGAGGCACTATCATACTTGTTATCATCATGCGTTTGGAAGGATAGAACGTGCAGATGCATGGGTTTGTTGGGGAAAATTAAAGGCTCGCTACACGTCAATTTACAGGCATGATTTGCGATTTAATTAATCGTCACATTCCTGGTCTGGCGGATCCGTCTTCGCCTCCGCACCGACTTCGCGTATCAAGCACCATAACCTCCCCGGATTGGCGGTCGCCGAGCTACAGGGCCTTTATGCTGCAGAGATAAAGTAAGGTTCCAGGACGCACGGGACAAGTTTCCCATCCCATTTTCCCCCTTCCCCATCTCCTATAGATACTCGCCGCACGTTGTCACATTCATACCGGAGATACTACTACCATGGCTGAGAGGTACTACATCCCAAAAACCTTAGAGAATTGGAAATGGCCCCGTCGTATCAATCCGCACCACGATGAGGTCCAAGCAGAGACTGTGGCGTGGATAAAAAGCTCCGGAGTATTGACTCCGAAGGCACAGGAGGCTTACGACCGTTGTGATATTAGTACGAGCAGCTATGTTCATCGAGTCCATATACTCACCAAGTATGGCTAGACCTCTTGGCATCTCTCGCGTATCCGTTGCACGACAAGGGTAAGTGTCCGAGCCAAAGCACCTGCCACGCTCAGTTCACTCTTAGTTCATAGACCGTCTACGCACTTGTTGCAGAATTATGAGCTTGACAGTCGTCTACGACGAGCTTTCCAGTTTGTCGCACGGGGACGAGGTCCAGGTTATGACAAAGGCTGTGATGGGCATTCTGCTTAACCCATACACTCCACGTCCTGAAGGCGAATGGGTTGGCGTGGAACTCACCAGACAGTAAGTCACAATGGCGATAGCATGGGGCCATAAGTTGATGTTAGATGCAAGGATTTGGGAACTCACAATCAAGACGGCCAGCCACCAGTCACTGAAACGGCTCATCAAGACAGGCAGTGCTTGCGCTCAGGCTGTGGTCCAGAAAGCTGCGGACCGGCGTCACAAGCACATCCGCAGCGTCGAAGAGTACTTTGAGCTCAGGAGAGACTCAATCGCCGCCAGACCAGCTTTGGCTCTCGTCGAGTTAGATATGAATCTACCTAAAGAGGCAGTTCAGCATCCTGTCATCGAAGAAATGACTGTATTAGGTATTGACATGGTCATACTTGGCAATGTAAGTCCGGCAAGCTTCTGCTGCTTTATAAGGCTGATCAGTTGAACGCTGGTCGTAGGATATTGCTTCATACAATGTGGAGCAGGCACGAGGCGAGGATGGCCACAACATCGTCACCGTCGTCATGCACCAATACAAGACGGATATTCAAGGTGCCATGAACTGGGTCGACGACCGCCACAAGGAGCTAGAGGCAAAGTTCATGGACCTGTACGAGAACAAGATCCCTAAATTTGGTGAGCCAGTGGACATGGAGCTGGCTCGGTATGTGGATGGGATCGGGAACTCGGTGCGAGCCAATGATCAGTGGAGCTTCGAAACAGAGCGGTACTTCGGCAAGGAGGCCCCTGAAGTTGGAAGAACACGTTGGGTGACGTTGTTACCGAAGGAGCACGCGGAATCCATTGATCCCATGCTTGTCGACGGCCCTTCATCGTAAACCTCGAAGTTCGCCGCTATTGTGGACAGCGACCTTTTGTTTTTCGATTCCGTCAACGTGCACCTTGTGGTATAGAACCCCATATAACCCCGACTCGGAGTTAGTATTACTAGTACGAGTACGATTCAGTATAGAACGTTGACAAGATTTCTGCTTCGGGTCCCTTCTGCCTATGTCTTATAGTACCCGCCCTTTAGAAGAGCTGTCCGTCGACTTGCCGGGTCCAGTTGGCCTTGTGGGAAGTCCGGTCCGTATACAATAGTTTGCGTTTATTTATTTTCGACTTGTATGGTTTATTTGGATGACGGTAACTTATCCGCCAACCACCTGAGATTACCTCCCTGCTATTGGGGACGTCCCATTTTTTCCAAGGCCTCCCGCACCCGAGCCTGTGCCCGAACATTGGGTTCATCGACGACTGGAACACCCACAGGTCTCATAGTACCTCTATGCGACGATGCGTTACCCGTGCTTGCAAATTCAAGTTAATTCGGACTGCTCCCAATGCCTCCCATAGCTCAGCCTTTCCCTCTGTCCCATTACCTCGGTCCTCGACTACTCGTGCTAGTCCGGTTGGTTCTGAGGCACGCGATGATCCACAAGCCAAATGACTCCAATCTCGAAGCTGGTGCTTGTTTCCTACGTATTATGTCCCGTTCGGTCGGACTCGCTGGATTCCATGGTCCTCAGCCCAGCAGGTGCTCTCGCTTGTGTTTCTCTGTACGCTTCGTCGTAAAGTTTGACTTAGCAGCACCGAATGGCCGCAACGTGGCAGTTACACCCGGCGGGGCTTGCGCACAACACGGCAATAAGGGATACGCAGCCTATATATGTTGGAGATTTCAAGATATTATGATCCCGCAGAGAAAGTATAACAGACAAAGACAAGTGTGCACCACGATGCAGGCCCACACATCGCGTAGTTTGGGGGCCAGTCAGGAGTACATGAATGCGGTTCGACCAGGCAACCGTCCGGCTTCTCTGAATTTTACCACACGTGGCGCCAGTATGCCATTGCCAACCAACCATGATACCTGTGTTTCAGGGGAAGTACGTTCTCACGCGACAACCTTATTCGGGTGAAGAACAACGAACGCTACTAGGGAAAGGTCATGCGGTTCAACCCTATGGGCCCGCTCGCCGACGGTTCGTCTTTAAGGGGTGAAACACCGCTACTGGTGGCGAGGATAGGACTCCGCGCCCGAATTTGGTACAGTACATCTGAGGTCTCTCTTACGTCTCGGAATGGAGACGACGACTTCGCCGCGCACGGCATTTTGTACGCAGGACTGTCGCCTGGCACACTCAGGTCCGTAAGTCGACAGCTGCAATGGTCCATGTTGAACATTCAATCGGAGGACATCAAGTCATTGCCGTACCGCAGTGAAGAAGCGGTTCCAAGAGACGCGGTTTCAGGTGTAAATTTAGAGTAATAGGCAGACCGCTGGCGCGAAACCTGAATGATCGGCACGGAGAGGGGTGAAATAACAACTATTAGCTCACAGTATCAAGATTCTGCACACTGGCTCATAGAAGAGCGAGTGGACTTCGCACATGTCCACATTGTAAATCTGGGTCGCGTGGATAAGTGACACCACCTCCGAGTCGGCGAAATCACAGCAAGTCGAGCTGGCCCATGCCGAATGTAGTAAAGTAACTTAGGTGACGCATGTAACCGATTGTGGAGACCTTGCTATGCACATAACTTCGGATCGACCTTGCGTTGATGGAGATGCACATGGCGCTCTGCTGGGTTCTTCGGTGATTCCAGTTTTCGAAGGCGCCCGGGTTCCGTTATGAGGAGTGGGAGGGAAAGATTCAAGACTGGTTTGCGGCGCACCAACCACCACTGCTGACCAGCATCTCAATTAGAGAGTGGCCAATCACACAGATATTATCATCGTATCCAAATGCGCGTTCAGCCTGTACACTTAATTGCGGCGTTCGAACTGTACACGCTACGGTGCTCAATGTGAATGATGGTGCACCTGGAGCTAAGTTAGGACACCCAATTTAATGCAGATGTCTAGAGAGGCAGATATGCTCTTACCGAGGTTCCTTACTAGCAGTAACCTTGTCAAAAAGTCGAATAATGGGAGTGGGCTTCTCATGTGTCCGTGGTTCGACGTGCTGATAACTGGAGTGCGACTCGCTCGGTTTATCGACTTGAACACAGGGTTGAAGACAGATGGGATGGGTCGCGATATGCATTCGTCGTTCTCGCTTTCGACCAGTCGGAACGGTTATTTGATCAGCAAAGACGAGACAAACGTAGTGTATGCAGGAGGACATTTCTTCTACACGCATCGCATTTACAGGTCGAAACGTGGGTCTTTCTCGGTAGACAAGCTAGTCAAAACAGACAACCTCCCAGCGAGTAGCGACGCGGTCGTTCTCGCGCAGCAGAAGACCCTCAAGTTGACAGCGAAGCTGTCATATTGGAAATAGAAGTGAGCCCAGGTACTATAGGCAGATGAACAAAGAACTTAGTACCACGACGAGAGCGGATGACACTGGCGCGAACTTGAATGCGAAGAGATGCAGGCTCCGAATTAAACTGGGAAAACCACAGGGTAGAGAGATACACGGGAGCGAGCAGGCTACTATTATATGGCCAACAGGTGTGGCTCGGGGTTGTTTACAGACATGCACTTGGGGTAGCTAACGGCCGTACACCCAACTGCCCATGGAAAGTGATGCTAGGCATGGATCAAAAAAAAAAAAGAAAAAAAAAAAAAGAATGCTAGGCCTTGAAAATAATTTGAAATAATTACCATATTTGGCGAGAATTAAATTACAGTAATGACCTTGGCAATGACTTGCGATGTCAAGCCTGAGCGTGTCAAGTGTCAAATGCTCCGAGTCTATAACTTTACTAGTAAGTTAGACTGTAGCCTCAACGTCAACTATTGCCAATCGTAGTATTCCATGCTTTCCTGATGTAGTTAGTTACATTTACTCAAGCGAGGAGGTGGGATCTCTGGCGCTGTAGCTATCACCGGCATGAAGGCACGAAACATCAGAAATAGCTCGGGATGGAATAGTTTCTTCTATAATTCCTATACAGCCGTGGCCCTGGCAAGCGCGCTTGTCCTTGTTTTTTAGACCCATTTATATCCCAGACTGGTTGTCGTGAGGGCATTCAAGTTTGTACAGCAGGACCCCCTTGACCTTAGTAGCCACGTGGTGTATGCACTATCGTGCTTTTATCATGCGTTTGGAGGGAGAGAACTTGGACGTGCAGACGCGTGTGTTTGTTGGGAAAATGTCTCTCTACATGTCAATTTACGGGCATGATTTTCTATTTGATTAATCGTCACATTCCTGGTCTGGCGGATCCGTCTTCGCGTCCGCAGCGACTTCAAGTATCGAACATCATAGCCTCCCCGGATTGGCAGTCAGGATCCCTATGCTGCAGAGATAAAGTAAGGTTCCAGGATGCACCGAACAAGTTTCTCATCCCATTTTCCCCTCCCCATCTCCTATAGATACTCCCGAGTCGCCGCGCGTTGTCACATTCATACCAGAGATACTACCATGGCTGAGAGGTACTACATCCCAAAAACCTTAGAGAATTGGAAATGGCCCCGTCGTATCAATCCGCACCACAATGAGGTCCAAGCAGAGACTGTGGCGTGGATAAAAAGCTCCGGAGTATTGACTCCGAAGGCACAGGAGGCTTACGACCGTTGTGATATTAGTACGAGCAGCTATGTTCATCAAATCCATATACTCACCAAGTACGGCTAGACCTCCTCGCGTCTCTCGGGTATCCGTTGCATGACAAGGGTAAGTGCCCGAGCCAGAGCACCTGCCACGCTCAGTTCACTCTTGGTCCACAGCCCGTCTACGCACATGTTGCAGAATTCTGGGCTTGGCCATCGTCTATGACGAGTTTCCTGGTACATCGCAAGAGGACAACGTCCATGTTATGATGAACGCTATGATGGGCATTCTGCGTAACCCATACACTCCACGTCCTGAAAGCGAATGGGTTGGCGTGGAACTCGCCAGACAGTACGTCATAATGGCGATACAGTAGCAGCATGGGGCCATAAGTTGACGTTAGATGCAAGGACTTGGGAGCTCACAATCAAGACGGCCAGCCACCAGTCACTGAAACGGCTCATCAAGACAGGCAGCGCTTGCGCTCAGGCTGTAGTCCAGAAAGCTGCGGACCAGCGTCACAAGCACATCCGCAGTGTCGAAGAGTACTTTGAGCTCAGGAGAGACTCAATCGCCGCCAGGCCAGCTTTCACTCTCATCGAGTTAGATATGAATCTGCCTAAAGAGGCAGTTCAGCACCCCGTCATCGAAGAAATGACTATATTAGCTGTTGACATGATCATACTTGGCAATGTAAGTTCGGCAAGCTTCTGCTGCTTTATAAGGCTGATCAGTTGAACGCTGGCCGTAGGATATTGCTTCATACAACGTGGAGCAGGCACGAGGCGAGGATGGCCACAACATCGTCACCGTCGTCATGCACCAACACAAGACAGATATCCAAGGTGCCATGAACTGGGTCGACGACCGCCACAAGGAGCTAGAGGCAAAGTTCATGGACCTGTACGAGAACAAGATCCCTAAATTTGGTGAGCCAGTGGACACGGAGCTGGCTCGGTATGTCGATGGGATCGGGAACTGGGTGCGGGCCAATGACCACTGGAACTTCGAAACAGAGCGATACTTCGGCAAGGAGGCCCCTGAAGTTGGAAGAACACGTTGGGTGACGTTGTTACCGAAAGAGCACCCGGAATCCATTGATCCCATGGTTGTCGACGGCCCTTCATCGTAAACCCCGAAATTCGCCCTATTGTGGACAACGACCCTTTGTTTTCGATTCCATCAGCGTGCGCCATGCGGTGCAGCAGTGTAACTCCGAGTCAGCATTATACTGAAACATACTAGTAGAATGTTGACTAGATTTCTGCTTCGAGTGTCCCTTTTGAATATGTGTTATAATACCTCGCCCTTTAGAAGGGCTCTTCTGTCGACTTGTCGGGACCGTCAGGCAGTTGGCCGCCGAGTGATCCGTTTATTTTCGACTTGTATAGATAGTTTACATAAGCAAGTTTTATTGGGGATGTCCCATTATTTCCAAGGCCTGAACCCATCGACGACGACTGGGACACACACAGGTCCCATACCTCTATGCCTTACCTGTGCTTGCGAAGTGACTCCTCCCATAGCTCAACCCTTCCCAGTGGGGCCCGATACTTCGACTACTGGTGTTAGTCCGGTTGACTCTGAAGCACGCGATCGTCCACAAGCCAGATGACTCCAATAACTGGGACCCTCCGGTGCAAATCTAGAGGCTGGTGCCTTTTTCCTACGTTCTCTCGTCGCTCATCTTGCCCATGGGAAATTTTAATTCATTTTTTCCCGGAGAAAGACTTCCTCGGACCCTTCCGGCGATCGTGTCACGAACTCAAAACCTTCCCTCCTCTCACAATTACGACGTAGCTTTGACGATCTATAACACAAAGCGAAGTTGCGCTCGCGGAAGTTACACAGCCTTGCCACAGGCCGCCAGACGCTTTCTGCCTGATATGATGTCCCGTTCAGTCGGACGCGCCGGCTTCCTTGGCCCTTAGCCCAGCAGGTGCTCTCGCTTGTTTTTACCGCACGCCTCGCCCTAAAGTTCGGCTTAGCAGCCCCGAATAGCCACAACGTGGCATTCACCCCCAGCGCCCGCGCGCAACACGCCGGTAACAGGGGATACGCAGCCTATATATATATATTGGAGATTTCATGGGGTTATGCTCTCGCTGGACGTACATAAAATACAAAGACAAGAGTGTACCACAATGCCGACTCACACATCGCGCAGTTTGGGGGCCGGTCAGAGGTACATGAATGCGGTTCGACCAGGTCAACTTCCGACTTTTCTGAACCGAAACTTTACCAGACGTGGCGCCACATGATTATGTCAGTACCAACCAGTCGTGATACCTGTGAAGTATGTTCTCCCATTACATATTCGGGTGAAGTAAAATTGTACAAACGCTACGAAGGAAATATCAGGATGCCGTTCAACGGTATGGGCCCGTTCGGCGTTGATTCATTTTCCAGGGGTGAAACACTGCTGCCGGCGGCGGGGACGTTCGCATTTGGTACATCTGAGGTCTCTCTTACGGCGATGATGAATTCGCCGCGTACGACATTGGGTGCGTGGGACTGTTGCCCAGCACACTCAGTTCCGTAGGTAGAAAGCTGCGATGCCCCCTGCTGAGCACCTAATCGGAGGACATCGAGTCCTGTTGTACCGCAGTGAAGAAGCGGTTTCCAAGAGAGGCGGTTTCAATTGTAAATTTGGAGTAATAGGCAGACCGGAAACCTGGCACGGAGAAGGTAAAACAACAACTCTTAGCTCATATCAAGAATCTGCACGTGGCTCATAGAATAGCGAGTGGACTTCGCACACGTCCACCTTGTAAATCCAGGTCGCGTGGATAGGTGACTCACCGCCTGGGCGAAATCACTGCAAGTCGGAGGATGTTAGTAAAGTATGAACTGGGGACCTAGCTATGTACATAACTTCGGATCGACCTCAGTCATCACAGGTTCTCATAGAACACTTCTTGAGAAAGGCGTCAATTCATCGGATCAAGCACAGGATAGCCGCACTTCTGACACCTTGTGGTGGACACGTGCAGAGGAATTTACCCGACCGGATTGCATTTGTTCAACCTTAAAAGGGGTTCCAAGCTACGGAGATGTACTGTACTGCCAGTCGAAAGAACTAGACTTCTAAGGCCAAGGGGATATGTGGCACCTGTGAGAAAGGGATAGATCTGATCAGGCAAGATTTACCGTGTGACGATGCTGAGCCGACTCACGTGTCGAGAAAAATGCGACACCAATCCCTTTGTTGCCTTTTGAACGTCACTGATCGCCGTCCTTGAGTTACGCATCGGACATGAAGCTTTTTTAGACAATATGTCAGGGCGTGACACCTCCGATGGGGTTACAGTATAACTGCGTAATAAAATGGTATGGTCAGGACGACGTCTCCATAATGTGGTTTTAGGTAACGCACGACGATGAAACCTCCAACCCCCCCCCGAGATGGCCCCATTTGGGGCGATGGTGAAAACGGTAACTGCATCGAGAGAACCTCCGTTCCCTGCACTACGATAGTAGATGTGCTTGCTCTATATGCATGGATTGTCATTGAAAGGGGGTCCTTCCTTGGACTCTTCGAAAGACGTATTCATGGCGTTTGCCGAGCGAAAAGTCACGAGGTTCAAGTAACAAGGCAATTCTAAAAGGGGGAATGACGGCGTCTATTGATTCGACAACCGTAGCAGGAGTCACCCTAGACGGCTCCCGTCATTACAGGTCTGAAAGCGATGGAACTCCGCCAATTACTGGAGCCGATGAGCCAAGTCGAGAACGTGACAGAGGATTGGTGATCCGATATCGATGAAAAGCAGGCAGAACGTCAAGGGTTTCAATAATGGATTGCGGACGGAGATGACACAGGAGAGAGCGTCTTGGTCAAAGCCGGTCATTGATATAACGAGGTCAGGGCTACGTGTAGAGGAGCAGCAAAAGCTTTCAGCGGTAGTCTCGGAGCTCATTCAAACGATAAAGTTTACGCTAGTCAGGCGCAAGCGAGAGGGAGATCTGATTGGACACTGTGAGGTCAGGATGGAGTTTGGAGGGTGGGACATCAGAGTACGAGAGGTTCCTTTTGGAGCGGATTGATTATCGTACGTTTGTTCGTGTTTCGAAAAATGCCTCGTTCCCGAGGAGCGAAGCGACAAAAGGGCAACGCGGCATTGTGCCCCAAGTGTTGTTACGAACGAAGAAATCGCGCGGATTAGGTATGGCGCTGTCCCGTACAAGTGCCAGTGAGTCTGGATCCTACGTTACCGGAGCAGTGCCACCCCCGCCATCGATACCGGCGGAGGGATGGAATGGGGAGATAGAGTTCAAGTGGAACTGTGACTGGTGGCCACGAGGTGGCGGTGCGGATTGTGACTGTGACAGTATTTGTGGCAACGGGGGAGAGTTTGCCAGAATCGAGAATCAGCGAACGACGTCGTAGAAAAATCTCTGAATGAAGCGCATTTCATCGATTGGAACCTCGTTTCGGTGACAATGACACCCCCGGATGCACTCGTTCGCTCAACTTCCTCGCTCGCACCCTCAAGCGGTCCTTCTACCGCCGTTCCGAGCGAGGCAGACCTCGCATTACCCCCAAAGCCAGAACCACGACTGTCCTTCGGAATTCCGGTGCTCGAATCTGCCAAATTCAGACTATCACACGATGTACGTGTGCCCCGTCCCGTGTCCGCCTCGCCCTTTCCTTCTGTGCCTAACACGTGTTGTACGCACGCCCTTTCGCAGTTTGCACGTCTCGTCAGGTCGTCCAGCTCAGTCTCCTCCAAGTCGACTCGCACAGGCGGAACTGCCGTGAGTTCGTTCATTCTAAACTCTTCTTGTCGAGCCCTCCGAAACGTGTTGGTCTCTCGATGCATTCCGCTGACTCCATTATCCTTACTCCCACAGAGCACACACGAATCGCGCGCGGTGCCCTCAGACTATGAGAACGAGCCCCACTCTGGGCTGCCTCTTCACCCCGTCGACCTCGACCCCCACGACATGCCTCCTCTCTTCTCTGACTCTCCCCCGGACTCTCTCTCCCGTCGCGCCAAAGTGAGTTCTCCCACCCACCTTCCCACCCCACCTACTGACTTCTCAAGTTCTATGGCTTCCTTTCACGCTCCTCCTCACGCTCGCGTTCGCGCTCCAAGGGCGACACCCGTCCGTCTGACTCGGGTTCCAATGAGAGTCCCGAACTCCCGAATGCCACCACCGCAACCGCAACCTCGCCCTCCGTCACCTCCGACTCTCACCTGTCCACCGTCCCCCCGACGTTACGTCCCCTCTCGAACAACACCACAACGACGGGCGAAACTGTGACACCAAAGAATATGCATACACTCACCTCCCGACACAACGTACAGGCGATTCTAATCAATGACTCTGGTATCGGCGTCGATGAGCCGTTGATCACCTACGACCCTCGTATGCCCCCTCCCCCTCCCCCTCCCCCAGTGCCCGGCCCTGCCACCACCTCCCAACGAACCCCAACTAAAGAGAAGCGCCGTTCCAAGCCGCTTTTCGGCCTCCCCGCGGCGCCTTGGTCCCGCCCGACGACTCCGAAGAATGAGCAAGTTCCGCTTCCGTCACCACCGCAAAGCCCCCGTAACCGTCCATCCAAGGTTTCAAAGATAGAAAATTGGTTCAAACATGGTCCGTCATTCTCACTTTAATTTGATCCGGTTGCTGAGCGGACTCGCTTCATCACTCGCAGGCACAACTTCGGCGACTCCTTCGACGTCACGTCCCCATATCGCCGCTCCCCAGCCGTGCAGACCCTCTGTTCCCGCAGATCGTGCCAATGCGAGGCACCGTCCGCACTCAACCCCACCACGCATACACCCACCCGGCGTGGAATCTTCCGATTCCGAGCGTGACGGCCGCTGCTCCCCGCTGTTGGGGCTCTTTACGAGCACCCGGGGAAGAGGCAAGCAGCGCGAACACTCTCAAGACCGCCATCCATCTAGATCCAGAAAACCCGTCGTAGGAGCGCCAATGATGAGGACACGCACGGCGTCGCGCGAAGGTCCAAGCGTCCCAACAACCAAACCTGCCGGCGGAGCACAGCTACCAAGCTTCGAATTCGAACACGGCGGAGGTTCGGAGGTGCGGCGCAGCGCAAGCCATAACGGGCACCGACGCGTGGTCGCTTCACATGGCCATGGCAACGGCAACGGACACACACATACTCACGCGAACCACCGCACCCGCGGACACGCACACTCCAATTCACTTGACACACGCACCCGCGGACATTCACATAATACACATCATACCCACGCGCGCTCGCCCAATCACACGCACCCTACGCGTTCGCACACACATCCACAGCCCAACCAGCAGCACCGCGGTGCCACGTCCCCGCACGCCGCGCCGCAATCCCCGCCCCCGCGGGCAACAACTGATGGCCGGCCCGGTGCGTCTGCCGCATCGCAGTCCACCGCGGGCACCGCCGCCACGAACACGACGACGGGCGCAGCGGTCACGGGCGGCACTGGCAGCTGGGGCCGCGTCGCGCGCACGATCCACTGGGTGCGCGGCGTCGGCGTGCACCCGCCCTTTGCATTCGAAAGCGCCGCGAGCAGCACGGCCAGCGCCAGCGGTGAGCGACGGCCCGGTACCGGCGGCAGCGGAGGGGCCGATATCCGCGAACGCGAGCGGGACAGAGATCGCGAGCGCACGCGGAGACACGTCGTACAGGCGCCTCAGGTGCCTGCTGCTGCTGCTGCGCCAGTACCAGCACCGGCGTCGCCGGGGAAGAGCGTGGGCTCGGGTACGGGCCGCTGGGAACAGCGCGAGGTCGAGTTGGGCCTCGGGCTTACGTGGGCGCCGTCGAAGATCCGTGTGCGCGAGTGGACGCCTGGCGGTACATTGCCCGCCCAGCTTGGACCGGCGGACGAGGCGCGCGCGGCGCGGGCACAGCGCGAGATGGAGCAGCGTGTGTTAGAGCGCGATGGGGCGCGACGGACGCGTGAGCGCCTTGCGGAGTACGAGATGGGCTATGCGCGCTCGAGGTCGCGCTCGCGGAAAGACAAGGAGGTGACGGGGAGGTTCCGAGAGGTGCTTGGCGCGGAGGGATTCGAGGCGTTCAAAAAATGTGAGCTGGTCCCTCGGTTTTTTTTTCTTCTTGAGCGCGGGCACTGATGGTGCGGACGGATGGACTAGATGTGCGCAGGTTCGATGCGGATATCATTCCGCTCGAGGGCGCGTCGGGCTTGCTGGGGCGCGTGGAACGCCTGCTGGATAAGGCACCTACGCGCCACGTCGGCACGCGTGAGAAGCGCGAGATGCTGGACGACTTGGTACGGATCGTTCGCGAAAGCGAGTGGTGATTTCCTTTTCGTCCCTGCCCATGCGTACAGGACTCTGTTTCTCCATGATCCCGTCATTCACTACCCTTTTATATATCCTAATCATCTAGTTTTTAGAAAGAGTCCACACCACGCATGCATATCATTTCCTCATTTCAATTTATTCCTATTCTTCATTTACATCGGTTTTTCTTGTATTCCTGCCCTGAGGTAGCTAGCTTACGACTCCGTTTCGGATACCTCGTTATTGTGCAACTGCTTTCTTCCTCCCTCCTACATACACTCTCCTTGGTTTCTTTCTCATTTCATCACTCGCCTATTTCGCTACATTGCTCACTTTACGACCTCCATTCATGCTTACGCCACCTGCCCACGAGACGAATATAGCCTATGTCATGTTGCATACTGGTATACTGTACGTTTTTTCTCCGTCCGTGGTCATGTTTCTTCTTTACCATCCCGCCTGCTATATCGTGAATAAGCAGGAGAAATGCTAATTTGGTTATATCCTCTATCAATGATTCTTACATCCGCCCGTTCCGAATAGTATACATAGTATACAACAAGTAGAGCGGCTAAGTTGCTGGCCGCAGCGAGCGCAGTCGATCCGCGAGACTGCCGTCCTCCTCGCCGACGACCGAGACGCGCTCGGGCGGGGTGACGTCCGGCACCTGGTTCGTCGCGAGGTCCTGCTGCAGCTCGATGTCCGTCTCCTCCGCCATCTGCCGCATCAGCGAGTCCACCTGGTCCTGCGGCGTCGACACGGCCGTCGTCGAGCCCATCGCGTCTTCCATGTACGACGTCTGCACGTCGAGGTCGGAGAACTGCGACTCGAACTTGTCCATCACGAGTGATATCTACACCAGTGTGAGTGTTTGCGTGTGAGTTCGGTGAAGGGGGGGGACGCACGCGCTCGAGGTTCATCGTCTCCATAGCCTTGTCCATGCCCTTGACGACGCTCGTCATGTTCCCCGTCACCTGCCGCATCGTCACGGCCGTCTCGACGCGGCTCGCGACGGCGTCGATGCGGCTGGCGAGGCGGAGGAGGTTGAGCGCCTCGCTCTTCTTGCGGATCGCATTGGAGGCGTAGATCCGCGCGCCGTCGTTGTTGCCCTGCTGCAGCGCCTGCGACATCGATCGATCACCCGTTCGTCGTAACGAGGACCGGGGAGGAGGTGCGCACCTTCTTCAGCCGTGTCTTCTCCGCATTCTCATCCTTCTGCGCCTTCTTTGCTTGTCGACTGAGCGACTTGGCCGTGAACTGCGGTGGGGTTCGGTTCAGCGTTCGGTGCGGCGAGAAATGAAAGAAGTATGGGAATATTACTTTGAGCTGGAACAGGGTCTCTTGGATAGATCGATCAGCTAGGAAGTGAAGAAGGCTGCGAAGACTCTCACTCTCGAGGTTGCTCATGGTCACCGTTAAAGCTGCGCTGTTCCTAGCAAATCACCGACGACTTTACGAAACCGGATCGGTCATGTGACCTTGTCACAAAAGTCACCGAAATTAACGATCACAAGTGAATGGTCCGGCGGACAAACGACGATCCAGGTCCACCACCGCTCTGAGGGACATTCGCAGTTCTATGTCCCCGCTCCCCCGCGATCAGTCTTAAGCTTTCCCCTCCTCTCTGCCCCGAACCAAGTCATCTTGTATGCCCTGTATGCCTCCACCTCCAGGCAGGAGATCACTGTCGTGTCCTGCACCTCTCCCGCGATCGCCCGCGCAGTCAGTCGCCTCGATCCGATCGAGCCGCCTGCTGGGTTGGGGTCAGCACCCGTGACGCCATGCGTCCCAGCCCGCGCACCTGGCACGTCGCTCAGGCTCCGAATGCCGGGTCTAGTACGTCGGCACCACTCCCAGGAGCATGCAGTCCGTAATTCAGTTAGCCCGTACTCGCACAGTGACAGCACGTCCCGTGCACTGTTACTCGTGTACGGCGATGCGTCAGTAGGGAACTCCACCCACGGCGACAGCAGCAGCAACTTGCCAAACCATAATCATCCCGTGGGAGACGCGAGCAACGACGGGTGCGGGTGCTGCTGTTGCGAGACGGACGGTCTACAAAAGTAGGTTGATGATTTCGCCGTACGAACTCAACGTTCCTAGGTACATCCCTCACTGTGGGGCCCCGCGCGCGGACCAGCTGCATGGGCAGATATACGGTCAGTGATTCGCTGCCACATCAATATGTGAGCTCCACATTGCCGCCAATGTCGAATTGAGAACAACCAATCAGGCTCATTCGTAAAACACAAAGATTGGCTGACCCAAGGATTACTCGGAATTTTTGGTGCCTACTAAAATAGCGAAATACTGTAATATGGCATCCAATCAAGCTGTGCGTAAGTTACAGAATAGAGCCTCGGTGATGGCAGGAGTTGCCATCTTCCTCTTCCTCGACTGACAGCGGGGCCAGTATGGAAGCATGATTGGCGGACGAGGTGAAAGGGTCGTGTCCGTATGGTAAATTACAGGGAACCACCGCTCATGCACTCATGGAACACGATGGTACAAAGGAAGCCCGCCTACTCAGGTCGAAATTGAACCATCGCCAATACTGTCAAGAATACTGCTACCAGAAATACTGCGTCCGAAGTGCCGCTGGCCCCGGGTCCACTGGCCATCTGGTGAGACGACTCTCTGCCGCGGACGTCTCCAGAATTAGCCGTCGGCGCGACGTCTCTTGCTGCTTCTCTAATCTGCATCTGGTCCCTCCACGATTGCAAAGACTCGAAATATCACTCTGTGACTCCTGTGTGAGGCGAGGTTCAAAAAACACCATCGCGCCACGGCTGATACTGTGATCCGTTCCCCCTCCAATCCGCTCCTGGTCCCCCCACGATTGCAGCGACGTGAGAACTTGAAGTATACACCGTGACTCCTGTGTAAGGTGAGGTTCAAAAGGCGCCATCGGGCCATGGCCGATACTGATTATTTTTTTTCGAACCCATTTTTGTGCACACTAGAGCTGCTAAATGCACACAGGTCAATCAACACGAGCTCGCTTACGACCAATGCGTCGACACAATGCCTTATCATACAGACGGAGTGACCACCTTGCTCACTGATGTGACCGGCCATCTCTGAGTTGGAAAAAGGGTGCAGATGTAGGTTCGGATATAGGACAGAAAAGGTGCCGAGTTCTCGAGTCTATTGAACTCTCGTCCAAAATTCCAAAGGCCTTTCAAACACGTCTTGCCGATCTGATTGTAGTTCAGCGCTCTCTTGCGTTGGAAGAACTTGGAAGAGAATGTCCAGCGATTGTTGGACCACTTCCAGCGCATCTGATG
Source organism: Lactarius sanguifluus (assembly GCA_021527775.1). Taxonomy (NCBI): domain Eukaryota; kingdom Fungi; phylum Basidiomycota; class Agaricomycetes; order Russulales; family Russulaceae; genus Lactarius; species Lactarius sanguifluus. The sequence goes on along the minus strand of JAKEYF010000072.1, from coordinate 114,671 downwards.
GAATTGTGGCGGCGACCAACTTGAATGTGCTGACATCGAAAAACGAAATCATGTTTGCGATTACGATGGCACCAGGCTGTCTAAGTAGAAGTCCCACATCGTGACCCTCGGTATCGAGGATAGTCGATAGGCACACAAGCTCCTCATTGGGGACTGATACCGTGATGGGGCGTGAGTTGATGTCGGCCGAAAGCTTGTTTACGACCAACGCCCCAAAACAGCGTCCAATCACACAGACACCAGAGTCTTCTTCGACCCGAACACGACGAGTGATCTCTGGACTGGCGAGTAAATCCCGGAAATAGGATGGCAGCTCCCGAGAAGACCCAGGTTGATTGTATGCTTTTGCAAAAGACCACACAGGTGGCCCGCCTCAGGCACTTCATGCAAACCCGCAGACGGTTCTTGCGTATCTTTCTATCGAGAATCAGCGTCTCCGGTATGCACGTCTTGAGGAGATCGTATAGACGGGACCCGAAGATAGGATCGGCATTTGGTTGGTAGGACATTCAGGTACTGTAACTACCCAGGAAACGGTTACTTCGTACTTCAGCCCGTTCTCTATGCAGTCCGCCAGCTTAGTTGTTTTCTCGCCACTGCCAATTACTATACCGTGACACAAGAGCTAGTAGTACCTTCTCTTCCCCACGCGCCGGTCCCCGGCTCCCTTCCGGCGCCATCTTGGGCGCCATACAAAGCCTAGCAAGGCAGCGACTCTCAAAGATAAAGCCCGATCGGCTTTAAGAAGAATTTCTTTCATACCTACGGTGACCACATATGCCAGTGTGGATGCCAAAAGGCCCAGAACTGATCCATATGTGAAGCTAAGTGTACATTGCACTGCGGCCAAGCACTCGACTAAATACGCGAAGCAGGATACGATTGAAGCGGCTCATGTCGGCGGTTTGTGGATAATTGTATAGAATAGAGACTTCTACCCCAACTTACAGCATAAGGCTGATCAAACTGCTTCCTAATCGCTTCGTATTCTCGCAGAGTTACCAAATTATCCCATCCTCCAACAAATATCAGCTCAACAATCGTGCTTAATCAAGCTGCATCGCTATATCTTGTGATGAACCCACCGCGGGTAGTAGTTTCTCCAACATCTGCCGCAGTCGGTCTAATGTCTCCAGCGTTTGGTCCTTGAGCCGGTCCGAGTCGGAACGCACCATGTGTTGGACTTCCCCATGTATATCCAGCAGCGTTCCCCGCTGGTCCATAAGCACGTCCTCGAATACGAACCTTCGATCACGAAGACGGGTTGCGAGGACGTAGAGCGTGTCTTGGCCTATGCCTAGCACGTCTGCTGGCATGCCCTCTGTTGTGAACAAGATGTCGATCTCGCTCGACATGAGGGAAACGACATTTCGCAAATTGATGACACGAAGCTGGTGAGGCGAAAGTAAATCTTCACTGTGTCCTGTGCCGAGGATAGCCGATATGCATGCCAGTTCCGCGTTTTTGACATGACCGCTGAGGGAAATGGGTGGCTTGAGGGAGTCCACCAACTTACTTACGATCAGGGCCCCAAAGCAGTATCCCGTCAGACGGGCGACAGGATCCTGTTCGGTTTGGATTTGGTGGGTAATCTCCGGGCTGGCAAGCGTGAGGTGGAAATAGGGCGGCAACGGATCGGAATTATGATGGTACGCTTTCCCAGAGTGCCAGAGGGTCTTCAGGCACATCCGTAGACAGCTCATGCGCACATCTTCCATGAGGAGCGAGGCTCCTGGCCTGCATATCTTGAGGAAGCCGTGGAGACGGGTTACAATGGTGCGTTCGAACCTGTCGCCAGAAATGTTGGATAGTGTGATCATTTGATCTGGCCCTTGTTCAGCGTTCTCTTGATCCGGAAGGGCTCGAGAGAGGACGGCGAGCGTCTGTTGGAGCACATTATGCGGGTCGGGCGGCACATCACTGACTTTCAAGGAGCCGACATGACCCAATGCGAAGGAAGCCATGTTGACCACCTCGACAATTCCAGGCTGGGTGAGGCAAAGCCTCACGTCGCGGCGATCAGAATCAAGGATGAACGATAGGCACGCTAGCTCTGCATCCTCGGCAGGGGTGATGCGTGCGTTAATGTCGGCCGCAAGCTTGCTTACGACCAAAGCCCCAACACAACGTCTTATCACTTGGGCAGCGACGTCACCTTCCTTGCGTATGCGACGAGTGAGCTCTGGGTGGGTGAAAGCGACGTAGATGTAGGATGGCAATGGAATCGAGTTCCCGCGTTCGATGTACACTCTGGTGAAATGCCACATGTTCTTCAGACACATGCCTAAAACTCTGATGCCCATTACCTGGGTAAGAGACAACGTTCCTGATGTGCGTCATTAGACTGGAAGCGTGGTCAGGGCACGGCATGAGTTCACACTGACCTCTAGAGACGTTCATTAAAGTGTCTGTCAGATCTAGCCGCATCTCTGCGTCCAATTGAGCTGGAAGGGCCTGAGAGATGATCCTGAACGACTGTCGGACCACATCCAGTACATCCGGAGTTGAGCTCCAGGAGGGGGAGCCGTAGATATCGTCCAACGCTAGGAAGATCATGTCTGCGAGTTGGATGGCGCCAGGGTGGCTAAGCAAAAGTGTTACATCCCGGCCATTGGTGCCAAGGACAGCCGATAGGCAAGCCAGCTCTGCATCGCTAACAGTAGGGGTGCGTGTGTTGATGTCGGCCACGAGCTTGCTTACAAACAACGCCACAACACAACGTCTTATCACATGGGCCGCGACGTCACCCTTCTTGCGTATGCGACGAGCGATCTCTGGGCAAGTGAAAGCGGTGTAGATGTAGGATGGAAATATAATCGAGTTCCCGCGCTCAATGTTTATTCTGGTGAAATGCCACAGGTTCTTCAGGTACATGCCTAAGATGCTGATGCCCGTCACATGGATAAGAGACGAAGTCCCTGAGGTGCATCATTAGAATATAGAGGCGGGTTCAGGGAATGAGTTCACACTGACCTCTAGATACGTCCATCAAAGTATCTGTCAGATCTAGTTGCTTATCTGCGTCCAATTGAGCCGGAAGGGCCTGAGAGAGGATGCTGAACGTCTGTCTGACCATATCCAGTACATCCGAGGTTAAGCTCCAGGAGGGGGAGTCGTATATATCGTCCAGCAGGAGGAAAATCATGTTTGCAAGTTGGATGGCACCCGGATGGCTAAGTAAAAGTGTCACATCCTGGTTGTTAGTACCAAGGAGAGTCGACAGGCACGCCAGTTCTGTATCGTTAACAGGAGTGGCACGTGCATTGATGTCGGTCGCAAGCTTGTTTACGACTAACGCCCCAATACAGCGTCTTATCACATGAGCCGCGACGTCACCTCCCTTACGTATGCGAGGGGTCATCACCGGGTAGGTGAAAGCGATGCAGACATGAAGCGGTAAAGGCACCAAGTTCCCGGGTTCATTGTACGCTCTTGTGAAGCTCCACAGGTTCTTCAGACACATACGTAAAACGCTCTTGAAGGTTTCATCAGTAAGAGATGGAGTCCCTGAGGCTGTGCGGCGTTAGACCACTAACACGGAATCAAAGTACGAGTCCACACTGACCGTCAATTACATTCTGAGTATCTGTCAGATCTAGCCGTATCTCTGTGTTCGGTTGAACCTGAAGAGTATGAGAGAGAATGCCAATCGTCTGGCGGACCACATCCAGCACATTCGAGGTTGGGCCCCGGAAGCAGGTGTAGTCGATGTCGTCGAACACGAGGGGTACCACGTTCATAATTTCGATGGCGCCTGGATAGCTAAGTAAAAGCGTCACATCCTGTATGTTGGTTCCAAGGATAGCTGATAACCATGCGAGCTCCGCATCTGAGTTGCCGACCGGAATAATGCGTGAGTGAAAGTCGGCCGCAAGCTTGTTTACGACAAATGTCCTGACACAGTTTCCTATCACACGGACGGATAGGTCACGTTGCTCGCGAATTTGACCGGCCATCTCTAGGTTCGAGAAAGCGATGGAGATGTAGGGCGGCAAAGCCACCGAGTTTCCAAGCTCATTGAGCGCTCGTCCCAAACACCACAGGCCTTTCAAACACATCCGTAGACAGCACGTGCGCGCCCCTTCTGTAAGGGGTGAGTTCGCGTCTATGCATATATTGAGGAGATCGTGGAGGCGGGATAGGAAGATATGTTCAAACTTCCCGTCCGAACCACCGACAATAGAGATTGGCTGATCGAAATTTAGTTCAGTATTCTCTTGGGCTGGAAGAGCTTGGGAGAGAATGACGAGTGTCTGTTGGACCATATCCAGGACATCTGATGGAACTGGGTCGGTTGCCAAGGTGCCGACTTCGTCTAACATGAGTGAAATCATGTTCGCGAGAGCGACGAAACCAGGCTGGCTAAGCAAAAGTCCCACGTCGTGTTTGTCAGTACCGAGGATGGCAGATAGGTGAGCCAGCTCCAGACGGCTAGCGACTGGAACGGTGCGTGACTTGATGTCGGCCACGAGCTTGTTTATAACCAATGCCCCAACACAACGTCCTAGCTCACGGACGGCGAAGTCACGTTGGTTGCGTATGCCATGAATCACCTCTGGACTGAAAGCGATCCAGATATGGGACGGCAAAGGTGCCGAATCCCCGAGCCGATTAAACGCCCGTCCAAAATACCACAGGCCTTTCAGACACAAGCGTAGACAGCTCGTGCGCAACTCTTCTGTGAAAGGTGAGGTCATTGTTACGCACATCTTGAGGAGGTCAAGGAGGCGGGATATGAGGATGTGTTCGAACTTCCCGTCAGAGCCGGCGATTATGGCGATTGGCTGATCTAGCTGTGCTTCGGTGTTCTCTTGGGCCAGAAGAGCTTGGAGGAGGATGCTGAGTGTCTGTTGAACCATATCCAGCATATTCGATGGAACGGTATCGGTGGCCAAGGTGCCGACCTCGCCAAACACAAGTGAAATCATGTTCACAAGCGTGACAGCACCAGGTTGACTGAGTAAAAGCTTCAGGTCACGGCCCTCGGTACCAAGGACAGTCGATAGGTACTCCAGCTCCCCAGTGCTAATCGGGTTGTTGCGTGACCTGAGGTCGGCTGTAAGTTTGTTTACGATCAACGCCACAAAACAGCGCCTAATCACATCGACACTAGTGTCCTCTCCAGCCTGAACACGAGTGACCTCGGGAATGAGGAGGTTGCGGAAATAGGGTGGCAACGGTTGAGAAACGCCGGTCTGATTGTACGCTCTTCCAAAATACCACAGGCAGGTCAAACAAACCCGCATACGGATCTTGCGCATTTTTTCGTCGAGAAGCGACGTCGGTCCACATGTCTCGAGGAGATGGTGCAAACGGGATCCGAAAACGGGAACTTTCTTTGGTTCATGGGACATCAAGGGGAGGACCACCGATATTACATCTGGGATTACACGAGAGTCGAAGAATCCTGGCACTCGCGCCGCAAAGTTTTCGATTTCCTTGTCTTCGTCGAGAACTGTGAGTGTCCATTCAAGCGAACGTGTGACTACCCTTGCCTCGGCAGTATAGGCACTGAGTTCGGCACTCTTCCGTTGGCCATGTAAAAGCCACTCGTTATACTTTGCAATCTGGTCATCAAGCGCCTTCTTCCACTGGATAGGACTAGGTGGCCCCGTCATTCGCCGCCGGCCGGTCCGATTCCATAAGATCGAGAAAGGTCCGTGAAATTGGAAATGGACCTCAATATATCGGATGGCCTTGAAGATCTCGAGCACGGAGGCCTGGGATATGCGCCATATGAATCCAGACATGGGTGTACCATACGGGCAGTTGAAGTAGACGCTTGGTAAAATTGTCAAAATTGCGTACGGGAAAGCGGACATCCCGATGCAGACGAGGGTGGTATATGCGACGGTCGTGTAGATCGGGAAAAGAAACTCGACAAGACCGGCGAAAAAGAGGAAGACGGATATGTGCAGGAGCGTGGAAATTGGCACGACGGCCTGCGCTAGGATTTTGAATCTACTCATCCCATCGGATATATATGCTTGCATACGCCCGCGCCTGTGAACTGCATTGCGACGCTGCGTCAGTTCTTGATACCGTCGGGCCCATTGTTGCATCAATGTCGCAGAAAGCGCACAATTCAAGCTGAGGACCAAACTGAGGAACCATAACACGTTGACCCTGATGGCGGAAGCTGTTGGGTTGAATGGGTGACTGCCAAGGCTCTGCCCTGTAACGCTCGTGAGAGGCGTCCCAGTAGAGATGTTGGCAAGTTGTCCAGATATTTGAGTAAGGAGCGCATTGGTTGTATTGCTAGAATCGGGAGACAAGTTCTTGTAGCCTTCGATAATGAAGGCGGCGACGGTGGCGGAGAATAGACCGGTCTTCAGGACGATGTGGCTTAGATAATGAATATGCACAAGACGGGACAGGGCTCACAAATATGAGGATTCCTTCTGCATCTCCCTTCCAATTTTCAATTACCTCCTTTCCCGCCTTCTCAGACAAAGTGAGGTACATCGACCAGAGCCCATCAGAAGGATCCTCGTGGTCCTCTCCTGGTGCGCGAATGAGGACACAACCTCAGGCTGTGAAACAAAAAATCAACATACCCCGCTGGGCGCCTGTGTCACGGTTATCCGGTTGCGGTGCGGAGGTATCCTCGTGGTGATCGCTAGTCGTTGTTGTCTGAAAGTGAAGATTTGCGGGATAACTAGTGGGTAGAATTGCATGCTGAGCCCTAACACGTTGAGGCGGAACGTCAATATAAACATGTGCGCTGCCAGTGGGTGGAGCCATTTCTGGAGGTCAGATCTGGTCGGAGAATGTGACGGTGACCAGGGAGGGCCAGTCGACAACTGAACACGATGAACCAGATGAAATCGATGAGCAATGGGTTGAATACTGTGTCCCCACTGGCATCCAAGCAGTCGACTAAATACATAAACTAAACAGGCTAAATTGGCCTGCATCGTGTAGGAATTTGTCAATCAAGATCATTCTGCCTGTAGTGGCGTACCGTAATTGGGCAAATTTCCAGTGCTGGACACTGTCTTTTGCCGTTTTCCTGGTCTCTGGAAACCGGATAACCAAAAACTCCGAGTCGGAAGCCTAGTAGGCTATACGGTTCGCCGTGAGGCCGCTTAGACTCAAGCTTCGCGTTCTTTTTTCTACAGATTAATATTTCCAGATCGCTGATCATCGATCACCGATCGATCACCCGCCAAGCTACAGACGGACATACATGAATTTTGTCTATACTGGCCCCCAGCACTACATAGTGCTCACTCCTTCCGTCACCATTACATTACCCGCATGCCATGCCACTGCATATCCAATAGCACATGACGAAGCCTCTGAGCCACGCTCGCATAGCAGCGCACCGAAAAACAGAAGGAGATTCGACCACGCGCACTCACGAGGCGCATGCCCTGAAGGCAGGAATGTGGTGTTGACGTTGATTAAGGGACCGCGCCGAGAGAAACGTCGCGGAATTCTGGAAAAAGATCTGTCTCACTCTAAGTTAGCACGTGCTGGGTTCTTCTCCACTGTCGGATGCGAGAGATAACAAAAGAGAGAGGACAAAAGGGGAATAGCCGTGCGCACCGCAACGGCAGCTCGCAACTGAGACGCCAGGCGAGGAAACGGCGATGCAGATGCAATTGTGCTGGAGTCGAGCAACAACACATCGAGAATCCGGCGCTGCGCAGATCGGCTCCGCGTCTATAGCCCTAAAAGATGCGAAAGTACGCTGGTATGTGCCGAGGAGAGCCAAAGCGCAGGATAGGGGGGAGACGGTGGGTACCACAGCGCGGGTGCGTTCAAAGCCCAATGAGAGCGCCGGTGTGGAGAACGGGGACTTGTGTGGCCGAAACGAGTAAACACGCGGCGAGGATGTGCATTATTGGGTTTAGGAATCGCTATTCCTTTTGCCCCCATGAGAAGCGGGGGTGCCAAAACGAAATAGTGCAGGGTGCGCAACCGTCGAAGAGAGATACGGATGAAGTATTGATGCAATGGAAGCTGAGCGGAGTAAGCGTGGGGGTGCCATTGTAAGTTTAAGATGTGAAGCATGTGAAGTAAGTTACAGTACTGTATGTGAAGTGAAGAGTAGTCACAATGTCACACATCTGCTCGGTGCAACAAACACACAAACAAACTCACAAACAAACGCTCACAAGAACGCTCATGGATAGTGAACAAGCGAGGGTGACAACATCAAGGGGTTCCGGAGCTGCGATCCCGGAGCTGCGATCCACTAGATGATCACAATAGGTGATGTGTCCGGAATACCTAGTGGACAGAATGGTCGCATCCCAAGTATAGGAGCTCATTGTAGATCTGATGAGTTGGACATTGAATATTGAATATTGAAAGGGACAAAGATAGGATGTGAAAGAGGACGGAAAAGAGAAAAAAAAAAACTCTCAGTGAAGAGAAAATAAGGGAGACTCAGTCGTAGATATATCTCTGTCCAAGTGTCTTTCGTGGACCCTTCGAACCCAAATCGGTGCCAGCGGCTAGCAATCCGTGCAGCACTTTTGGCGCAGCAACCCTCGGCCAGGGGGGTACACCATTACAGCCATCTTAGGAGAGGCATTTCAAGCTGACGATTTGAGAGCCCAATAGATGGGGAGTTTTGTACAGGATGCTGCATATTGGCGGGTCGGACGTCCATTCCCGGGTTATATCCAAGGACGATAGAGTGAGCGGGTGAGAGCCTAACATCTATATGGCTGGATGTAATCAGTGCGGTTCCAACGTGCAGGCGAGTGCGAGTGCCGTAGTGTAAGACTTCGAGCGCATTGCTCAGTTGCGGTGACAAAGTGACAAAGAGAGGGAGGGCGTAAGAAAAAACATATGAGACGGTGCATGTCATCATCACGCTCCGATAGGCCACTCCTACAATTCTAATGTCTTTGCCACCCACAACACGATCAGCCTGTAATCTTCTCCCTCTCGGCCCTCCCCAGCCCCGAAGGCCGAGATCAAGTCATCATGTACGCCTCCAGGCAGGACGAACACCGTCGTGTCCTGCACCTCCCCCGCGATCGCCTGCGCAGTCTCTTCGGTCAGATCGAACAGCGCCTCGTGCTCCCCGACGACCACCAGCACCCGCTCCACCACGCGCCCCAGCCCGCGCCACCGTCCGCTCGCCGCTGCGAACGCCGGCTCCAGATGCGCACGCAGCTCCGGCGTCACTCCCGGTAGCACGCAGTCGGTGAACAGTCGGTACGTGCACAGCGGAAGCACGTCCCGCGCGGCGTTACGCGTGTACGACGGCGCATCGGTGCGGTATTCCATCCACGGCGACAGCAGTAGCAGCCCGCCGAGGCACAAGGGTCCCGCGGGAGGCGCAGGCAGAGACGGGTGAGGATGCAGTAGCTGCGTGACAATCTGCAATGCAAGGTTGCCGCCTGCAGAGTCGCCTGCGAGGATGAGCTTGGACGGGGACGTGCCGGCGTCGAGCAGATGTCGGACGGCCGCGAGGGCCTGGCGCACTTGTTTTGGGAAGGGGTTTTCAGGTACGAGAGCTGTTGGGGCTCGGTCGGTTTACGGAAATGAAAGAGTATGTGGTCCGGAGGCGCACCGTAGTTGAGCATGGCGAAGCCCACTGCGCCCTTGAAATCCCTCCGTAGAGCCAGGAGCATGTCAAAGTGCTCCTCTCGCGCTGGGAGCATGTACCCCCCACCTAGACGACAATACCGTCAAACAGGCTAATGCAAAAGACACCGGCGGTATGCGGGTGGCGGGTAGGCGCACCGTGGAAATACAGGATCACCCGGTCCACCCTTCGTGGGCCAACCCAGTGCAGCTTTGCGCCTTCCGGAAGCTCGTCTGTGAGCACCTCCACGCCGTTCGTGCGGCGCGCCCACGCCTCGTACGTCTGTGCGGTCGTCAGGCCGAGCGCGGACTTGAGCTCCCAGGGGGTCCACGCGCGCGCGCTGAGAATGTAGCGGGCCGCGGCGGTGCGGGCCGCGCGGAGCCACGAGCGACCCTTGTTTTCGCGGAATACACCGAGCGCGACGGCGAGAGCTGAGAAGGCGAAGCGCAGTTTCGCAAATAAGGATACACATCACATCCAAAGCAGGGAATGGAAGCTGGCTGGCATAGGCGGTTACTCACGCAGAAACACGATGACTGGGGCGATCTGTATCTTCTGCCACAATGTGAGCGGGGGGATGTCGCCACGTCGGTAGTCATCCGACGAAGCCATGACGGAGATAGGAGTGGGGATACTGGGGAACACGGATGGTGGCCGTGGCGGAGCGCCGCGCTTCGGCTCAGCTGTCAATGTGACAGACGCCCGGGCGTCTAATAGACAATTTCAAAAGATAAGATGCGTTCTGTACAATAAGTTACTGTAGTCACCCATTTATCGCCGCAGAGCAGCTGAAAATGATAACATAGCTACAGAACGATCCTTTTTCGACTTCGGAGGTGTTTTGTTTAGGTGGCCAGATTATTACATGATATTCAAAACAATGACGCTAACGCTCACATAGAATCGGAGCATCGTCCATCGTTACAGGTAATTGAAATAATCTGATGTACATTCAGTTTCCATCGCGGAAGGACCTGGTCAAGAACGCAACAATCGCGTCGTAGTCTTGACCGTTCCCACCCTGTCCCACCGCGAACTTGAATATCATGTCTTCGTGCAATCCTCCAGGTTCGACCACTGTCGTCGTATCCTTCACATGCTGGCCGATGACCCTGCTCACATCGATAATCTGGTCAAATAGGCCTTCGTGCTCGCCAGCAGTGATGAGTATACGAGGATACAGCCCGTCGAGCCCAGACCACCAGTCAGCCGGGGCAGCGGCGGGTTCTGCGTGGTGTTTCAGCTCGGGAGTCACCCCAGGCCGAACCAGGTCCACCATGAACTTGTACGAGCGAGAGAAGAGTATGTCTTTACCCTCGTTGCGGCCATACGACGGTGCGTCTACATTGAGAGCGACCCACGGCGAGATCAGCAGCGCGCCGGCGAGCGGCTGTGAGAGAGTAGGGGGTGCGGGAATGGATGCGAGCGGGTGGAGGAGGAGGGACGTGAGCTGGAGTGTGAGGTTCCCGCCCGCTGAATCACCGCCGATGACGATATTCGACGGAGGGATGCCCTTCTGGAGGAGATGCGTCAGGGCGGCGTTGGCTTGCCTCAGCTGGGTTGGGAGGGGGGCGTCGGGAGCCAGCGCTAATGAGAGGTCAGAATGCATCAATTGGTCTAGATATTAGACCTACAATATTCCAAGGCGGCGACTCCGACCTCGCCGACGTCAGCAGACAGGGCCTTCTGAAGACTATGTAAGAACGGGAAGTAGTCTGCGCGGGCAGGTAAGACGTAACCTCCCCCTGGAGCACGGAATTTTGGTGCAAATCAGCAGAAGAATGCGACCAGTTGCAAGGCGAGCAGGACTCACCGTGGAAGTAGAGGAAGACCTTGTGATGGCTCGCATCTCGTCGCGGTCCTATCCAGTGCAACTTCGCCCCCTCCGGCAGCTCATCCGTCAAAATCTCCTGTTTCACCGAGCGAGCCCATATCCGGTACATCTGGGACGTGGTCACACCAATAAAAGAGTGCATCGCGTGGATGTCCCAATCATGATTGAAGATGTAACGCGTTAGGGCCACGTTGACGGATCGAGACCAGGACCTCCCCTTGTTTCCACGAAAGATGCCAACCGCAATAGCGAACGCTATCCGTGTGGTGAGCGTTGGCCCACTCAACAAGACGACAACTCACGCAATTTGAGGAAAATGGGGACGAGCCAGAGCTTCTCTCCGAGAGTGAGAGAGCGAAACGATTCGCCATTCGAAGGTGTGGGTTGCGACATGGTGACAAGCAATGGTTTGTTGGACACTCGGAAGGACTCGGAAGAGTGAACGCGATGCTTACTTATATATAGGTGCATAAGAGACGTTACGCAAGAATTGATGCAGTACGTATTGCGGTGACGCCGCGTCTGGCACTCGGACTTTGGCGAACAGTCATGGGTTGGATCAGTTACTGATTTATCGTTTCCAAATGGGAACCCGTCAAGTCCATCCTGGGAAGTGAGGCCTAGTGAGGTGTTATCGCTTTAACCAAATTTTCACTCAGTCCTCCTTACCTCTCGAACCTCTACTATACAGATACTTCTCGATACACGCGTGTCCGTTTATGTTGCGTGATGGGTAGCCCGATGAGGGACAGGGAGTCCAGGGTATTCTTACTCCGGTCACGTTTGTCATCACAAAACGGGTGTCCCCGAACAAGATTTGAACCCAGTTTGTTTTACTCTTAGTAAGCGCAAATAAAACCCACTCAAAAGGTATTTCCTTAATTGTACACATTGTCTTTAGTATGGCGCAGCGCACGCAGACCCCAATGAATAGGGCGCGCTCCTCACAGAGGACGTTCATTGCACACGCTTCGCTCCGGAAAACCCCCGTCACAAATACTTTTCCCTCTGAGTGTCCAACAAATCAACTTTCTGTCACCATGTCGCTATCCACTCTCTCGAACGACGAATCGTTCCGCCCTCTCACCCTCGGGGAAAGGCTCTGGCTCGTCCCCATTCTCCTTAAATTGCGTGAGTTCTAATCTTGTTTAGTGGGCCACCGCTTACCGCATAGACAGCGATCGCCGTCACCGTTGGCATCTTTCGCGGAAACAAGGGGAGGTCCTGGTCTCGGTCCGCCAACCTGGCCCTAACGCGTTACCTCTTCGATCGTGATTGGGAAATCCACACGTTGCGCTCTTTCATTGGCGTGACCACGTCCCAGGACGTACCGGACGTGGGCTCGCTCAGTGAAGCAGGAGGTCTTGACGGACGTGCTGCCGGAGGGGGCGAAGCTGCATTGGATAGGACCGCGACGAGATGCAAGCCATCACAAGGTCCTCCTTTACTTCCATGGTGAGTCCTGTTCGCCTCCGCACTATGCACATACATTAGCTGAATTGCGCCGAGATTCCGTGTTGCAGGAGGATGCTTCGTCCTACCTACTCGTGCAGACTACTTCCCATTCTTGAACTTCCTTTTCCGGTAACCACCACCTACTGCGCCACTTCGCCGTGACTCAGAGGTAGAGGTACACTAGAATACGCTACACAGTAGAACAGGAAACACACATTCTTCACACCGCATAACTACAAAGCTTCAAACTCGAAGAACAACTCCTATCAGGAGAAGTTCAAGAGAAAAACAGACGTTATGGCCTCCAAAGGCATAACAGCATCGGGTGTCCCCGGACGCACCACACCAGCATTGACAAGGGCCAGATCCGCGGCGAAGGCAGATGCCCAACAGGCCCTCACGCCTACCCAGCCGGTCAAAGCAGTTCAGAGCAGTGCAAAGACCAAATCAAATCCCAACGAAGCTAAACTTCACTTGACGAGTGAAGATTGCTTTAACGCTGAGACCCCTATATCACACTCTGCGCTCATTCAATCACTTTTACTCATAATTAAGAAGCACAGTAAAATGGCCGCACCAGGACTCATCACATCGCTCCAAGCGTTTGGAGTACTCCTCGTGGCAGCGACAGAAGCAGCATCCCAACAGACACCGGGGGTGGACACCCTCGCAGCTAAACTGGGAGTGATCATAGAAAGTACGGTCGAGAGGGGTATCACCAAGCTAAGCAGCACAATACAGTGCTCCCTCGCTGAACAGTACAAGCTCCAGACCACGGCCGAAGCCTTGGATGCCTCGGCCAACTCCCTGGGCAAAATCGCTACAGACATGTGTAAAAGCATCACAGACGCGACCGCAGCAACAACACAGATCACCGAAACGGCGGTCACATACAAAGAAGCACTAATGTGCGCGAACACACGCCCAACACAAACTCAAGCCCGTCCAACTCCGGCAACGCAAACCCCCCAAGATCAAGAATACAGCCTCCAACTCGGTTTGGACAGAAAGGCAAAGCAAATCCTCCTGGACTTTGCCACCCGGGATGGACAATGCTTCAACACGCACGAGATCAAAGAAAAAGCGGAGAAAGCTCTCGTCAACATGGCCCCCCAACCCAAGTCGGTGATCAAGATCCAAGAGGTACTGAAACTCAAGAACGGCAGCATTATCATCCAATTCGACACGAAAGAGGCAGCCGATTGGATCAGAACGCCCATCAACGAGGCCAGCTTCACTAAGGAATTTGACCCCGACTCCACCATCCGTGAGCGCAGTCCACCCTCTGATGATCCCCAGGGTCCCGACCACCCTCGACCCAGACGACCCTGCACACCTACGGGAGATCGAGGAGACCAACAGAATCCCCGACATGAACATCAAGGCGGCAAGATGGATCAAACCAAAGTACAGACGCGCACCTGAACAGAGATTTGCCCACGCCATTTTCTCCTTCTCCTCAGCTGCAGAAGCTAACAGAGCGCTCAAAGATGGTCTCTACGTGTGTGGTGTCCGCACCTTCCCCAAGAAACTAAAGTACGAACCAAAGCAATGCATGAAGTGCCGAAAGTGGGGCCACTACGCAGCAGAATGTCAAGCGCAGCATGATACATGCGGTACCTGCAGCAACAAACACAGGACCAAAGACTGCACCGAAGAAACCAAGAGATTCTGCGTGTCCTGCAAAACGGACATGCACGCAAGCTGGGATCGCGAATGCCTGGAATTCCGCAGGAAATGCGAAGAGTACAACGGCTTCCACCCAGAAAACAAACTAGTATATTTCCCCACAGACGAAGACTGGACGCTGATAACGCGTCCAAACAGACTACCATTCGAAGAGAAATTCCCAGGGCGCTTCGCAGTAGCCAGCCTCCCGCCCCCCAACCAGCGCAGAACGCCAACTTCCCACTCGCCCCATCACAAAGAAAAACAAGCAGCGGCAACCAGACAGAGCAAGCGGGCAGGCGGTAATGGAAAACTTCTTCAGCAGCCGTCCCAACACGCAAGGCGACCAAAACCACAACGCAGGAATCGAAGAAGACTACAACCCACAAACCACAGACGCCTTCGCAGAACTAGCAGCAAACTTCCCCCAACATCATAACCTATGAAGACACACCAGATAAACAAGGAACGCAAGGCACTCGCTATCTGGCAACAGAACATCAACAAATCCCCAGCATGTCAGCACGGGATCAGTCAGCAGCGGCAAATTAGCGGAATACAACATCAACATAGTAGCTCTCCAAGAACCAGCAATCAACTTTCTCAACAAAACCATCGCATCCAGGGATTGGGTACCCATCTACCCCTCAACGCACGACAAGCACCCAGACAAAACCAGAACGGTAACGCTAGTCAGGGGTGACCTCCTCACCGAAAACTGGGAACAAATAGACTTCCCCTCCGGAGACGTAACAGCAATCCGTATCAAGGAGACGTGGGGAATGCTGTCTTTATTCAACATATACAACGACTGCGAACACAACGACACAATAAAAGAGCTAATGTCACACCACAGAGCACACGCCCAGCAGATCACGGGCTCGGAGCTAACGCAGGAGGAACATCACCTGATCTGGCTGGGGGACTTCAACCGTCACCACCCATACTGGGACAACCCGGAAGACAATAGACTCTTCACACGCGAAGCGCTGGAGTCGGCAGAGACGTTGCTCAGAAACGTAGCCGACCTAGGTATGGACATGGCGTTACCTAGGGGGGTCCCCACCCATAAACACAATGTAACGAAGAAGTGGTCGAGACTGGACAACGTCTTCGCCACGGAGCACACAGTCGAAACTATCACTGCCTGCAACACAATCCCGGCTGAGCAAGGAGTCAACACAGATCACCTCCCCATAGTCACGGTACTCGACATGGACCTCACCAAAGCATTCGCTGAAGACCATCAGAAACTTCAAAGAAGTAGACTGGGAAAGCTTCACCGACACGCTCAAGAACCAACTCGCCCCCCTGGGTCTCCCATCGCTCATCCACACGCAAGCCTTTCTCAACCGGGAATGCGACAAGTTAACAAAAGCAATCCAAGACACCATCGCCCTCGAAGTTCCCATCACGGACATTAACGCTAAGTCTAAACGATGGTGGTTGCATGAGCTAAAACTCCTGCGCAGAGAAGCAAGCAAACTGGGAAGGAAAGCATATGAATACAGAGGCTGGCCGGAACATCACGTCCACGCCTGACCACCTAGAAGCCTGCAAGAAATACGACAAAGCCATCCAGTACTCGAAGCAGCATCACTGGAGGGACTGGCTGGAAAAAGCCTCCGACCCGGATATCTGGACAGCGCACAAATACATCTCCGCACCAGCTTCCGACGGAGGCAAAACGAGGATACCCAACCTGAAGGTAAAACACGCGGAAGGAGAGCAAATAGCTAGCAACAACGTGGACAAAAGCAAAGCCCTAGCGAAGGCCTTCTTCCCGAAGAAACCCCAAGGCCAGCACGCCAACATCCAAGAACAGGAATACCCGGCGCCGGTATGCATTGCCAACGCCATAACAAGGGAGCAAATCCGAAAACACATTGCACGCCTCGGGCCTTTCAAGGCCCCCGGACCAGACGGTATCCCCAATATAGTGTTGATCAGATGCGCTAACGTCCTAGTCGACAGACTCTGGGAAATATACACGGCTATAACCAGGAAAGGCCTATACTATGCCCCCTGTAAAGTGTTCACAACAATAGTGCTGAGGAAGCCAGGCAAACCAAAATACGACATACCCAAAGCCTACAGACCTATAGCGTTACTCAACACGATGGCAAAAGTCCTCACGTCCATCATGGCGGAACAGCTCACGTTCCACTCAGAAAAACACGAGCTTCTCCCTGACGCACCACTACGGAGGACGCCCGGCCCGCACCACCACAGACGCCATGCACGCGCTTACCTACCAGATCAAAGACGCGTGGCGCAAAAAGAGGGTTACTTCGGTGCTCTTCCTGGACATCGAAGGGGCTTTCCCAAACGCAGTCAATGAAAGATTGATACATAACATGAGAAAACAGAGAGTACCAACAGCCCTGGTGAAGTTTACACAAAACCTACTTCGCGAACGCTTCACTACGCTCAAATTCGACGACTTCACCTCAGATAGCATACCAATAGACAACGGGATCGGTCAAGGCGACCCACTGTCAATGATACTATATCAATACTACAACGCGGACATCCTGGACATCCCAACAAACACCAATGAGTCGGCCATGGCATATGTCGATGATGCCATCCTAATAGCGTCCGGGGCAAACTTTATCGAAACCCACCAAACCTTGGAGAACATGATGACGAGACCGGGAGGCGCAATAGACTGGTCTAACGACCATAATTCCCGTTTCGAATTCAGCAAACTCGCGCTAATCGACTTTGCTCACAGAAATAGCAAAAAGGAAAGACGTCCACTGGAACTCCTTAACACCACCTTGGAACCAGTC
The DNA here is from genome assembly GCA_021527775.1 of Lactarius sanguifluus. NCBI lineage: Eukaryota > Fungi > Basidiomycota > Agaricomycetes > Russulales > Russulaceae > Lactarius > Lactarius sanguifluus. The sequence continues at coordinate 97,369 of JAKEYF010000072.1, read as the reverse complement.
AAAAGCGCAAAATATTTGGGAGTATACTTCGACCAACACTTAGACTGGGGCACGCAGCGTAACTTCGCCCTAGAAAAAGGTACAAAATGGGCATCCCAGATAAGACGCACTGCCGCCCCCAGCTGGGGTATCACACCAAAGAGCGCCCTGACAGCTATATAGAAGTGTCGCAATTCCTGAGAATACTCTACGCAATAGATGTTTGGGGAAGCCACGCAAGCAAACATGAAGGCCTGAGAGAACTGGGGAGAACGGCGAGGAGCAAGAACAAGCTAGGCTCCGTCCAAAGGGCGGGCACGCTGGCCATCACAGGAGGCTTGCGCACCTCACCCACCAACACACTCAACGCGCACAGCACACACACTCCCGATGAGCCTAGAAATAGAGAAACACCTATACAGAGCAGCAGCGCGCATCGCAACACTTCCGACACAACACCCCCTCCATAAGCCCGCAAGAAAGGCTGCTAACAGGAGGACTAGAAGGCACAAATCCCCACTGCACGACCTAATGCAGTCGTTCAACATGAAACCGAACGAATACGAAACTATCCCACCCATAGGAAGAAACCCAGCCACATCACATAGAAGGCCCTTCAACGTAGAAATCGCAGACAGCAAAGAAGCATCCAAGAAGGCAGACGAAGAAGGCGAAGAAGCAATCAAAGTTTACTCGGACGGGTCAGCGCAAGACGGGAAGGTCGGAGCGGCGGCAATACTAGTCAGACCGGGCAGAGCAACCCGAACGCTGCACTACCATCTGGGATCGACTAAGCACCACACAGTATTCGAAGCTGAATTAGTTGGACTAATGCTAGGACTTCAGCTAATCAAGACGGAGAGAGCGGGCAGAACAAGTTACGCGCTAGGAGCTGACAACCTAGCTGCAATTAAGGCGTTCGCAACGCCAAGCAACAAGTCCGGACACTACTTAGCAGATATATGCATGACCACAGCGTCGTCCATCCGCAAAAGCAAAGGCACAGCAAACTACAAGCTCAAAGTACGCTGGACCACGGGACATATCGGCATAGAAGGCAATGAACAAGCAGACAAAGAAGCAAAGGCAGCAGCAGAGGGGAAGTCATCGCCAGCCAAGGACCTCCCAAGAACACTGAAGAAACCCCTCCAATACAACAAATCGGCAGCGAAACAAAACTGCAAAAGCGCTCTCATAAACGCGTGGAAGAAGGATTGGCAGGAATCCCCTGCGCGCGAGCAGACTTAAGCGTTTTGATTCATCCATTCCGTCTACAAAGTTCCTGAAGCTGACTAGCGATCCGAAAATATCTAGGAAGGGAGCCAGTTGGCTATACCAGCTGAGAGTGGGGCACTTCCTGCTGAATGCATACCTACACAGGTTTAAAAGAGCGGCCAGCGTGAACTGCCCAGCGTGCGGGTATCACACCGAAAACGAGCAGCATTTCATAATGGACTGCCCGGTGTACGCGCATGAGAGATGGGCCCTCATCAAAAAGTGCAGGCCGTCAGACAAAGATTTTGCGAAGATAATATCAAACCCGAAAACTATCGCTCAAGTAATTACATTCATTCACGAGACAGGAAGGTTCGCAAAGGAGGGGAACTGGAGGGGGAACGTGGGAGAAGAGAGGGGAGCGCAAAGAGGAAACACCAGCAATAACACACACCAGCATACCTGACCGGCATGACACGCCCATCAGCTCACTCGACCACACATCTCCACAACCTGCCGAACCTACCAAACGGGTTCACTCAAGACACGAAGAGAAAGGCGGATGACGTAGGAAGCAACTAGACCCACACAACCCAAGACCAACGAGATCGCACCTCATGCCATGGCGCCTTGCGCGCCCCACCAATTTCAACACTTGACAGGAAGATATGCCGCCTCCCATCCGGGAGACGGGGGGGACTTATGATATAAAGCGAGGCTACCGGAAAGCGGCGAGTTTTGGATGCGTAGTATACTAAAAGTGTAGTGCTACATAGGGTACTCTACCCTCAGGTGCACAAAAATGGATTCAAAAAAAACTTCCCATTCTTACATAGTCTTCAGAGAGACCTGTCTGCTGACATCGGAGAGGTCGGAGTCGCCGCCTTGGAATACTGTGGGTCTGATTACCTAGACCAATTGATGCATTCTGACCTCTCATTAGCGCTGGCTCCCGACTCCCCCGTCCCAACCCAGCTGAGGCAAGCCAACGCTGCCCTGACGCATCTCCTACAGAAGGGCATCCCTCCGTCGAACATCGTCATCGGCGGCGATTCGGCAGGTGCGAACCTTACGCTCCAGCTAGCGTCGCACCTCCTCCATCCGCTCGCATCCATTCCCGCTCCCCCGACTCTCACACAGCCGTTCGCCGGCGCGCTGCTGATCTCGCCGTGGCTCGCCTACAACGTGGATGCGCCATCATATGTCCGCAACGAGGGTAAAGACCTGGTCTTCTCCCGCTCGATCAAGTTCACGTCGGACCTGGTGAGGTCTGGGGTGACTCCCGAGCTGAAACACCACGTGGAACCCGCCACTGCACCGGCGGGCTGGTGGTCTGGACTCGACGGGGTGTACCCTCGCATACTCATCACCGCGGGCGAGGATGAAGGCCTATTTGACGAGATCATCGACACTAGCAGGGTCATCGGCGAGCATGTGAAGGATACGACGACAGTGGTCGAGCCTGGAGGAATTCACGAAGACATGATACTCAAGTTCGCGGTGGGGCAGGGTGGGAATGGTAAAGACTACGATGCGACTGTCGCGTTCTTGACCAGCTCATTCCGTGGCAGAAACTGAATACTGCCAGTGTACTGTACTTTTTCTCTCTCGCCAAACCGCTTCAACTATTTGTAAAGATAGACAATTCTCCTATGTCAATGCGGGCCATTATGCAATAGTCTTATACGTAATGAGTACTCAAGTACTCAACGAGCAGCCTTCATCGTTGACCCAGGGGCGTTTGTATGCAAACTACGGCTTCATTAAGCTTCATTTCTCGCTCCACACATATGGAATAGATGCCAGTGTGTGACATTATGTTCTTCAACATGTACCACTGTACCATTGCACACGCTCGCCCCCGTTCAGCTTTCTTGAGGCTTCGCGTCGACGCTTCGTTTGTGTCCCTCCTGGCTCTGCTCCTTAGTACTACTACAGTATCTCGCTCAAGTACTCCCAGGATTCGCGTTGCCTTTCATCCTGCACGGCACCAATCGTGCCTTGATGCGGGGCATCCACTCAAGCTGCTGGGCTATATGACCGGCGCTGTGTTCTGGTTTGCACTTCCTGCATCGTCTGGTCCCAGCGATCACACATTCTTGCCGCGTTCTTTGTTTCGTCATACGACTGCCCGAGCCCACGTTCCCGCACACAGAGCTTACCATTGTGCATCAAACGTACCCACGCCTTGGTGCTGTTCTTGACACCTGTCCTCTATGCTGCGCTCTGGCATTCCTCGGCAGCCTGGCACAGATCAGCCTACATTTACGTCTTTGAGGGCTAAACCGACACGGGGCTGCAGACTGCCATATCCCCGTTTCAAGTTGGTACCTAAGTTCCGGGCCGCCGTCGCAGTGCACACAGTTATCCTCTAATGTTTCTTTTTTTTTTTTTTTTTTTTTACAAACCTGTCTTGTCTCTCCCGCGGCAGTGGAGAACTCAGCACGTACCTGGGAAGGTGACACTTTCAGGGTCCCCGTGACGTTTCTCTCTGAAAATTTCTGAGGACGTAGACATCACTTTTCCTCCTTCGGCTCGTGAGCCGCACGAATACGCGTATCCGAGTCTCTTTGTGGTTCGGTGCGCTGCTGCACGAGCGCGGCGTGGAGAGTGTTGCGTGCTAAGGGTTATGCGGAGGTAGTGTCGTTTAGCAAGTAATGCAACACCCTTATAGATGTACTCGAAATGACTTTAGAACATCGTCTATCTTTACAGGTAGTTGAAACGGTATGATGGGAAAAGGTACAGGCACAGTATTTAGGTTCTGCCACGGAAGGAGCTGGCCAAAAACGCGACAGTCGCATCGTAGTCTTGACCGTTCCCACCCTGTCCCACCGCGAACTTGAATATCATGTCTTCGTGCAATCCTCCAGGCTCGATCACCGTCGTCGTATCCTTCACGTGCTGCCCGATGATCCTGCTCACATCGATGATCTGGTCAAATAGGCCCTCATGCTCGCCCGCCGTGATGAGTATGCGAGGGTACACCCCGTCGAGTCCAGACCACCAGTCAGCCGGGGCAGCGGCGGGTTCTGCGTGGTATTTCAGCTCGGGAGTCACCCCAAGCCGAACCAGGTCCGCCATGAACTTGTACGAGCGAGAGAAGAGTATGTCTTTACCCTCATTGCGGGCATACGATGGTGCATCTACACTGTAAGCGACCCACGGCGAGATCAGCAGCGCGCCGGCGAGCGGCTGTGTGAGAGTCGGCGGTGCGGGAATGGATGCGAGCGGGTGAAGGAGGTGAGATGTGAGCTGGAGTGTGAGGTTCCCGCCCGCTGAATCACCGCCGATGACGATGTTCGACGGAGGGATGCCTTTCTGTAGGAGATGCGTCAGGGCCGCGTTGGCTTGCCTCAGCTGGGTTGGGACGGGAGAGTCGGGAGCCAACGCTAATGAGAGGTCAGAATGTATTACCATTCGACTAGATATTAGGCCCACAATATTCCAAGGCGGCGACTCCGACCTCCCCGATGTCAGCAGACAGGTCTTTCTGAAGACTATGTAAGAATGGGAAGTAGCTCGCGCCTGCAGGCAAGACGTAGCCTCCCCCTGGGGCACGGATTTTCGGCGCAATTCAGCCAATGTATACGCACAGTGCGAGGCGAGCAGGACTCACCGTGAAAGTAAAGGAAGACCTTGTGATGGCTCGCATCTCGTCGCGGTCCTATCCAGTGCAACTTCGCCCCCTCCGGCAGCTCATCCGTCAAGACCTCCTGTTTCACTGAGCGAGCCCATGTCCGGTACATCTGGGACGTGGTCACGCCAATGAAAGAGTGCATCGTGTGGATGTCCCAATCATGATTGAAGATGTAACGCGTTAGGGCCACGTTGACGGATCGAGACCAGGACCTCCCCTTGTTTCCACGAAAGATGCCAACCGCAATAGCGAACGCTGTTCGTGTGGTGAGCGTTGGCCCACTCAACAAGACGACAACTCACGCAATTTGAGGAAAATGGGGACGAGCCAGAGCTTCTCTCCGAGAGTGAGAGGGCGGAACGATTCGTCGTTCGAGGGAGTGGACTGGGACATGATGATAAGCAATAGTTTTTTGGACAAGCGGAAGGACCCGGAAACGTAAAAGTGTTGCTTATATAACTTAGGTCAGATATGAGAGACGTTACGCAAGAATTGATGCAATACGTACAGTATCGACGTCGTATCTGCGACGTCTCTTCTCTGGCGCTCGGACTTTGACGGACAGTCGTGAATTGGATCAATTAATTTATCGTTTCCAAATGGGAAACCCTCTTCAAGTCCGCCCTGGGAAGTGAGGCGTTATCGCTTTAACCAATTTCCCACTGTCACGGTCCTCACCTCTTCAGATCTTGAGAGACAGTGCCTCTACCATACAGACGCTTCTCTCGATACTCCTGATTATGCACGTCCATTTTATGTTGCTTGATGGGTAGCCTGAGGGACGGCGAGTCCAAGGTATTCTTAATGGATGAATGTAATAGGAACTTCAATGCAAGGTCCACGGGGGGTAGGTGTTTGTCTACGTCAAGCGGGACAGTGGTACTGAAAGGATGTCGAAATTGACACTGCAAAGAACGGATGCCAAAGTGGATACGGGCCCGTCATTCCTGAGTAAGTATAGCACATACCTTCTGACAGCCTTCGGACAATGTAGGGCCTCGCCGCACGTGAACGAGCTGCCAGTGCATGCCAACAAATTACCGTAAATGGTCCGTGTCGCCACCAGTATCGGTAAGCTGAGCCAGGTTGGTTTTGTCCACCCTGCACTGCACGGCCACGGCAAGTTACAGACTTACAGCGAATGGCGTCGCATCCGCGTCCTTGGCCGCATTGCAGCTTCTCATATAATGTGATGTGTCGTCCCGACCACTCTGACCGTCTTCCCGTCTGGCCTCCGTAACTGCATTGAATATATCTTCGTCCATTATCTAGTGGTTGAGAGGGTCCGAGATGTTCCTTCAGCACTAAGTTACTTTGGTGTCGCAACAACGATAATTGTAACCGCCGGTTGCGCGCCAACTTGAATGATGCACGTGCACGATGCACGCTTCACTCACCACTGGCCAGGTGAAACTTGTTGTGAAAGTTGCTTTCGGTCGCTTCTCGGGCGTTCCCGCACACCTTTGGCTGACATAGGCCTTTCCCACGCTACATTTCCTAACAATTTGCGATCACTCCGAGTCGCTCTGTTCCTCCCTGGCCTCTGCTCTGCACACCTTAGATCACTGTCTTAATACGCATCGAGGACCACCATATTGGTGTAAGCTAGAATATCACATAATGAACAATGATCTGGCACTCGCATTGACATTAGAGCACCGTCTATCTTTACAGGTAGTTGACGCGGTTTGGCACGAAGGAGAGTACAGTACACAGGCAGTATTCAGTTTCTACCACGGAACGAGCTGATCAGGAATGCGACAGTTGCATCGTAGTCTTGACCGTTCCCACCCTGCCCCACCGCGAACTTGACAATCATGTCTTCGTGAATTCCTCCAGGCTCGACCACCGTCGTCGTATCCTTCACATGCTCGCCGATGACTCTGCTGGTGTCTATGATTTCGTCAAACAAGCCCTCATGCTCGCCCGCGGTGATGAGTATGCGAGGGTATACTCCGTCGAGCCCAGACCACCAGCCAGCCGGCGCAGTGGCGGGTTCCACGTGGTGTTTCAGCTCGGGAGTCACCCCAGACCTCACCAGGTCCGACATGAGCTTGAACGAGCGGGAGGAGACCAGGTCTTTACCCTCGTTGCGGAGATATGATGGCGCATCCACACCGTAGGCGAGCCACGGCGAGATCAGCAGCGCGCCGGCGAACGGCTGTGAGAGAGTCGGCGGTGCGGGAATGGATGCGAGCGGGTGGAGGAGGTGCGACGCTAGCTGGAGCGTGAGGTTTGCACCTGCCGAATCGCCGCCGATGACGATGTTCGACAGAGAGATGCCCTTCTGGAGGAGATGCGTCAAGGCCGCGTTGGCTTGCCTCAGCTGGGTTGGGACGGGGGAGTCGGGAGCCAGCGCTAATGAGAGGTCAGAATGCATCAATTGGTCTAGATATTAGACCCACAGTATTCCAAGGCGACGACTCCGACCTCGCCGACATCAGCAGACAGAGCCTTCTGAAGACTGTGTAAGAATGGGAAGTAGTCTGGGCGCGTAGGCAGGACGAAGCATCCTCCTACAATACGGATTTTCGGCGCAGTTCAGCCAATGTATACGCACAGTACGAGGGGAACGGGACTCACCATGGAAGTAAAGGAGGACCTTGTGATGGCTTGCATCTCGTCGCGGTCCTATCCAGTGCAGCTTCGCCCCCTCCGGCAGTACGTCCGTCAAGACCTCCTGCTTCACCGAGCGAGCCCATGTCTGGTACATCTGAGACGTGGTCACGCCAATGAACGAGCGCAACGTGTGGATTTCCCATTCATGGTCGAAGAGGTAACGCGTTAGGGCCAAGTTGGCGGATCGAGACCAGGACCTCCCCTTGTTTCCACGAAAGATGCCAACCGTGACGGCGATCGCTGTCTATGTGGTGAACAGTGGCCTACTAAACAATATGATAACTCACGCAATTTAAGGAGAATGGGGACGAGCCAGAGCCTCTCTCCGAGAGTGAGAGGGCGGAACGATTCGTCGTTCGAGGAAGTGGATGGCGACATGGCGACAAGCAAGTTGGTTTGTTGGACAAGCAGAGTGTTGTCTATATATGTGCACGTCCGAGAGCAGTTATGCAGGGTCGATTATCGCGTCCCTTCCCTGGCGCTCTATTACCACTCGGGTTTTGGCTGACATTTTCCAAGAGAACCCGTCTCAAAGGCGGTTCTGGGAAATGACGTGTTATCGCCCCGCAGTTTGACCAATTTCTGACCCTGTAAAACTGTATATAGATGAGTCAAGGGTCGTACGAGAGGGGTTCGTATAAGGTTGTCGTAAGGCTTTTGCGCTCACCGGAGTATGACAATGGGCCCATGGCGTTGACGTTGACGTTGCGTTGGCATGGAATTGTGCAAGGGTAATGTCGATTGGTGTAGAATGAGCATAGATTGAGGTTTGTACATTCATCCTTGCCTTTGAAAGACTTTGGATACTGTACACCTTTGGCTTGCAATTGGTATTAAATGACGCTTCTCAATATTCCTGATCACGCGGGCCCATGCCTAAGGGTTCGCGAATCCAAGGTATTCTCAATGATGGTCGATGGGTGTTCAAGTGCGATATAAACATCATAGCGAGGTCTACAGTGGCAGAGAGTACCAGGTGTACTAGTACGTCGAGGTCATGGTAGCCTGGAAGTTGAGATATAATTGAGGGTGGCCGGGCCGGACTCGTTGCAAGTGGTGCTGCGCCCACCAGACTGCAGACGAATATACAGTATATCATAAGCTTATTTTTCCGTGACGAGTATCCGCCGAGAGGGCCGGTTTGGTTGGCGAACGAGAAAAGCGCAAAGTCGATAATGGGAGAAGACGAGCGAGGGTGAACACAGGCGAAGACTCGGCGGACTTCGCTTTGGAGAGGGGAAAGACTCAGAGTTGAAGGCACACGCCGATGGAAAAGAAGGAGAACAACTGGATGATTATTCGAGTACATACGCGTTTTTATACAAGTTACCTAAATTTGCTGAGGCAATAAAAGTAAAGTAAAGTAAAGGCGCACGGAGTCCGAACAGAACAGAATTGACGATACAGAGGCACGAAGCCCCTAAACGAGGGGCGGTGTGGAGAATGGAAAAGAGGGGTGCCGCCCGGGTGCGAGGCCCCTGTAAAACTTCAAACATAAACTGAGTCGGAAATAGGATACGAGTTCTTCTGAACGGTCGCGTACGAGCGCAGTGATGATATTTGGTGTGGGTTCGAGTCGGCCAGGTCGAGCGTGCCAAATTGCAACAGAGGGAAGCACGAAAGATTCACCAAGGTCTGGAAGGTGAGGTTGTCAAAGATGAGACGAAAGAAAGAAACGAACTTGAACGGCGATCCAACGAACATGACGCGCATATACACCAACGGCAACCAATAGGCCGAGACAGTAGAATAAGTCGTAGAACAAGGAGCGTAAAGATGGAGAGTAGAAAGCCGAAGATGTTGTCCTCAAGCTGACCAGGTGGTGCGGTAGAAGTCGGCATACTTGAACCTCTTCCTGATCTGGTCCAGGAGGTACCAGCCCGGGGTGCAATATGTAACGTGGTTGCTGGTCAGGCCACCTATATTTTCTCCAGAGTGGAGCTGGCCAACAATGCGAGCTTTGCCCTTCGTCGTGTGCCAGACGAGGGAGCCCGAGTCTCCCTTGTCGGAGAAGGGTTCAGCACCCTTGACGCCCGAGTTGTAGATACCGAGCTCGACGGACTCGATGCCGACTTCGTTGCGAGTGAATGACACCAGGCCGGCATAGCGTCCGACGGTGAGGTCGGTAGCGTTGCCATCTTTACCAACGATAAGGCAGCGCTGGCCCTCGCTGTCGAACTCTGCGGGGTTGGCGAGGTCCTCTTTTGTGGTACAACCCTCGATCCTGAGCTTTCTCCTACTGGGAAACTTGAACGTGGTCGCACCACCACCCAGAGGATAGAGCATCGCCACAAGTTCTGGAGGAGAATACTTGGATCCTGAATAAGGTTGTCTTTGTTAGACGAGGTAAATATGAGAAAGATGAGTCAAAACGCACCAAGATCAACGACGTTGCCCTCGAACTCATCCTTGACCTTCGCCTCAGCAGCCAAGAATGCAGCCCAGTCTGAGGTGTACAGTGTGCCGCCTTCGACGTCGACTGTGATGGCTGCAGCGTATTGAACATGGCCAATGTTGCGGTGGTGATTAAAGTCGGACCAGCATCTCGTGACTTCGTCGTACAAGGCCTCGAGATCGGGGATAGCCTTGTTCTCGTCTTCCAACCTGCGTCGATTTGCAAGGATCTCTTCTGCATTCATCGCGTCCTGCCTCTCCGTCACCTGCACTTCGACAATCTCTTGGGCCCAAAGGTCTGCGAGAAATCTGCGGTCACCAATGGCCTTCTGGATCTCGTCGAGGCCCCGCTGGAATCGACGCATTCCGCAAACTCGAACGTAGTCCTTGGGTGCGCCATCTCTTCGCTCGTACTCGACGGTGGTGTCCTTACGAAGGACATGGCAACTGCTGACTCCATAAACCTTGTCGCTAGGGTTGCCGTCCTTGTCTTTGTTTTCGTGGAACCAGAGAGTGAGAGTGCCCTGGGCATCCTCCTGCTCCATCCCTTTGGTCGCAAGGGGAATGCCGAGAAGAACAGTGAGGAAGCGACGGACATAGTGGGTGGCATTGCTGCTGCCAACATGGCGCATGAGGGGTGGACCTGCCAACCTCTGCAGGACGGCCCCGCGCCATTCCACAACAACATCCTTGACTCCATTCTCCAGGAGAAGCGTAAGGATCTCTTGGGAGACATCGTGGGCGGTATCAGAGGAGGTAGAACCAGGAATGACACCAACCCATATGACGACGGGACCGAGACTCCCCTTCTCCTCCTCTCCCAGTGGTCCGTGGGTGAAGAAGCGGGCAGGATCGATGGACGACCAGTTAATCTTCCGAGCCTTGATGAGGTCACGAATCTTGGGACCGACAGTGTCCCAGACACCATTGAGTGGGGTGTCAAAGACTCCACGGAGCGTCTTGACAGGGATATTGGTGTGTCTGCCGACGGGCTTGAGGAAGGGTGTAGTGAGGAAATTCGAACGGTAAACGAGTTCCGGGTGGTCGTCGTCCCCGGTGATGCCGTTATAGTAGGAAGTCCTCTCGTACTTGTCAGGGGTGTGGGGTCCTTGAACTACTAGCTCCGCCATGATCGGTTTTCCTACGGTCTCTGACCCAGGCAAGGACGGGCGGCAAGGGGGGATTGAAATTAAATACCGGGGGTCAAGCCGGGGGTCAATCTTTCATATGAGCTTCCCTCCCCTCAACCTTCCTTTTATGGTACGTCGCTCTCATGTATGTTTCTTTCCAAAAATAAATGACATTATGACTACAGTAATGAAAAATATCTAAGATACACTCAAACGAGCGACAAAGGATGCATGCGTGCGTAAGGGGCTCCTTGAACCGCAACCACCACCATGGGCGGTTTTTCCCACCTGGGCAAGGATTCCCCCCACATTAAAATACGATTGAAGCCCACCATATTAGAAATGCCCTACCAGGCCTACTCTATTGCTTGCCCACCGAATGCTGAACGTTCAATGTGGACCACGACAATGCAGCGACAACAAGAGCGCGGAGTACCAATGCAGTGATGACAGCAATGGTCATTCTGCCGACGAAGTCCCAAGCCACGTGACGTCCACACGTCCACGACGACTCAGACACAGTGCATTTCCCTGACGCAGCTCCAAGCTGCATGCACTACCAATCGTCGCCGCCACTGCCAGGGCCCAAGACGACGTCGACAACGATAACAATGAAGATGAAGACGATAGCGATGGCGACAACAATGATAACAACAAGACGACGTTGACAATGACAACGCGACACAACGACTCGGACGGCGAGGCGATGGGCATTCTCATTGATCAGTAGTACTAGTAGCTAGTGTAAAATATAACTAGTAGTAGTAGCTAGTCTGAAATAAAAGTTGTATTGTGCTCGAAAACCCACCAACCCCGTCGCACGGGTGTGGGTTCTGAACATTCTGAACGAGTACGACGTCGGGCCTGTACCCGTACCCGCCATGTCGGGCCATGTCAAACTTTTTTTTTTCACAGAAGCGGACACGCCCCCTGGCTTTCGCCATCGCGGACGCTCCGGACTCGGCCCTTCTTCCTTCAAGTTCCTCTGTAACCCCTGCAGGATGCCTCCGCCTTCGAACTCACACAGACTCAGTTCCGTACAGCGGCCGCGGCGGGGTGTGTCAGCACAAGCTGCAAGCTGCAACAAGTGCAACGAGGGCAGTGGTGGAGTGACTATGGTGGCAGCAGCTAGGCAGTGAAGACTAGGACCACAACAAGCCGACCCCAACAGCGGCGGCGGCGGAGGACAACGGCATATGCAGCTGGACAGCGACGACCACAACCCGACCACAAAGACCATGAACACGACTGACAATAGCGGCGAAGCGACCACGACCACAACGAAGACCGTAGCTGCGACCACCATGACAGCAGCGGCAGAGATATCTACAGTTAATGTTGTCGAATAAAACATAGAGTACAGTACTGTCAACGCACACAAATCAGAATTGAAAAAAAATGCGCAAAACTTGAATGAAGTTGATGAAAATTTAGCGTAAACTAATGCATCATCGTATTTAACAAAAATTACAATCGCTCAGCACGTTTATTGGGGTTAGCGCTAAATTTGACAGGATTTGCAGGGAGGGTTTTTCCCGATGCACCGGTAATGGGAGAAGACGAGCGAGGGTGAACAAAGGTGAGGAGGACTTCGCTTTGGAGAGGGGAAGACTCAGAGTTGAAGGCACACGATGGAAAAGGAGAACAATTGGACGATTATTCGAGTACATAGTACGAGCGCGTTTTTATACAAGTTATCTAAAATTTCTGAGGCAATAGAAAGTAAAGTAAAGTAAAGGCGCACGGAGGCATAAAACAGAAGACATACGAACGGAACGATGCTTGACGATACAGAGCATCATGAACTTGAAGCCCCTAGACGAGGGGCGGTGTCGAGAATGGAGAAAACATTGCGAAGCCCCTGTGAAATTTGAAACATAAACGGAGTCAGAAATAGGATACGAGTTCTTCTGAGTGGCCGCGTACGAGCACGGCGGTGATATTTGGTGTGGGGTCGAGTCGGTTGGGTCGAGCGTGCCGAATTGCAACACCTGGAGGGTGAGATTGTCAGTGATCATTGCAAAAAGATGAGACGAACGAAAGAAACGAACTTGAACGGCGATCCAACAAGCATGGCACGCATATGCACCAATGACAACCAATATATATAATCGAGCGTCGAGACAGCAGAATGAGTCATAGAAGAAGGAGCGTAGAGATGGAGAGTAGAAAGCCGAAGATGTTGTCCTCAAGCTGACCAGGTGGTGCGGTAGAAGTCGGCATACTTGAACCTCTTCCTGATCTGGTCCAGGAGGTACCAGCCGGGGGTGCAATATGTAACGTGGTTACTGGTCAGGCCACCTATATTTTCTCCAGAGTGGAGTTGGCCAACAATGCGAGCTTTGCCCTTCGTCGTGTGCCAGACGAGGGAGCCCGAGTCTCCCTTGTCGGAGAAGGGTTCAGCACCCTTGACGCCCGAGTTGTAGATACCGAGCTCGACGGACTCGATGCCGACTTCGTTGCGAGTGAATGACACCAGGCCGGCATAGCGTCCGACGGTGAGGTCGGTAGCGTTGCCATCTTTACCGACAATAAGGCAGCGCTGGCCTTCGCTGTCGAACTCTGCGGGGTTGGCGAGGTCCTCTTTTGTGGCACAACCCTCGATCCTGAGCTTTCCCTCCTCGGGAAACTTGAACGTGGTCGCACCACCACCTAGAGAATAGAACATTGCCATAAGTTCTGGAGGAGAATACTTGGATCCTGAATAAGGTTGTCTTTGTTAGACGAGGTAAATATGAGAAAGATGAGTCGAAACGCACCGAGATCAACGACGTTGCCCTCGAACTCATCCTTGACCTTCGCCTCAGCGGCCTCGAACGCAGCCCAGTCTGAGGTATACAGTGTGCCGCCTTCGACGTCGACTGTGATGGCTGCAGCGTATTGAACGTGGCCAATGTTGCGGTGGTGATTAAAGTCGGACCAGTATCTCGTGACTTCGTCGTACAAGGTCTCGAGATCGGCAATAGCCTCGTTCTCGTCTTCCAATCTGCGTCGATATACAAGGATCGCTTTTGCGCTCACCGCGTCATGCCTCTCCTTCGCCTGCAGGTTGACGATCTCTCGGGCCCAAAGGTCGGCGAGAAATCTGCGGTCACCGATGGCCTTCTGGATCTCGTCGAGGCCCCGCTGGAATCGACGCATTCCGCAAACTCGAACGTAGTCCTTGGGTGCGCCATCTCTTCGCTCGTACTCGACGGTGGTGTCCTTACGAAGGACATGGCAACTGCTGACTCCATAAACCTTGTCGCTAGGGTTGCCGTCCTTGTCTTTGTTTTCGTGGAACCAAAGAGTGAGGGTGCCCTGGGCACCCTCCTCGATCCCTTTGGTCGCAAGGGGAATGCCGAGAAGAGCAGTGAGGAAGCGACGGACATAGTGGGTGGCATTGTCGTCGCCAACATGGCGCATGAGGGGTGGACCTGCCAGCCTCTGCAGGACGGCCCCGCGCCATTCCACAACAGCATCCTTGACTCCATTCTCCAGGAGAAGCGTAAGGATCTCTTGGGAGACCTCGTGGGCGGTATCAGAGGAGGTAGAACCAGGAATGACACCAACCCATATGACGACGGGACCGAGACTCCCCTTCTCCTCCTCTCCCAGTGGTCCGTGGGTGAAGAAGCGGGCTGGATCGATGGACGACCAGTTAATCTTCCGGGCTTTGATGAGGTCACGAATCTTGGGACCGACAGTGTCCCAGACACCATTGAGCGGGGTGTCAAAGACTCCACGGAGCGTCTTGACAGGGATATTGGTGTGTCTGCCGACGGGCTTGAGGAAGGGTGTCGTGAGGAAATTCGAACGGTAAACGAGTTCCGGGTGGTCGTCATCCCCGGTGATGCCATTATAGTAGGAAGTCCTCTCGTACTTGTCGGGGGTGTGAGGTCCTTGCTCCGCCATGATCGGTTTCCCTACGGTCTCTGACCCCCTAAGGACGTGGCCCACACCCACCGACAACCAATGACAAACAACCAAACAACGCACAACCATAAAAGCCCAACTAGAATACAAAGGGATGACGAACCTAGCCAAGAACCCAGTGAAAACAGACCCCCCACCCTGGACTCTCCTTGTATGATACGGAACATCCAGAAAAAGTGAGAGTGAGAGGAGAAAACTCAGAAATATGATAGACCAAGTGCGAGACGATCGCTAGTAAAACAAGGAAAGAAGGAAAGACAAAAATACCACCAAAACTGACGCAAATCCCACAGTGGGAGACCCACTACCTCAGAAAGTCCGTTGGGGCATAAGAGTAGCCGGACTCGATGCGATTTCTACAATCATCCCAACGTCCTGTTCGGGATTCCGATCGCCACCCGGTAGCCTGAAAAGTTTGAGAACTTCCTCAAGGCAGTTCGATTTCCGTCGCCCGTCAAACTGAAAACGACCATACAGTATATCATATGCTTACTTTGTCTGCTGCAACACCCCAACGCCAAATTCTTACTCCCTCCCGCCTTCGAGGGTCTTCCTCAATCCCATTACCCGCACCCCATGCCTCCATATAGCCCTTAGCACGCAACGCATCCTCCACGCCGCGCTCGCGTAGCAGCGCGCCGAAAAGCACAAGGTGACTCGGCCACGCGTACTCATGCGGCGCACGTGCCGAAGGCGGGAACGCGCTGTCAACTTGGTCAGGGAAACGCGAGGAGAGAAACGTCACGGGATCCCGGAAAAAAATGTCCGTCTCATCCTGGTACGTGCTGAGTTCTTCACCACTGGGAAGACAAGAGTGAGTAAAAAGGAAACATCAGAGGACAGCGATACGTACTGCAACGGCGGCTCGCAACTTAGACGCCAAACGGGAATACGGCGGTGAAGGTGCGACTGGGCTGGAGTTGAGTGACATGGCATCAAGAACCCAATGCTCCGCAATTCCGTGTCCGGGAGCCCACGGAGATGCGAAAGCGCGCCGATCTGCGCTGAGGAGTGCCAGAGCGCAGCGTAGAGGGCAGGTGCCAGGGACAGAAACGCGAGCACCGAGGCGTGGGTGCGTTTGATCCCTAACGGCGAGGTAGGTTTGCTGGAGCCACGGGGACTCGCGCGGTCATGCAGCGAGACAAGGGAGCGCGCGGCAAGAATGTGCATTGCCGGTACCAGCGGGTGTAGGAAGCGCCATTCCTTATGCCCTGCAAACGAGAACACCGCCCCAGTCCATACCACGGTATAGAGCAACAGCTTCAGTGGGCGCGTGCCTTGGGTTAGGGCTAGATAGGCGCCGTGCAGCACGAAAGGCAATGCAGGTCCCGCGAGAAGCGGGAGTGCTTGAAGGAGATAATAGTGCCAGGGTGCAGTGCCATAGAAGAGAGAGACGGACGAGGCATTGACGCGAAGAAAATTGAGTGCAGTGAGTGTAGGAACGCCGCTGTACATGCTGTCGAATGTGAAGAGCAGAGACAACGTCACACATCTGTTCTATATGTGAGCGTCGCGTTAAGCAAACACGTTCGGACGTACATCGTAGCAAGGGTATCAGTGATGAACACGCGTAGTAGAGCAGAATTCCGACGGAGTTGCCACAGGAGAGGCGGAAAGAGAAACGCCCAGGTGATAGCACTTGTGACGCGAATCGAACAAGCCAGGGCGATAAATACCAAGAATTTCCGGAGCTGCGATCTACATAGACAATGACGCCTTATTACGACAGCGGGTGATTTGTTTGGAGTACCTGGTAGGCAGAACGGTCGCATCCCAGGGGTAGTAACCCAACGCTGCGGTCGTGAGGGTCGCCTCCAAGGAGTTGGACATTGAGCGGGACAACGATAGGGCGTGAAAAAAGGACGTCAAAGAAAGAAAAAACTAGGGAGAATTCTGTCAGATGCGCTGTAAGAAGTGCAGATAGAGTAAACTCACAGCCGCGGGAACGTATCTCTGTCCAAGTGTCTTCCGTGCAACTTCTCGGACCCAAATATCAGTGCCGGCAGCCAACAATCCGTGCATCACTTTCGGCGCGGCAACCTTCAGTTGAGTCAATTACACCAACACAGGGAGAAGCATTCGACTCGCTAGGAGAAAAGTTTGGTCCAAGTTGAGAATTTTGAGTACCCAATATACGGGAACATTCAATGCCGGGTACAGGATGCTGCGTATCGGTGGCTTGGATGTCCATTCCCAGGTTAAATCGCCGTATCCAAAGACAAAAAAGTGAGCGGGCTCGAGAGCCTGAAAATATTCATCTGGCTGGAAGAATGTC
The DNA here is from genome assembly GCA_021527775.1 of Lactarius sanguifluus. NCBI lineage: Eukaryota > Fungi > Basidiomycota > Agaricomycetes > Russulales > Russulaceae > Lactarius > Lactarius sanguifluus. The sequence continues at coordinate 80,202 of JAKEYF010000072.1, read as the reverse complement.
CTCGTGATTAACGCGATCGAAACGCGCACCGCGAGTGCGAGTGCTGTGGTGTAAGCCATCAACGCGTTGAAGCCATCAACGCGTTGGACAAACGGAGGTGACGGTCCGCTTTCCGTTGGACAGGCCTTCGGTTTCCGTTTATAGAAAGGTGGCGCTCCGATACTCTCAAGCATACTCGCAAGCATACTCAGTCACGGTGGCGACTCCGAGTCAATGCCCTGAATCCTGAGGCCTGAGCGCTGAGCAGGGAATACGCTCGTTACACCATAAACACTCACTCCATCCTTTCCATTGAACCATATGAGGAGGCGACGCAGGGTATCTTGCAAGGTATCCATAACAAGATCCATAATCAACGCCGCGGCCAAGTCGACAGGCAAGCGTCCAAGACAACGGTAGCTTTTAACCATCTACAGTACTGTATGGTATCAACGAGTACCCGTGTCACACGTCGTGTGAGGACACGAGACAAGTCCGATGCTGAATCACACCAACCCGGTTCTGTTGCTATCGGCATAACTTTATAATTTAAATATAAGGTATAACCACGGTTGACAAGCGTTCCCAGAGTCAAATGTACAGTTGTCATTCGTAAAAGGTGCACCATTGTTAAGAATGTAGGCAAATCCGGTCGTCAAATATGTATAGTGGGGGGAGTGGGGCAAAGGTTTGGCGAAGATTGTACCCTGGGCAAGGGATAGATAAAATACGGGAACAAGGTACAGTGGGGCAACAATCCGATTCTTTGTCATTTCATTTCATATTCTCTATCAATAAAATCGCAGTTGGTCAACGTTGATTCGTTGCGAGTTCCTACCACAACGGGATGCTCCCGCGGCAATAATTGTCGCTACGATGCATGATGCGATAGGCCGGGTCGTTCGGAACGGAACAATCGGACCACTACAGCATGGAGATGTGGTGTATAAAATTGATCCAAATTTCACGCATCGCATCCTCCACCTTTCCCCTTTCTCAGCCAGAAACGCCATCGCCATGCCATCCACAACGCTCCACTTCGATGCGATGTGGGTGGCCCACGATATCACATAACGAATGGAAGGTCTTGCTCACTGCTTCACCACCAGCCTCTTCGACATGGACGGAACACTGATAGATTCAACGCCAGGCGTCGTCGCTGCGTGGGAATTGTTCGCCGAGACATATCCTACAATTAATGTCCAGGAAATCCTCAAGAGTGCGTGCAATCAACACCAACACCACCCTCTGTCTACTAGCTAACGCGTACCGCCAGACACCCATGGCGTACGCACCGTCGAAACCGTCAAGATGTTCTGCGGCGTCACTGACCCCGAAAAACTCGAGGTAACCCCTCTCGTGCACCATCTACAGCCCAGCTAATACGGCGCTCCAGCTGGAGGTTACTCGCTTCGAGGACGCGATCATCACTATGTCTCAGGAGGATGGGCGGGAGGGTATCACTCTTCTCCCTGGCGTGCGCACCCTCATCGATAACGTGCGTACTTAAACGTGGCCGCTCGCTTCGTAGCAATGAACATCGATATGGATGCAGTTGGGTGCTAGCAAGCACTGGACGATCTGTACTAGCGCAACCCGGGGATACGGCTCGGCGGCGCTCGAGGTCGTAGGCATCGTCCCTCCAGAAACGATCGTCTTCGCGGAGGACGTCGCGGAGGGCAAGCCGCAGTATGTTTCTACCGACTTCTCTCCTTCGAGACTCTCCCTGAATGCCACGTAACAAGACCAGATCCGTATCTGCTTGGAGCTAAGCGATGTGGCGTACGCCCCGAAAGATGTACGGACGATAGGCCGATCGCTTGAGATGAAACTAATTTCTGATTGTGGTGCACGCGTACAGGTCTCGTGATAGAAGATGCGCCGGCTGGTGTACAAAGCGGGAGGGCTGCTGGCTGTAAAACGCTTGCAGTTACCACGTCACATCCGCGGGAACGGATGGTCGCGAGTAGACCTGATTATCTGGTCGAGGATCTTTCCAGGCACGCTTTCCAGTTTTGATCATACACCATCCTTATCCTGACGCATGCAACGAAGTGTCACAATGGTTCCAAACGAGACCGGCATAACGGTGACGATTACCACACAATGAAGCACGGTCGTATTGCAGTATATGAGTAACCCAGAGGAACATATAGTGGATCTAGATAGCGTTCCTGGGGGATTAAAAGTCAATCACTCGTGTTACAGTAGAACGTCAACTTTGCTTGATATATAGATCAACAGGGCGACGGAAACCTAAAAACTTTCGTCAATTGAAGGAGTTGGTTCAGAGGGGATACTTACGGCCTTCGCCAGGTTCGCCGAGCATTTGAACATGCCGGAAACCCATGGAGCATAATACTGTCTCAAAACCCTCGGGTTGTAACTGTAGAGTTTGAGCATTCTCCTGTAAAGTCTGTGCGAGCGAGGACACATAAGATCGGATGAAAGATCGAGAAGGGCAACCACACGCACGGGGTGTAGTTTTCGTGCCTTCGTATATGATTCGCGGGGTTGCGCTTCGAGTACGAATGCACCACCGGGCACCAGAGTCGCGTGGACCCGCTCGAAGAACCGTCTCAAGCCTGCATCGCCACCGTTCAAATGGATCCACTTGGATACCGAGAACCTAGCAACATGCGACTATCAGCAGCCACCTTCACGACGCAATGAGGAAAGCTGAGAAGCTTACGCAATGATGACGTCGTAGCCAGCTTCGTCCTCTGGGATGCACTCGTTCACCCAGTCCGCACGACGAAAGGTAATATTGTGCGGAAATGTATGATTAGCTGTGTCCGAGTGGAATGTGTCCGTAGGCGGGACGGGAAGAGGACCAAACATATGCTGGCACGACGCGGGGAAGTAATCGATTACTGGTGGTTTAGGCGGGGGAGGCGACCGTTTTCGTTTGGTGCGGGATCCGCTAGAGGACTCAGAAAAAGGCGCTTGGTGGCTCCAGAGAGTGCGCCTGCGTCGCCAGGCCATGCGCACGAGCGCGTCGTCAATGTCAACGCCAACGACGCGCCTGGCTCCCCATGACTGTGCTAGCAGCCGCCGCGCTTCAGAACCACCACACGCGACAAACAAAGAGGTAAACGACGCGCCTATCTCGCAGGAGACCCAGCCCTCGTTGCAGCCTACGTCAAGGACACGTGCGTCGGTGAGGAGGTCGTGAGGCAGGAGCGCTAGGCGGGAGTCGTGGCAGCCAGGGTGATGATAGCGATACCTGAAAAGGCGGTATTATTAAGTTGTAGGCAAGTGTTTACTATTCCTACCCATGATAGTTGTGGTAGTTTCCGTGTGTTGGGACGTCGGAAGACACGCTGGTCATGATGGGAGCCAAAAGCCTGTAGCACGGCAGGCAGGAGCGGGTAAGCAGAGTCTGCTTATAGTCACTAAGGGATCGATTAATGTCCAATATATTGACCACTAAGTTGACTTGATTGTTATTGTGAATTATATTAAGACAATAGAATAATTTGTAGACCCTCCTTATATGTCAGATAATTAAAAATAAATTTACTCGAACAATTAGATATTAGTTGCTTGATTAAGAGAGCTCTGATCATTTCCGAATCTATTTAAACTTAATTGTCAGGCACCAGCCAGCATAAACAATCAAGTTTAAATAGATTCGGAAATAATCAAAGCTCTCTTAATCAAGCAACTAATATCTAATTGTTCGAGTAAATCTATTTATAATTATCTGACACATAAGGAGGGTCTACAAATTATTCTATTGTCTTAATATAATTCACAATAACAATCAAGTTAACTTAGTGGTCAATATATTGGACATTAGTCGATCCCTTATTCGACTTCCACTTATCTGCTCTTGCCCGCCGTGTAGCCCCCTGTTGCTGGTCGGCTATTTCCGAGTTATATAATTATATTTTCAGGTTACCTGTTTACTGTAAAGGAATGATAGTCACCGCTGCTATGCGCTTCGATTCAGTTACTATCACCAGACAAAACATCCTTTTTTCTGTCTTTGCCCTATCGCTATCTCACTCTATGTTCACCTTGAACTCCTTGACGATAATCTCTCGACATCGTAATGAGTAGGCTCGACGTAAATCGCAGCTCCAGAATGTGGTGCTTGAGTATGGGTAGCAAGATTGACAGGTCGACTGAATGCGGGCCATGCGGCTCGACCTGGGAAATAAAATCTCATCAACTAAGTTATAACCCGAACAGTTGATGGAGAGTCCATAGTCACTGTACTATATCGTCCGAAAGTCGAGCTGGGAGTCTCACATTTGTCAGTTGTTACATACCTACTACTCGAGGACGTACAGTAATCGTACAGCTATCCTATAGAGCATTCATATCGAAATACATGCATGTGTACCGAATCGTGCAGAGACGAAACAGAAAACGAGACTACATAAATGGCATAACACGATGCGTCCCACCTTGTTACATGTTACCAGGTAGCGTTACGGTCCTTACGGAGTAAACTGTCCCGTACTTGATCCCGTACTCCAGAGGCCTCGTCCGGCAGTAATGATATATTAGAAGTATTAGTCGGCGTCGCTGGTCCATGCCTCCTCGGTTTGGGGCATTGCCAACCCCGTCCCCTCGGCCTCGTCACGAACCGCGGACAACTCCTCCACGATCTGCCGGAGTCGGTCTACCCGCAAATCAAGAACCTGCGATCTCTGCCCCAACGGAGTCGTCTCGTGGAGAACAGCTACCAGATCTCGTGGCAGCTCGGCATCCGGTGGTACCTCCGCGAAGAGCTTGTCGAGTGTCTGTATGAATATGTCCAGTACTTCCAACGGCACTCTTCCTTCGACCAGAGTATGCGCCTCGCTAGACATGAGGGAGACGATGTTCGTGAGACCGATCCCACCCGGCTCGCTGAGCAAATCCGCCACTTCCGGGCCTGTCTTGTCTAGAATGGCAGCTAGGCACGCTAGCTCTGCCGGGCTGACACGAGCGTGTAGGCCGGTACGAGAGCGGATGTCTTGTACGAGCTTTTGAGCGACGAGAGAGCTGCAACAGCGTCCAATCAGGCGCGCAGCGAGGTCGTCTTCGAGCTGAATCCGGCGGGACATCTCTGGTTTTGCGAAGGTGGAGCGGACATAGGATGGCAAGGGAGTCGTGTTCCCGAGTTGATTGTATTCTCTTGCAAAACACCAGAGGGTCCTTATGCAGATGCGCAGTCGGTTTTTGCGCAATTCTTCCTTGAGTGGCGAGGTGCCTGGCACGCATGTCTTGAGGAGATCATTGATGCGGGATCCGAGAACGGGATCAAACTTGTCTGGCCGAGAAGACTGATCATCCATGAGGGAACGCATTACTGAGGACGCGTCCGGCACAGAGGCCGAGTCAAAAAATCCGGGCACGCGTGCAACAAAGTCTTCGAACTCCCTGTCGTCACCAAGAACTGTAAGCGTCCAGGAAAGTGCGTTCTCGTCCGTTGTCGACGGTGCGCCTGTAGCATTGAGCATAATACTGCCTTGAAGGCCAACCTTGAGCCATTGCCGACGTTCATTAATCCGGGTTTTGACGGCCTTTCTCCACTGAGTCCACCAGCTTGATCCCTCCATGGACTGGTATGTCGGTTGCCCACTCGAAGAACGGTAGCTAAGCAATAGGTCTTCTAAACCCTGGGTGAGGTGAAGAAATAAGAGAAAAAGATGTTGAGATAATCGCCACGAAAGTTCGGACAGTGGGGTGCTATAGGGACAATCGAGGTATAGGTTCGGCAACACTGTCAGCGCAAAATATGCAAAGGCGAACGCCAAAATAAAGCCAAGAACCCAGTGTCCGATGGTAGAGTTGACGTTCCAAAGAAAGTCGATAAGACCAGCGAAGAAAAGGAATATGGATAAATGTAGGAGCATGGGCATTGCTTTGACAGCTCGGGACATTTTGAAAGTTGTGATGCCATCGAACATGTACGCACGGGTACGCGCGCGTTTGTGAGGCGCAACACGGTGCCGAGTAACCTCCAGATAGCGTCGGGCCCATTGTTGGAATAATGTCGCGTTGAGCGCAGAGACGATGCTGAGGACCAAACTGAGGAACCATATTATGTTGACCCGGATAGCGGAGGCCGACGGTGTGAATACTAGGTCATTGACCGACGTTGGATCCAAGTTTGGATCGCTTCAAGGGGGGAGGCCGTTGGAAATATCGACGATTTGCTGAGATACTTGGGCAAGTAAAGCGTTCGTTGTATATGTAAGGTTAGGAAATAGGTCATTATAACTTATATTGAGAAAGGTAGCGACGACGGAAGAGAAGAGACCAGTCTTTACGATTACGTTAGACGATAAACGTAGAAGGAAATATTAACACTTACAAACACAAGGATGCTATCCGCTTCCCCCCTCCAGAGCTCGGTTATCTCCTCGTCATGTTCATCGGCCTCAGCAAGATAGATTGACCAGAGCTTTCCAGATGAGTCCTTATAGATACCACCTAGGTAGACATGTGTGAGAAACATACGGATATGTTCGGCGTCAATATTATTGGTGGGGTGAAACTCAGTGTCGCTGTCCATCTCAAGTAGGTGCGTGGTTTCTCGGTGTCTAGGATAGAACGGGGTGAGGGAGACAAGGACGTGTGAACGGGGTCCTCCAAGTTATATACAAGTAAAGGCCAATGCTGTGCTCTCTGCACTCCGAACTCCATACGTAAAGATTACTGTAGTGATCAGCGCTTGCCAAAGGTAGGCACACATGCGGGGTGCGCAACTGGGGTCTGGTCGGCCACATGTCAGTTATACAGATAGGAGAATTCGAGCGTTTTGAATCCAGTACAGTATGAATCTAAAACAGTTCAGCGCTCATAGGATATCCTAACTTTGGGGCCTGCGTGCGGTGTTTTACGAGTTCGAAGCTCCTTTCTGGAAAGGAGTAATCGACACTTCCTTGGAAAGATTTTCGAACCATGCAGCTACGTTCAACGCCCGACGACGAAATACTGGGACAAGTGCCTGTAGATATGAACCGGTCCAGATTTGTGTGGCGACGTGGAGCAGGTCAAATACCGCCTGGGAAGTGTGATGGATTGATGGGCTAAATGCGTTCTAGAAGACGATTGTACTGGTATGGAAATACTGGACAGGTGTCGATACGAACCCTTGACATCACCTCACACAATCCACATTGTTTCACAGTGACAGGTCTTTGGGTCCAGAGGCACGGTTCCCTCGAGTAAGTGATAGAATTCGGTAGGACTTTGCGCCAGGTACTTTGCTTCTCGAGCGGTATCGATTACTAGAGTCGAATGACCCGTATTCAGTCGACCTGCTAATAAATCTTGCCATACTCAAGCGCCGCGTTTCTGCGATTTACGTCGAGGGTCCTTATTGCAATGCCGGGAGATTATTGTCTCCAAGAAGTTGGGCATAAGCGAAATATAGGGCCTGTAAAAGACAGAAAAACTGGTTTGGTGAAGTACATACAGGCCGAACTCACATTCAAAGGTACGTATCTCTATCTAGTGCCACCGATGACGGGTTGCGCCTCGAGTACGAATGCACCACCGGGCACTAGAGTCGCGTGGACCCGTTCGAAGAACCGCCTCAAGCCTGCATCGCCACCGTCCAAATGGATCCACTCAGATACTGAGAACCTAATAGCATGTGACTATCAGCAACTACCTTCACGACGCAATGAGGAAAGCTGAGAAGCTTACGCAATGATGACGTCGTAGTCAGCTTCGTGTACTCGTTCACCCAGTCAGCACGACGAAAGGTAATATTGTGCAGAAATTTATGATTGGCTCCGTCCGGGTGGAATGTGTCCGTAGGCGGGATGGGAAGTGGACCAAACGTATGTTGGCACGACGCGGGGAAGTAATTGGCCACTGGTGGTTTAGGCGGGAGAGGCGACCGTTTTCGTTTAATGCGGGATGCGTTAGACTCAGAAAAGGGCGCTTGGTGGCTCCAGAGAGTGCGCCTGCGTCGCCAGGCCATGCGCACGAGCGCGTCGTCAATGTTAACGCCAACGACGCGCCTGGCTCACCATGACCGTGCTAGCAGCCGCGGCGGTTCAGAACTGACACACACAATAGAAAAAGACGTGAATGACGCGCCTATTTCGCAGGAGACCCAGCCTTCGTTGCAGCCTACGTCAAGCACGCGTGCATCGGTGAGGAGGTTGTGAGGCAGGAGCGCTAGACGGGAGTCGTGGCCGCCAGGGCGATGATAACGATACCTGAAAAAGTGGTATTATTCGGTTGGAGACAAGGGTTAACTAGGTGATACCCATGGTAGTTGTGATAGTTTCCGTGTGTTGGAATGCCAGAAGATACACTGGTCATACTGCATACAGAGCAGATGGAAGCCGATAGCACAGCCCTGGCTGGTCGGCTATTCCCGAGTTATTTCCGTCCCTCCAATTCGGCCTTCACTTTTGTAAGTTACCCCGTACTACTACCTTGCGTACTAACTTACTGTACTGTTTATACCAAATTGAATGCAATGATCTGCAGTGTCTTTCCGCCAGCTATGTATAGCACCATTGATTCAGATCGAATCCAAATGCAAACAACCCATTAGATCCTACTACCTCTGCATCGATTTGCATGTTCGGAAACGTTGTCCTAGGAAGTGTGGATTCCTCCCTCACGGAAGAGAAGCATCGAGGTCGTCAAACGCCGCATGTAGGCCCCTAGTAATGGTATTACTGTAGTATGAGCGCCGAGCGCTGAACTGATTTGAAATTAACCTGGGAATTACGCTGTATTAGCTTCAAAAACCCATCACCTATCGATAATCGTACCGTTACAGCATTAATCATCACATCATCACACGTACAGTACAGTAGGTCTAGAACAATTCAAAGAACACAGCATTGGCCTTTATTTATATATAACTCGGGCCCCGTTCACACGTCCTTGTCTCCCTCACCCCCGTTCAGACCTAGACACCAAAAAACCACCATCTAGAAATGGACCGTGACATTGAGCTTCAGCCCACCAATAATATTGAAGCCGAAGGTATTCGTATGTAGTATACTAACGTTGGAGAAAGTGCTCTGACATGCGTCTTAGGTGGTATCCACAATGACTCGTCTGGAAAGCTCTGGTCAATCTATCTTACTGAAGCCGATGAACGAGATAAGGAGATAACCGAGCTCTGGAGGGGGGAAGCAGAGAGTATCCTGGTGTTTGTAAGTGTTACATAATATTCCCTTGTTCTATTCTAAGGCAACGGCACGAAGACTGGCCTTTTCTCCGGCGTCGTCGCGACTTTCCTCAGTATAAGTTATAACAACCTATTCCCAAACTACACTGATAGAACGAACACCTTACTTGCCCAAATATCTCAGCAACTCTTCGATATTTCCAAGGGTGTCTCTTCTCCAAATGATGTACCGTTCAGCAACGACTTCTTATTCACGCCATCGCCATCCGCTATCCGGGTCAACGTGATATGGTTCCTCAGTTTGGTCCTCAGCATCGCCTCTGCAGTCAACGCAACATTATTCCAACAATGGGCCCGACGCTATCTGGAGCTCACTCGGCACCGTGTCGCGCCTCACAAACGCGCGCGTACCCGGGCGTACATGCACAACGGCATCGCGAGTTTCAAGATGTCCCGAGCTGTCAAAGCAATGCCCGTACTCCTACATCTATCTATATTCCTTTTCTTTGCTGGTCTTATCGACTTTCTTTGGGACACCAACTCTACCGTCGGATCCTGGACTTTCGGCAGTATTATGGTGTTCGGTTTCTCTTATTTGGCGCTGACGGTGTTACCGAACCTATGCCTCAATTGTCCCTACAGCACCCCAGTGTCCGAAATGTCGTGGCACTTATCTCATCGCCTCCTTCTGTTCATTCTTCTGCTCGCCCAACGCTTAGATGATCTATCCCTCGAATACCTTTTTTCGGGTCGGCGATCGTCGTACCCGCCCGATCCAAATCTATGGACCCGGTGGAGAAAGACAGTCAAAACCCGGATTGAAGCATGTCGGAAATGGCTCAAGGTTGGCCTCCAGAAAAGGATCATGATCAACGCTACAGAGGCGCTGCCGAAAACGGACAAGAAAGCGCTTTCCTGGACGCTTACAGTTCTCGACGACGATAGGGAGTTCGAAGACTTTGTTGCACGCGTTCCTGGATATTTCGACTCGACTTTTGTGCCGGAAGCGTCTTCAGTAATGCTTTCCCTCATGAAAGATCAGCCCTCCGGGATAGACGAGGACCCCGTTCTCGGTTCCCGCATCAACGACCTCCTCAGGACATGCGTGCCAGGTATCTCGCCCCTCCCGGAGCAATCGCGCAAAAACCGGCTGCGTGTCTGCATGAGGACTCTCTGGTATTTCGCAAGAGAATACAATCAACTCGGGAACATTATTCCATTGCCATCCTATGTCCGCACCGTCTTCGCAAACCCAGAGATGTCCCGCAGGATTCAGTCAGAAGATGACCTCGCTGCGCGACTCATAGGACGCTGTTTCGACTCCCTCATCGCTCGAAAGCTCACCCAAGATATCCGATCTCGTACTGATCGGCAAGTTCGTGTCAGCCCGGCGGAGCTGTCGTGCCTAGCGGCCATTCTAGGCAAGACAAGCACGGAGGTGGTAGGTTTGCTCAGGCAGCCGGGTGAGATCGGTCTCGTGAACATCGTCTCCCTCATGTCGAGCGAGAAGGCCACGTTGGTTAGAGAAAGGGTACCGCTGGAAGTACTGGACATAGTCCTAAAGACACTCGACATCCTTTTCGCGGAGGTGCCACCGAATGCAGAGCTGCCACCAGATCTGGTAGCTGCTCTCCACGAGACGACACCGCTGGGACAGAGATCGCGAGTTCTTGATTTGCGGGTGGACAGACTGAGGCAGATCGTGCAAGGGTCGTCCGTGGTCCATAGCGAGTCAGAGGTGACAACGTTCGCAATGACCGAACTCGAGCCGGGGTCTGGATTGGCGCCGGCGATTAATACTACTTATATATCGTTCCAGTCGGACGTGGGCTCTGCAGTACAGGATAGCTTACTCCGTAACGTGATGTAAGCTGCCCTGTTGTAATACGTGATAAGGGGGACGCATCGTGTGTAGTCTCATCTTCTGTTCTTTCTTCTGTTCTTTTCTATACCCATGGATATCAATGCTCTATATGATAGCTAGCGCTGTACGATCACCGCACGTCCTCGAGTAGTAGGTATGTAACAACTGACAAATGTGAGACTCCCAGCTCGATTTTCGATATCCTTAAGCAATAGTACAGTACTATGGACTCTTCATCATCTTTGGGTCATAGGTCCGTGAGTTCCCTACCGAGCTAATTTGTGAACTGGAGGAAGGAAGGACTCGTCATTAGTACGCCTCAAGGCGTAAAAAGTTTTTCTGCAAGTCGGGGTATTCAGGCTCGTCCTATTGATGCGCCCAGGAAGTGCGCCTTTACCTTCGGGAAGCAGACTGAGACACAGGTGGTCAATTCGAACGTCTTGTCTTCCAACGGGTTACGGCTGTGCGGAATGTCGTTTTCTGTGCGCGCTCAATCGCTCCATTCCCCATGCAGGCCATAACAGCCGTACTTACGGTGTTCGGTTGGGCAGCCAACTTTAGGCCATTTTCGGAGGGTGTATGTTCGTTGTGACTTCGGAGTGCCCATTTTTCTCAGCTGTGGGTTCGAATCTTATGCCGTCGTCACCGGTGCAGGACATATCGGATCAGATGAATAACCTAGAAGGGAAACCAATGCACAGGATATATTTTTCGTGCCTTGTTATACGACTCGCGGGGTTGCGCTTCAAGTGCGAATGCCTCACCATGTACCTGGATCCACTGGGTCACTTGGATACCAGGAATGTAGCTATGGGCCGCCTAGAGAAGATGAGCTTTTGATGATGACGTCGTAGTCCGATCTGTCCGATGCGCTCGTTCACAGTCACGGCGAAAGATAATATTATATGTTTAGCTGCGTCCGAATAGAACGTGTCTGTAGTCGGAATAGGGAGAGGACCAAACATATGCTGGCACGATGCGGGGAGATTATACTGGTAGTTTAAGTGGGAGAGGTGACCTTTTCTTTTAGTGCGGGTGCGTTTGAGGAGGACGAAGACTCAGAAAAGGGCGGTTGATGGTTCTAGAGTGCGCCTGCGTCTCCAGGCCTTGAGCACGAGCGCATCTTCGATGTCAACGCCCACGATGCGCCGGGCTCCGCATGACTGCGCTAGCAGCTGCGGCACCTCAGAACTGACACATGCAATGGAATGAGAGGCGAAGGAGGCGCTTATCTAGGAAACCCGGTCATTGTTGCAGCTTACGTTGAGCACGCGAGCATCGGCGAAGAGGGAACGCCACTGGATAGGTGTCGTCACTGTCGTGGCTACTGGCACCCGGGTGATGATAGTGATACCTGAAAAGGGAGATACTACGTTAGAGGCAAGTGGTCAAGGGGTTACTACGTACTACTAGTAGGTGATACCAATGTGGTGTGTTGGAATGTCAGAAGGTACTCTGTTATGTATCCCGGAAATACAAATGGATCCAAAAAAAAACAAGTCAGAAGATACAGTGGTCATCTAGCAGAGTTAGTAAGTTAGTTCGGAGCCAAATCCGGTCGGCTATTTCCGATACACCTACGGCCTTCAGGTTCGCACTACCCCGTAATGTGACTTATACACCAGTGCATAGCCGGAGACGATGATATCCCGACATTGCAATCAGATCGACGTAAATCGCGGCTTCAGGAACGCGACTTTGGCAACAGTTATTAGCAGGTCGACTGAATACGGGTCATGCGACTCGAGTGATCGATACTGCTTGAGAAGTGAGGTGCGTGCCAAAGTGCGTGCCAGTGACGCAAAGTTCTATCACATATTGAGGGAACTGCGCCTCTGAACAAAGACATCGTTATGGAACAATGTGGATTGCGTGCGGTGATGTGCAGGGCCCTACGAGTTGTTCATATCGACTCCTACCCTCAGACTACCGGTATTATCTAACGAAGTGAGTCGCATCGCGGTCACGGAGAATGAATCGTACGGTTTCTATCATCTATCTTGTCTTCTGCTATGCTTCTACACGATCCGGTACATATGTATTGTATGCATCTTCTATCTGATCGCCTTATATCTAGTAACGAACCGCGAATTATCGGATGCACGACGATCAAATACTTAAATCCTGGCGAAGTACGGGCATATATGCGACTTCCAACGAGTACAAGGGAGTCTTCGCTTTGCTCTCCGAGTATGAGACCCCAGTACTTAGTACTTAGGAGTCACCCCCTCGCTTTTATGGTACATACACTAGTTTGGTGTAACAAATCGATTCCAGATTCTAAATTTTGGTCATTCGATTCTGTCAGCCCATCGCCCATCGCCCAAAACGCGCTCTAGAGACTTGATTCTCCTAAGTACCCTACCTGTCTGTCTATAATTGTCCTTTTGGCCTGGCATCCATGCTATGGGGACAGACGACGGCAGGGGCACCAGAAGCACATGTTTTCGAGGAGCACTCGGTGCGGCGGCGCCGCAAGGCAAGCCGCTGCGGTAGTGTTCAGGTTCGGGCCCGCTCTAGGTGCAAGTTGTAGCAGCGATTGTGGTAGCATAGAGGAGGCGACGATAAGAGGCTGGCACGGCGCAGTGATGCTGGCGGCACCATGAAGCCGGTATGCAGAGGTAGATGGCAGCAGCGCACGGGGACGTCAGCTGCGACTTGCAGAGGCAGTGGGGCGGCATCTGTAAAAGTGGAGGGTGTCAAAAGTTGTCAGGACCGGTCAGGACCGGTCCCTGACAGCTTTGACAGGTACCAGTTTCACAGATGTGCAAAGGGAGCACGCAGAGTGGGTGGCGGCGTAGTGGCGTGCAGAGGCGCCCGCGGTGGCGGGTAGAGGCGCAGCAGGAAATGTGGTAGGCAGTGGGTAGGCAAGCTTGTGAGCCTGAGAGAGGGTGCTCAGGCTGACGGTCCTGCTTGATGCAGCTGTCTGTCACCCGTCTCTGACGATAAGGGTCAGTACGGCAGGCTCAGACAGGCAACTTGAAGGAGAGCGATCAGTTGCAGTTTCGTGCCTGCGAAAGCTGTTGTCAAGGCTACTGCTACTACCCTGACAGCTGTCCTTCGGCTTCCTTCCGAGTTCATTTAGGGTGCCTACCAGTCTTACAACATATCAGAGGAGTTGGCCTGTGCTACCTGCCCAGCGCATGGCATGGCATGGCGTGGCATGACCCCAGATGGACTGGTCGCAAGTGGGGAAGTATTATCGTAAGTAGCCAGCTGTGCACCGGCGTGGGGCAAACCACTTCTTCAGCCCCATGTGATACTAGAGTACCCACGGCAAAACCAATTGCTCCCGCCATCTGTGGGATCTGCCGAAGCGGCAATGTTACAGTACTACTGGCAGTGACACAGCAAAGACTCGGAACCCACAGCATTGGCCTTATTTGTAGTATATAACTTGGAGCCTGACTTGGAGGACCCCGTTCACACGTCCTTGTCTCCCTCACTGGTACCCCGTTCAGTCCTAGACACCGAGAAAGCACGCACCAAGAAATGGACAGTAACATTCCGCTTCAGCCCATCAATAATATTGAGGCCGAACGTATCCGTATGTTGTATACCAACGTTGGTGAAATCTTCCTCACGCATGTGTTAGGTGGTATCCATAACGACTCGTCTGGAAAGCTCTGGTCAATCTATCTTGCTGAGGCCGATGAACACGACGAGGAGATAACCGAGCTGTGGAGGGGGGAAGCGGACAGCATCCTTGTGTTCGTAAGTGTTACATAATATTCCCTTAGTTTCATCGTTCTAAGGCAATTGTGAAGACTGGTCTTTTCTCCGGCGTCATCGCGACATTCCTCAGTATAAGTTATAGCAACCTATTTGCCATTCCCAGTGATACAACGAACGCTTTACTCGCACAAATATCTCTGCAACTTGTCAATGTTTCCAATGGTGTCCCCTCCCTGAACGATGTAACGATAAGCACTGAATTCACGCCGCCCGCCGCCGCCATCCGGGTCAACGTGATATGGTTCCTCAGTTTGGTCCTCAGCATCGGCTCTGCGCTCAACGCGACATTATTCCAGCAATGGTCCCGACGCTATCTGGAGCTCACTCGGCACCGTGTCGCGCCTCACAAACGCGCGCGTACCCGGGCGTACATGTTCAACGGCATCGCGAGTTTCAAGATGTCCCGAGCCGTCAAAGCGATGCCCGTGCTCCTACATGCATCCATATTCCTTTTCTTCGTTGGTCTTGTCGACTTTCTTTGGGACTCTGTCATCAGACACTGGATCCTCGGCTTTGTGTCGGTGTTCACCTTCGCTTATTTGGCGCTGACGGTGTTACCGAACGTATACCTCAATTGTCCTTATAGCACCCCAGTGTCCGAAATGTCGTGGCACTTATCTCATCATCTCCTCCTTTCCATTCTTCTGTTCGTGCAAGGCCTAGATGGCCTATTTCTCGAATACCTCTTCTCGGGTCGGCAATCGACCTACCAGCCCACGCCGGAGCCAAGTCGATGGACCCGGTGGAGAAGGACGGTTAAAACCCAGATTGAAGCATATCGAACTTGGCTCAAGCTTGGCCTTCAGAACAGGATTATGCTCAACGCTACGGAGGCACCGTCGACAACGGACAAGAGCGCGCTTTCCTGGACGCTTACAGTTCTTGACGACGATCGGGAGTTCGAAGACTTTGTCACACGCGTTCCCGGGTTTTTTGACTCGGCCTCTGTGCCGGACGCGTCTTCAGTAATGCTTTCCCTCATGAAAGATCGTCCTTCTTCTCCGCTAGACAAATTTGATCCCGTTCTCGGATCCCGCATCAACGACCTCCTCAACACATGCGTGCCGGGTACTTCGCCCCTCCAGGAGGAATTGCGCAAAAACAGACTGCGTGTCTGCATGAGGACCCTCTGGTATTTCGCAAGAGAATACAATCAACTCGGGAACACGACTCCCTTACCGTTCTATGTCCGCACCGTCTTCGCCAACCCAGAGATGACTCGCCGGATTCAGTCCGAAGACGACATCGCCGCGCGCCTGATAGGACGCAGTTTCAGCTCCCTCGTCGTCAAAAAGCTCGTACAGGACATCGGCTCTCGTACCGACCAACACATCCGTGCCACCCCTTCGGAACTATCGTGCCTAGCAACCATTCTAGACACGACAAGCTCGGAGATGGGGAAATTGCTCAGCCGGCCGAGTGCAATCGGTCTCGCGAACATTGTCTCCCTCACGTCGAGCGAGATGGACACTTTGGTCAAAGAAAGAGTGCCGTCGGAAGTACTAGACATATTCCGGACGACGCTCGACATTCTCCTCGCGGGGCACCTTCTGGCTTCACCGAACGCCGAGCTGCCACCAGATCTGGTAGCCACGTTCCACGAAACCTATTCCAACGCACGGCGATTACAAGCTCCTGATTGGCTAATGGACCAACTGAGGCAGACATCGGAAGTGGTCCGCGACGTACCCGGGCCAGAGGTGACAAGGTTGGAATTGCCCGGACCCGAGCCGGGGCCCTCGCACGCCAATACTTATAACTCGTTACAGTCGCGCGATGGCTCTGCATCACGCTTACTCGGTAATTCACCGTGATTACCATGAGTACTGAGTGCGTTCGATTTGTGTCATCTAGTCTTCCGTTTTGTCTCGGTACATACGTATATGTTGCATGATACGAATGCTTTGTATTTGATAACAGATGTACACTTGGATGTACGATTACGATCTCGGGTAGTACGAACAAATGCGACAACCCTCAGCTCGGTATCCTTAAGCAATACAGCCGCTGTGGTATGGACTCTCCGTCAACCTTCGGGTCATAGGTTCGTGATTTCCTCATCTACTTGGTAAATCGGAAGAGTTGAGGACTTGTCATTAGTAAGGCGACATACTAGATATAGTTTTTCCGTGGCAAAAGCGTTCAGAGCCGTTCAGGGCTAATCCTGGACATCTTTCGGTGTCTCCATTCTTACAGATGACTTGGGCCGATCGAACAGCCTCAACGCACCAAAGCTTCCTTAGGGGTTCCTCGTGTTAGTCGAACGTGATCCTATCCATAATCTCGGTTTGTCTTATTGATGAGTCCAGGAAGGGCGCCTTTACCTTCGGGAAGCGGACACATTGACAGGTGGTGAATTCGGTTGTCTTGTATGCCAACGGGTTCCAGCTCCGCAGTACGCCACTCCCTCTGTCACGGTGTGCCCAATCGCATCGTTCCTTATGCAGGTCATAAACTGTCCTTACGGTGTTCGGTTGGCTAGCTGATTTTTGGATGGTGTATGTTCGTTGTAGTTGTGGTGACTTTGGGGTCTAATATTCCCGACTGTAAGTCCGACCCGTAAGTCATCGGTGTACATTCCGGATGGGATGCAGGACACATTGGATCGGATGAACGACCTAGAAGGAAAACCGGTGCGCACGGTAATTTTCGTGCCTTAGTATACGACTCGCGGGGTTGCACTTCAAGCACCCACCAGGCAGTGGACGCGCTCGAAGAGCCGTCTCAAGCCGCCATCGCCATCGTTCAAATGGATCCACATGGGTACCGAAAACCTAACAAAATGCAACTATCGACCACCTGCACACTAATGATGCGGGAAAGGGAGAGGCTTACGCAATGATGACGTCGTAGCCCCGCTTTGTCCTCTGGGGACTGCGCGTATTCACCCAGTCAGCACGACGAAAGGTACTATTACGCGGAAATTCATGATCAACTGCGTCCGAGTGGGCGGGACAGGAAGTGGGCCAACCATGTGCTGGCACGACACAGGGAACTTCCGGGGAAGTAATCAACCACTGGTGGGTTAGGCGGGAGAGGCAACCGTTTTCTTTTAGTGCGGGAAGATGACGGTTCAGAAACGGGCGCTTGGTGGCTCCGAGCACGTCATCGATGTCAACGCCAACGACGCGCCGGGCTCCCCATGACTGTACCAACAGCCGAGTCGCTTCAGAACCAACACACGCGACAGACAAAGAGGTGAAGGACGCGCCTATCTCGCAGGAGACCCAGCCCTTCGTTACAACCTACGTTAAGCACGCGTGCATTGACGAGGAGGTCGTGAGGCAGGAGCGTTAGACGGGAGTCGTGGCCGCCAAGGTGATGGTAGCGAACCTGAAAATGCAGCGTTATAAGTTGAAGGCAAGGATCTATTACATGGTAGTCGTGATAGTTTCCGTGTGTTGGGACTTCAGAAGATACGCTGGTCATACAGTACACTGAGAGGTAGACGCCAGCCTGAGTGGGAGTCAAAACGCCCGCAGCTCTGGCTCAGGCTGTGGGGGTGGCTATTTCCGAGTTATTTTCGTCTCAATTCGACTCCTTCCGATTATACT
This sequence comes from Lactarius sanguifluus, assembly GCA_021527775.1. Lineage (NCBI taxonomy): Eukaryota > Fungi > Basidiomycota > Agaricomycetes > Russulales > Russulaceae > Lactarius > Lactarius sanguifluus. Next base: position 61,964 of record JAKEYF010000072.1, on the reverse strand, counting down.
GTACAGCACGCCTCACGTGTGTTTTCCCACACGCCACTTTCCTTTTTTATCACAACATCGGGCTGGGCGGGCCACTGCCCCGTCGGCACAAGCCGTAATGACTAAGCAGAATATGCGATTCCAAAAATGGTCTGACCCTCTTTGCCCTTTGCTTTGACCGGGGTCAGCTGACCCGGTCTGACCCGGCTGACTATGACCCATTTGACCCCGAGTCGAGTCAGGCTGACTTGTACAACACTGACTCTATTGTCCTGGCACCTGTACACTCCGCTTCGGCACTCGAACGTTCGCATCTTCGGGGTTTGCGAAATACGGAAATGCTCACTGTCGGGTTCTACACTTGTCCTTTGACCACCGGACAGTCGCATCTGTACCGTCATATCTCCGCGTGGCGTTTACAGTAAGTTGCGAGCATTGCGTATATTTTCCCTTTGTGCACTCCCTTTCCTACTTACTGACTGTTCCTGCCCTGACCGTGGAGAAGAACTCGGCACATACAGAAATCTGACTGACTTTCTTTTCCGAGATTTCGCGACGTTCTCTCTGTGCGGCTCCCTGAGCACGTGGATACCACGTTCCCTCCTTCGGCAGGTGTGCCCACGCATGGCCATCTCACCTTGTAGATTTCAGTGCGCCGGTAAGCGAGGGCGGCGTGGAGGACGTGTTGCGCCAAGGACTATGATATAGCGTACGAGTAATGGAATAGAAGGGGATCCAGGGTGAAGGGATGGGGTAAGAACTGGCGCTGTTGTTCAACATGTTAACGGAGACAACTGATATCGATAAATAAATTCCAGGACATTCACATCCAAATACACCAGCGTATCTCCGTGCGACAAGTCCTCAGCCGCAACAACAATCGCCACAGATGCAACAGCAGCAGCAAATTGAACATATCAACCCCCCCAGACATTCCTGGAAGCACTGGCACAAACCCGTCGGGTCAGCCACACATAGGCAAGAGATATACATTGGCATCATACCTCACATCCTCCCCGCAGTCGATCAGCCTTTCCACTTCGGGTTGCATTGTCGTTGGACCCCACAACCATTTCGGTTCCTGTGCACGGCTGGACATTTGTTATTGCCGGTGTTTGCGACCACTCGCCATGACATGTATGTGCGGTGGGAGGGTATGCAATGTTGGCGGGAGGCATCGTTTAGAACAAGGAAATGGTGGTAAGATTGTGAGTGTGTGGGGCGAGTCGAGGTTGAGTATGTCAGTGTCACGGAGTATTGTTATGCGTAAGTTCAAATCAAAACAGGAGGCTTGCCTGATGAGCGTGCACGTTGGCACATTAGCACGGCTAATAGGTTCGCCACGATGATGTCGCCCAGGAGGTCACATCTGGAGGCACTGCGTACTTCCTCGAGGCTCGAGTGCCATTCCTAGTTACAGAACCCTAGGCTTGGGAGCCCACGCAAAGACTAGCTTCGCGCCTAAAGAGTGTTAGCAGAGAAGCAACGACGCATGGAGTGGGGCGCTTGAGCTGGGCTGGGCTCGAATTTAGATTTCATTTCGTCGAGCAGAGCTACAGTACGTAGGCTACGTCCTCGAGGAGGTTGCGCCGGTTGACATACGCCGCGGGATCTCGCGCGGGGATCTGCGTGCTCATCGTCCCTGCGGCGCCTGTCTCGCCATTACACCGGGCACGCGCCAACTCAGTAACTCAGTGCTCAGGCCACTGCATTCACAGTACTGGGGTTCCATATTCCTTCCGCACTTCCCTCGTCCCATTATACGTCCACACGCCTCCCCGTTCTAAAACATTTATCTCATTGTTGAGCACCGCCGCCCCTAGCTCCCGCTGTCCGCCTGCACTTTGCATTCCTCACGGCAGATACGCGAATTTTACAGCTCTAGGGATCACCAGACCCGGAGCTGCGCAGAGTCAGGTTCTCGATGCCTTGTTTCTTGTCTAGTAACTTGCATTCAAAACGAAGTCCGTGTATATCGGACCTCATCTTGTATACAATTTACTGTACTTAGTTCGACACCCCTGGCGTCTGACGCCACTGACCTCTCTCGTGATAGGCTCATACTAACCAAATGAGTAAACCGAACGGATCGTGATATCAGTTACTGTACGGTATATAGTCCTGTACTGTTCGGAATAGCGTGGACAGTGCGGTGGTGAGTTTTATTTTGCACGAACAATTCCATAAACGGCGACATCCCTTCCTACCACTACTTCTAGCGGGTTTCTCTTGATTTACATGTTATGGTGGGTGACCCCCCCTGATCACTTGATGCCCCCCGGAGGTTTGGCTAAAGCTTTCGACTTATTAGCTACCTCTCAGGCTCCTAGTTTGTCGCATCGTCCCTTGCCCTTCTGCCTCAACCTCACACATCGCATTGTTTGACACTCAGCAATGGACTCGCCCAGTGCATATATGGTTGACGAGAAGACCCTTAATTTCCCGCAACCTGAACACTACACCGAGCCTCTAGGAGGTCTGTTGACTCACTTTCTATTTGATAATCGTATTCTCATTCGTGTACCAGGGGAGAACAACGGAGGCACTTCTGGAAAGCTATGGTCGATGTGCCTTACGGAGACAGAGAGGAAGGATAAAGAGATGGCCGAAATGTGGAAGGGAGAAGCGGACACCGCTCTCATATTTGTATGTGCTGGTCCCACAACCATTTACATATTCCCTCTTGTATTCCCTTCTAACGCACATACTCAAGGCTGGTCTGTTCACGGCTGTCATCACGGTCTCCATCATTGAAAGCTACAAGTGGTTATCTCCCGATCCAGGTGATGATACTGTCGATCTACTCAAGCAAATATCTCAACAATTTTTCAACGCCTCCAATGGGATACCCGTCGAGGAAATCGTACAGAAACCATTCAAGCCAACGGGGAATGTCATCCTGGTCAACGTCACGTGGTTCTGCAGTATGGTCATCTGCTTTTCTTGTTCGGTTGCCGCGACAATTACCCAACAATGTGCCCGACGGTATCTGTTGCTCACGCAGGGACGCGGTACACCTTACGAACGTGCGCAATTACGAATGTTTATGTTCAATGGCCTTGGAATATTCCAAGTGGACCGACATCACTAAAATGTGTCGCCTTATACATGCCCTATACATGGGCCAGAGAATCAGTTATATAACATAGAAATTGAATATAATATTCCGAAAGTCCATGTATGGGCGGGAATATTTATGTCAGCAATATATTGACCACCTACGGGACGCTACTTTTGTAAAAACCCTTATAATGTCTGTAATGATTGCTGACTTGCATTGGAAAGCCAGTCAGATAATCTCCGTGTAAGGGTCAGAGTGAATATATGGTATGCTGAGATTATATATGCCCGGAACGATGCCATCGCCATGTAAATATCGGAAGGTATTGCAATGGTTGGGAGACATTGTCATCGCTTCTCTTGTACTACGATACATTCCCCTGGTTCAAAATATCGGAAGGTATTGCAATGGTCGGGTGACATTATCATCGCATCTCGTGTATTATAGTCCATTCCCCTGGTTCAATCCATTGCACGCAAGCTAGATCATTTTGTGGTGCCATATAAATTTTCACCTCATCTGAGAGTTTTCATGTCCGTGCAGACTGACGCGGTCACGAAGACGACAACGAAAATGTATTTTATCGTATGATACACACTAGTACAGGACAGGTAATAAAAAGACGGCGACTTAACACGAGAACCATAGAGTAGAGTCCACGCCAGAAAGAATTGTCGGAGAGGAGCGACAGTATTATTTGAATAAGGCCAACGGTGAGCAAAGACTTGAAACACCAGTACAGAACGCGGGCCCGGCACAGAGAAGCGACAGTGCGAAGCATGACACGCAAAAGGGGTGGCCACCAGGAATGTTGGAGCTCTACTAGTATTTACGACGCTTCCTTCTAGTCGCCCTTGGTCGTAAGGACGGTATGGTTATGCGTAAGGGCCCTTCTAAGGGGTTTTGCTTTTGGCGTGGCTGTTCATCTTCCTCACTTTCGGCCGACCTTGATCGCCTCAGGCTATTGTTGGCGGCTGCTGGTGTGTACCGGGCTTCCTGTGTGGGGGCCGGGTTGTTAGCGGCTGTGTTGTGGGAGCTTGAACCACATTGTGGGTCTGGTGTTCCATGGGACGGTGGAGTCGGGGATGATTGCGGCGGGGTAGGGTCTTCCGTTGCGTCGTGCTGCCTGTACTCCTCTGCAGGCTGCCGCCTGTATAGTATCAATGGAAGAGGCGCATATAACTTGGAACTTACTGTGTCATCATCTTGTGGTTCGCCGGTGTCATTGTCTCGCTGTTGTGCCAACATTGTTTCTGTTTCGTCTTCACTATCTTGGTCCGGGTCCGAGTCGGGATCATTGTTGTGACCGCGGCAACGGCGTTTCAACGTCGGAAGTTCACTGCAATATGATTCATTGTCAGTCCTGAGACAACGACGGGAGGCTCACTTGGTTAGGTACTTGAGGGTCTCTATGACCCAGGCGGAGTCTCGATTGCGAAACAACTTGATGATGTTCTTGAAGAACCTTTGGTATTGGAACGAGCTCCGGGAAATATCGCCCCAATTCCCGATGTCGGAGAGCGCATAATGAGTCTATAAGTTATATTGGGTGTGAGTATATTCATGGTGGTCGAGAGCGACAATACCTGGACAGAAATATATGCGACCATTTCAGGGGATACTTGCGTCATCCCGTTGAGCTCCGAGTTGGATGCGCGCGCAGCGGTTCGATGCCCTGTGAAGGCGGACGAGGGACCAGTGTACACTGACCGAAGGGCCTCGTAACAATGTATCAGATGAACCTATTATAATGAAACGACAACGACACACCCGTATAAAGATGTGCCCACGAAAGAGACCCTTTGCACGGTCTCCGGGGTCGTATGTGATGTCGTGGGGGTAAAGGAAGCACGGGTAATCTCCGGTCTTGATCCTCAGAGTCCCACTTTGTACGCTGTTACGAAACCCTCTGTGAACACATGTCAGTTGCCGAAATGAGTGGTTGTTGAATGAAGCGTGTACATAGGGTCTAGTTTGAACTGTGTACGGAGTTTGAGGGGACACAGCGCAGCGGCTGTTGCATCGTGGTTCCATCCCCGCCTGGACTTGTCACCGGGTGGCAACAAGGGAATGGGGTCAGTGCTGATGTTGAAGGGGATGTAACTAAGGACACGATCGACCAAGCGATTGGTATCGGTTGCCCTTGCATCGGACATGAGTTCAGCCAGCTATATAGGAGGTGAGTGTATTGTGTACGCAAGGTTAGTAGCGCATATACACACCATGGCGCAAAAGTCGTGGTACGCTCCCAAATCCTCGCGACTTGCGATAATCGTGGTAAACTCACGGAGATCTGGATGAAGCCCCATGATCTCATCGAATGTTTCGATGTCTTCGTCCGCACTATATAATATAATGAATAAGTTTGGTCTGAAAACGTTGTCAATGTCGATAGTGCTTACGGGGTCTCGCCAAGACCTGCCCATAAGACAGTCTTGATGTCGAGAAATGGTCCCTTCAATCGTGTTATCCAACGTGCCTTCCCTCTGAAGCCATGAAGGAGCTCAGTACTCAAGGTGATCCTATCAGTGCAGTCGGTACATCATGGCGAAATTTGGGGCTTACAACTCATCCTGAACACCAGAATCCTCAAGACGATTAACGGGTTGAGTCATGACAGACAAACGTGTCGGGCCACGGGGCATGGTCACGGTAGATATATCCGTATTGGTCACATGACAGATACTTTGCGAATGTTCCAAGTCGTACTCCTTACCACGACGACGTTGGTTTCAAGTTCCTCCAATACATTTCAGATTTCCTATGTCGACCCACAAGTGTGTTGGGGTGGATTGCAGTCAGACATTCACCATGTCGCGTGGACTGTCTGGACACATGGCCCGATGTCCCAAGTACGCGCAAGGACTCAAGCACCGTCTTGCCAAGTACAAGAATACCCTGGTACCGGACAGGGAAAGTCCCGCTCAGACACCCCTTGGCCCGGGCCAGGCAAGTGTTGCTGGAAGTGCAGGAGGCGTGACTCTGACAGGAGAGGCTACTCACTCCGAGTCCGGGGGTCCTGCTATGGACCAAGTTGATGCGGTATGTGTACATGATCTCCTGATGACCACATGTCTGACACGACATTCAGTACGAGACACCACCCTCACCCGAACACCGTCCGTCTGGCCTGCCTAACCGCAAGGCACGACTGCCTGCGCGCTACCTGTTACGCTACCACTGGCATTTAGTCCGACTTGGACTTCGCAAGGGCGTTCACGACTTAGCTCGACGAGACTTGATAGCTTCTGGGTCACGTGATGTGACGTGACGTAACGTAGGTACACGGCCAAGTATCGATGGCACGTGACGCGGCTTATTACACCAGGACGACGATGGTCACTGGGCACTTCCAACCAAGTCAACGGCCTCTTGGCCTGACTAGCGAGTCTTTATAAGAGAGAGAGGATGGAGTCCTCTTCAGGCGGCACCAGGGTCGGCACGCAAGTACTGAAGGGTTTACACGCGAGGGGGAGATGATGGTGGTCAGAAGAAGACCAAGATGGGGAATCTTGGTCGCCTTTGAACTGTATTTATACATCGAAGGCAGCTTTAAAGCTCCGCCTGAATCCGAACTGCCTAATCCGGCATGTCTCAGCCACATCGGCCCGAGACTTGCGGTTACCTGGTACTACGAGTCCATGACTGATATACGGCTTACTACAGGAGTCATCACCGTATGTAAGCGTCCACTTCAGGCCGTGACATCACCCCCTTTTCAGCTGCGACGCCCACGTCGCGTCCTAATCGGTCCGATCCCCGACATCCACCCCTCTTGCGTCTCAGACACCCGATCCACTACGTTTGCCATCTCCAGTCGGAACTTGCTCTTGGCGAGCTCGCTCTGCACTCCTCCCAAGGCTTGGGCCAGGACGTGAAGGCGCTGCTCGATGCGTTCAGCCTCGTGTTTGTAGGCGCGATAGCGGTGTAACTCAGCTTTTAGCCCCTTGTCCTTCAACTCGTTGATGGCGCGGTCTAGCCGATGCTGTCCCGCATGGCCGCTAACTAGGAGGCGCATGTCCTCTGCTTCGTAGTGGGGTTTGCCGGCTCCGAGCACGTGTGGTTCGGCGTACAGTGGGCGGGAGTACACCTTGTCGCTGTCCTCGATGAGCCCGATGACTATGGGGTCCGGACCCATAATGACTTGGACGTAGGTGGCTTGCTGTGTATCCCCTTGCGGGGTGGTGATAGGAAACTGGACGTAATCGTCTCCTCTGTTGTATTTGAACCCTCCCGGAGGTATCCGAGTGCTGCCGAGCTGATGGCGCAGGCGGGTGGTTGTGTGGAGGGGCGTGACTTCGGCGGTGAAGCGATTCTTGTATAGGGCGCTTCCCGTCGTGTCGCAGGTGTATGGCGTTTCCGCCGGATTGTCAGAGTCGGTGGTAGTGATAATGGAGGGGTGCTCAGCTGGGTACCACTCCTTCAGCGCTCCCTCGGGCTGTTCGTACACTGAGCGCGTATCATCGCGGTGAACCGCTCGCGCCTCCACTGGATCCTCATTCTCCTTATCGCTGTCTTCGAGAGCTGTTCGTTCTGCCAGGCTGCTGCCGTCGTCCTCCAGTCCCTCCATGCCATCCACGCCTCGTACTTCAGCTTCTTCGGCTCTGACCTTTTCTTCGACTCGTACCGGGAGAGGTCCAGGAATGGGGAGTTTTCGGTCGGCGAAGTTGGCACGAAGCCGACGCACCTCGGCCTCTGAATAGGGCACGGTGTTGAGCTGTTGTCCGTCTTGGGACAGGAGCCAGTAGGTCTCTGGCTCGTTGGGGTTGTCGAGGTCTTCGACGGGGGCCACGTTGTTGATAGCGTCGCTGAGCTCTTGGTAGGTGAGAGGTCCCTTGAGGTGGGGAGCGACAATGGATGATACGGATTGAGTCGAGGAAGACATGTGGATCGGTGGGAGGAATCCAGTGTAAGGAGATGGAGGGAACTCAGCTGCATGACCGGGGTTTATAACTGTTCGTCTGGTCCTAGAGCTTCCTTCGAACTCCGCTATGGCCCCATCCGCGAATACGTCTGACTTGTCGACCCACTGATTCTCCGAGTCGGGATACCCTTTCCATTTCACCAGGTACTGAAGTTTCCGATTTCTGCCGAACCGTCTAGAGTCTAGAATGCGTTCGACCTCGTATTCCTCTTCTCCGTTTACCAATTCTGGAGGTGGGCGTTGGAAGTTTTCTCCATGTAGGGTCGTTTCTCGGTAGGGCGTGAGTAAATCGATGTGGAATACGGGGTGGATACTCCATTGAGTTGGGAGTTCTAATCGATAATTGACAGGTGACAATACCTGAAGAATCTTGAATGGTCCGTGCCTTCGCGCGGCAAGCTTGGCAGTCGGCTGATTGGTTCGGAGGTGTCTTCCTTCCAGCCACACCAGGTCACCTGTTTGGTATTTGGGCGTGTCTCGATGTTTGACCCACATGAGTTGCGCCTTTTTGATGAGTTCCTGGGCGTGTTTCCGTGCTTCTCGGAATTGTTGTAGTCTCGTGGTTACCTGTGGGATGGGTGATGGCTTATCGAGCCAATCAGCGCGCGGGTCATATCCCATCATGAGTGCGAAAGGGGACTTCCTTGTTGCCTCGTGTGGCCAGCTGTTGTGCGCAAACTCTGCCATTGGTAGGAAATGCGCCCAGTTATCTTGACGCTCGTTGGCCCAGAACCTAAGATACTGCTCTAGCCATTGATTGGTTCGTTCGGATTGCCCATCCGTGCGTGGGTGATACGCCGTGGAGATATTCTGGTAGATTCCCAGAATTCGGCAAAGTTCCCGGGTGAACTTGGACGCGAACCGGGGGTCTCGATCGCTGATAATTTTTGCCGGTAATCCGTACCTTCGAAAGACATGAACGACGTACAGTGCAGCTGTTTCTTCGGCCGTAATTTCTTCTACGCAGGGAATAAAGACCGATCCTTTGGTGCAGTCGTGATCGGTAACGGTTAGTATCGAGTCGTACCCCTGGGACGTTGGTAGTTTAGTGATGAAATCGAGTGCCACAACTTCAAATGGCTTAGTGTCGGTTTTGGGAGTGATAGGTACGAGGGGTGCTCTCGTCGGTCGGTTATTGACTTTGTGGCGTTGACACTCTGCGCATCCTTTCACGAATTCCGTCACGTGTTCCATCATTTTCGGCCACCAGTAGTGCCTCTCTATGATGCGGGCGGTTCGTTTGATGCCTGGGTGTCCGTATATTGGTGGGTCGTGGTGGTTTTTGATGATCGTGCAGATGGTTTGCGCGTCCCCCGTGATGACTCTTGCCCCTTGTCGGTACCAGATGCCATCGAACTTCTTGAGTTGGTGAGGGTCTACCCATGGGCGTATTCGGCTTTCGTCCTGCTCGTGGTTTTCTGGTAACTGGGTGACTGTGGTTCGTGCGAATACCTTGTCTGGAAGTACTACGACTCCTTCGTTGTCTCCATCGCCTCTGTTGTAGTCTGGTCTTCTGGATAGCGCGTCTGCTCGTCCATTGCTCGTTCCTTTAATGTGGTGAATTTCGAAGTCGTATTCCATAAGTTCTAGTACTTCCCTGGCTACTCGTCGACTTATTTTCTGTGCGGATCTCCAGTGCGTAAGGTTTAGATGATCCGAGAAGATTTTGATTTTGTGCGGCGATCCTGCTAGGAAGGGTCTCCAGTGTCTCAACGCCTTAACTATCGCCAGTAGCTCCAGGTCGTATATGTCGTAGTTGCGCTCCGCTTCATTCAGCGTGGCCGAGTAATATCCTACTGGGTGGCGCTTGCCATCTGTCTTCTTTTGTAGTAGGACTGCGCCGACTGCGAATCCTGATGCGTCCACTTCTAGTTCGAATTGATCGGTGAGGGCGGGGTGAGCGAGTACTGGTTCTTGCGTTACAAGGGTTTTGAGGGTTTGGAAAGACTTTTCTTCGTCGGTCGTCCACTTCCACTCTGTGTCCTTGCGTGTGAGTTTATTGAGTGCTCGTGCGTGCGTGGCAAAACCGCGAATAAAGAGTCGGTAAAAATTGCAAAAGCCCAAAAAGGAGCGGACGTCCCTGACCTTTGTCGGCCTCGGCCAGTCCTTGATGCCTGAAATTTTTACCGGGTCCATGCAAGTTACCCCCTTTTCAAGAATTACCCCCAGGTAATCCATTCGCGGTTGGTGGAATAAGCATTTCTCCGGTTTGAAGTAGAGGTCATGGTCTAGGGCGACTTGAAGTACGTCACATACCGCATCGATGTGCGCTTGTAGTCCGGCGGTTTCGTGCGTGGCAATACCTATGTCGTCCATGTATACGCGAATGATAGTGCCTCGTGTTTGTTGCCGCGTGATCGTATCGCTCATGATATCATTCATCATGTTTTGAATGGTCGCCGGCGAATTTGTGAGTCCAAAATACATGACTAGCGGTTCAAATAATCCGTACCGGGTTTTAAACGCCGCTCGATGTTCGTGTCCTTCCTTGATCCGTATGTTGTTGTACCCCCATCGGACGTCGAGTTTTGTGTAGTATTGTCCGTTGCCTAGGTCGTGGATGAGTTCCGACATTAAGGGGAGGGGGGTACTGGTTTCGTATGGTGCAGGCGTTGATTTTCCTATAGTCTTGGACCGGTCGTAGTTTCCCATCTTTCTTTTTGATGAAGAAGAAGGACGAGGCGTAAGGCGATTTTGATGGTCGGATATACCCCATCTTGAGTTGTTCGTCCAGCCATTCCTTGAGCTTACCGTCTTCTTCTTGTGACATGGGGTATACCTTACAGTCTATAGTGGCCGGCGTCCCTGGTTTGAAGTCGATAGCGTGGTCCCATGAGCGGGACGGTGGAAATCGGTGTGAGGCTTCCTCGCTGAAGATTTTGGCAAATCATTGGTATGGTTCCGGAATAGCCGTTGATGTGGTGTACTGGTTAGCAGCTATGGCTAGCTCGGTGGCGGTAGTACGTATTTGACAGGCCTCCTCCAGTTCTTCTACGATATCCTGGGCTTCTTCTTGCGTGATAGCTCTAGCTACGACTAATTGTGTTTCCGCTGGGTTTACTGACCGGATGATTATCGGAAGGGATTCTTCGTGAATGGTGGCGTGTGTCCAGCTGATCGTTGGTTCATAGGTGGCTAGCCACGGATAACCCAGTACCAGGTCTTCGTTTCCTATATCTGTAACTAGGAATCGCATGACTCTGTGATGTCCTTTGGTCTGTACGTCTAAGTCGATAAAGTGTGTGATAGACCCAGCTTTATTTTCCGTATTATCAATATTCCATATTTTCTTTGGGCGTTCTAGGCTTTGTAACCCGAGTCCCATGCGTTTGGCAAACGCCGGTCTTATGAAATTGTCTGTGGCTCCGGAATCTACGAGCCCTTTTATGTCGGCCATGGAGTAACTTGTGCGAATCGAGACTGGAATTCGAAGCGAACGGAAGCGAGTCATGATTACAGAGTTACAATTAATTGCCCTCACCCAGGCCGATGGGTTTAGGCGTCCGGAAAATCCCCCTGATTCCACATGTCTTGGAATATCAGGTCCTTTACTTCATCACTGGCTCCTCTAACTCCTTCGAGCCAGTCTTTTGCCGCTTGCTGCGGGGTGGACGTGCTTGCTACTCGCGTCGTGGGTTGCTCTTGTGCGTAGTAGTCCGTTTCCGCGCTTCTGCTATTTGTGGTAGGCCTCCACTGTTGCGTGCGTTGCTTCCTGGGTCGGTTACAGTCGCGTGAGAAGTGACCTGGGTTGTTGCAATTGTAGCAAATGACTTCCCTCATGTCCTTCCTTTGACCGCCTCCTCTTCCCTGGCCCGGTCCTCCCCTGGGTGTGAACGGGGCTCGTGGTCGGTATTGCTCGCGGTTGGGGTCTCCTACTTCGGCGAGTCTCGCGCGTGATCGGTCAGCGGAGGTATCCATCGCATTGGGGTCGTGGCGGGGCGGTTGACCTCTGGGTGCGTTCCAGGGTTGCCCCCCGAACCTCGGCATCGGTGCAAATTGTGGCCGTTGGGCTTTGGGGGTTGCCGTGATATTGAGCCTCGCACGTAGGTGAATGTATTGCTTTTGCCTTCTGAGTGCCGCTTCTTTCCACTCTTGGAATGTTCTCGGTTCGTCCATTTCGTAGACTTTGGTGAAGAGCTTGCCCGGTAACCCCGCGGTGAAGCGGTCGATGGTTTGTTGATCATCGAGGTGGTAATTAGCTTTCCGTGCTAGCTGTTCGAAGTTGGTGACGTACGCGTCGATGTCATCCCCAATCATTTTGAATCCTCTCGCCATCGTGGCCTGGGCTTGTTCTTGTTCCAACGTGTTTGAAAAACGGTCGGCGAATCCCGCCGTCAGTGTGTCCCAGAGAAATTCGTCGTATCGATCCGTTCCTCCCCTTACCTCGTTGTTGAGCCACTGGAGAAATCCGAGCGTCCAGTTGCTGACTAGCGGTCCCTTGATGAATCCCAGAAAAAGGAGGCATCTTTTGTACACATTCCTCATTACCGGGGCGTCGAAGTTTAACCCCATGTATCCATGCCATTGCGTGAGGAAGGATTCGTATTCAGCACGGTCTCCTTTGAAAATCGACGGGGGCTCACCCTCCAAGCGGGGCGTGGGCCCTCCTGGTATTCCGGGTCCTCCCATTGGTATTCCTCCGCCCGGTGGTCCTCCTCCGAAGCCTGCTCCGAATCCTCTTCCTATGGGGGGTCCTCGTCCCGGTCCTCCTCCTCCTCCTCCTCCTGGGGGATCTCTTCCGCCGTCCCGTGGTCTTCCTCCGGCTCCTGGCGGTGGGTTGTTGATTCTTCCTGGAGGTGGGTCTGGTACGTCTGGTCCTACGGCTCTGAAAATTGCGGCATCATCTGCGGTCATACGGTGACCCGTACTGGGGTTTATTGGTTGTAAGTGCGCCTCCGCTTCTTCGGCTATCCTTCGAATTTCGTCATCGATGGCCGCGTGTCTAAGGTTTTCCGTGATGGTCTCTGTCGTGGTGGCCATGGCTGCTACTGCTGGGGACAACACTTGAATGGTTTCTGGTTCGTTGATATGGAGTGACTCAGCTCTTTGGATCACCTCTTCTTCGCTTTCGCTTTCGTCTCCCGTGCGGCTTTCCGCTTCCTCGCTTGTCTCTGAGGGTGCTGGCGTTCTTGGTTCCGATGTACTTGGTTCCTCTTCTGGTTGTCCGTCTATGCGTCCGTATTGCTCTCGTGTTGGTAGGTTTCGAGTATCGATATCGCAATTATAGTTTCTTCCTGCCGGTCGTACTGCGTCCCACCTGTTGTCTATCGGGTTCCACGTAACTTCTACCCAACACTGATGTTCGAAGTTGAACTCAACTGGACGGTATCGGGTTGGTCCCGAGGCAAAGTCCACAAAGTATCCGGTGTCGCCTCTGAATTCTCTCCACCTGGCAGCCCCTAGGAATTGTATCGGTACGTTGCGATCTCCTCGTCGTTCGAGGGAATATGTTTGGAAGTTGGTCCAACGGTCTTGAGTTGTGAACGCCACGATGAAGGGATCTTGGTCTTAATGTTACGCTACCACTGGCGTTTAGTCCGACTTGGACTTCGCAAGGGCGTTCACGACTTAGCTCGACGAGACTTGATAGCTTCTGGGTCACGTGATGTGACGTGACGTAACGTAGGTACACGGCCAAGTATCGATGGCACGTGACGCGGCTTATTACACCAGGACGACGATGGTCACTGGGCACTTCCAACCAAGTCAACGGCCTCTTGGCCTGACTAGCGAGTCTTTATAAGAGAGAGAGGATGGAGTCCTCTTCAGGCGGCACCAGGGTCGGCACGCAAGTACTGAAGGGTTTACACGCGAGGGGGAGATGATGGTGGTCAGAAGAAGACCAAGATGGGGAATCTTGGTCGCCTTTGAACTGTATTTATACATCAAAGGCAGCTTTAAAGCTCCGCCTGAATCCGAACTGCCTAATCCGGCATGTCTCAGCCACATCGGCCCGAGACTTGCGGTTACCTGGTACTACGAGTCCATGACTGATATACGGCTTACTACAGGAGTCATCACCGTATGTAAGCATCCACTTCAGGCCGTGACACTACCGCGATGTCCTTCCCCCTCCTGCTCCTGCGGTAATCCACCCCATCGCTGACGGGTTTCTGGGCGATGACCACTCTACTAGTATGACCTCTGGCCTATCCCCTTCCGTCGTGTACACCTCGCCGACAAATAGCTATGGGATGTATCGGATATATAAACAGGGCGCACCTTCCTACACACCAGACGACGACTTCAATCTTGACAGCGTCGCAGACAACCCCAACTTCGCACGTACATCTTCTGGCACACGTACTACACCTTCCCCGGTTCTGTTTGATATCGACCATGTCTTTGGGTCTTCTCGTAGTTCTGCCAATCTAGTCTCTTCTCAGCGCTTTGAAAATCCGTCGATCTTTCGACTCATGCTGTGGCACCACAATAGCTCGCAGACGAAGTCCTTAAATGACCTTAATGTCCTGGTTCAGAACGTCATACGCGCGCCGGAATTCCAAGTTCAACACTTCGACAACTTTGATGCAGTCAAAGCCAATGAGAAGCTCTTCGAACAGGGAGACACCTCAGAGACGCCACTAAACCATGGGTGGTACGAGACCGCGGTACCCATTTCTCTCGCGTGTGACAAGGTGATCCACAAATCCGAGAGAGATGCCCCTGTCCTGAGCATTGCTGGCCTTTATCACCGGAAGCCCCTTGAGGTAATCAGGGCCGCCCTTCTGGAATCAAACGCGCAACAATTTCACATTGCGCCATTTGAGGAATACTGGGTGCCTCACTCAGACGGCCTACCTGAGCGTATCTATTCAGAGCTTTACAACTCAAACGCGTACATCAAAGAGCACGGAATCGTTCACACGCAAGCCCATGAAGACCCTCTCGAAGCTGTAGTTGTATCGATGATGCTCTGGTCTGACTCAACACACCTCACAAGTTTCGGGAACGCGACGCTATGGCCTATATATCTATATATTGGCAATCAATCAAAGTATGAAAGAGCCAAACCCTCTACCTTTTCGGCTCACCATCTGGCGTACATCCCCAAGGTAAATACCGTACTGATATCTCAGTTCTCTGTTGAGACGCGACTGAATAAGTCACATGTCTCGTGGGATCTGATTGTGTCAGCCCACATACTAAATACGGTATCTGTCCCTTATGGACTCTTTTGGACACTTCGGACTCATACGGACCGCCTTTGTTTATCTTTATTGACAGAGTCATATATGGCTCTTATTGTTCTTTATTGTTAAGATACCGGTATTGTCTGCTTTAGGCAGCTATTGTTCTCTGCCCTCCAATGGCATTTCTCCCTCTGGCGCACAGACCACATGTATTGTGTTTGGGTTACCAGTGCGCACAGACCATTCTTAGCTAAGCGTCCTGTATATAAGGACTGCTATTTACGCCTCTACACTTCAGAGTTTCCTTCTCCTCTGAAGTGTAAGTCCCTTTCTCTCTACTTCTCATATTACCTTTACTCATAGACGTTCCTTAGTAACTTGTCTATTAGGTATGCAGTTGTAACAGAGTTTCCTTCTCCTCTGAAGTTAACTTGTCTATTAGCTCCTTGCTTTTACTCCTCGCTTGTTAGTTCTGCGCTTCAACAGGTTATGGGCCCTGACGCCTAATAACTAACTTGCGTTTTTATAACAGATCTACTTGTGTCACTTTGCTCTCTCAGCCGACTACATCTTCTTGTCGTCTTTTACATCTTCAGTGAGCATCCTCTACCATTTATTCGACACATCCTTTCTTGTCCACATGACTTCGTCATGCGCCATTTTGGCTAGCCTCTAAAGGAGGTTCTCATGAGAGGTCTTAATATGACCTCAAATTCCTCTGTGCGCACTACTCCTACAATATTTTCTTTTCCCGGTCTTCGTCCGGAAGTGCTTTCATAGGCCAAAAGGGGAAGACCCTTGCGGCTATATGCCTCTCTAATGGTTGGGTGATACTCGGTTAATACCTGGGTCACTTTAAGGGGTGTGAAGGCCTGGTTAATAGTCAAACCCAGATGTCCTTCCCTCTGATACAACTAGGAGACGCTACCTTATTATAATGGTATTTACATAGTAGCTAAGAGTAGACCTCTGCCAGGAGAAGTATTCGCTCCCTTTGTGCAGGATTCGCTGCATGGCATGTATCACTATCCTAGTTACTTAGTACCAAGACCCTTAATGGTCTGTTCTAGAGACTCCACAGACGACAGTCGTGATTGTTATGGGAGTTGATCCCTATCATCACTTCTGGAATTCGCTGTTGGCTCCTCTCTAGGGTACTATGTAACGCCACCACGGACGTTTAGTCTGACTTAGACTACGAAAGGGCGTTCACGACTTAGCGAATATCTCGAAGTAGCTCACGTGACTGGGTGCACGTGACTAGAGTATCGGATCGCGGGTACACGGCGCTAATCGTGGCACGTGACTCGGAGTATCCCAGGACGCTTACGAGTCACTGGGTACAATCGATGGTAGACGACTTGCTCCAGGAGACAAGCGAAGCGGTTCGAGTAGATGAGGATGACAAGTGGTGATTGAAGAAGACCAGGATAGCGATCCTGAGTCTTCGTCTACTACTACTTATACACATACGAGGTAGCTTTAAAGCTCCTCCCGAAACCGTACTACGAATAGCTAAAGTAGCTCGAACCCTACTACAGCTGTACTATGAAACACGCCACATTGGCATGTGATACTACTGATCAACCCGATTAGTCCATGACCGATTACGACCTACTAGGGGAGTCATCGCCCGTAAGTAAGCGTCCACTTCTCGACCGCGACATCACCCCCTTTTCAGCTGCGACGACCACGTCGCGTCCGCATGGGTCCGATGCCCGACATCCATCCTTCCTGCGTCTGCGTTACTCGATCTATAATGTCCGCCATCTCCAACCTGTACTTGCTCTGCTTCAACTCCGATTGAATCCCCCCCAACGCCTGCGCCAGGGCCTGCAGGCGCTGCTCCACCCGCTCCGCCTCGTGCCGGTATTGGCGATACCTCTTCAGCTCGGCTTTCAGGCTTCGGTCCTTGAGCTCGTTGACGGCCCGGTCGAGGCGGTGTTGCCCCGCATGCCCGCTAACCAAAGCGTGCATGTCTTCCGGCGCGTAATGCGGCTTGCCTTGCTCGCGGACATGGGGCTCAGCGTACAGCGGTTTGGTGTATACCTTGTCGCTGTCCTCGATGAGCCCCACGACGATAGGGTCGGGGCCGTCGATGACCTGTACGTAAGTGGCCTGCTGCGTATGGCCTTGTGGGGTGGTGATGGGATAGTGGATGAAGTCGTCCCCCCTGTTGTGCTTGAAACCGTGGGGGGCGAGGTGCGTGCCGCCGAGCTGATGGTGCAGGCGCGTGGTGGTGTGAAGGGGGCTGGGCTCCACCTGAAGGGCGTTGCGGTAGAGGGGTCGGCCTGTGGTGTCACAGGCGTATGGGGTTTCGGCGGGGTGATCAGAGTCGGTCGTGGTGATGATGGAAGGGTGCTCAGCTGGATACCACTCGCTCAGCTGCTCCGGGAGGTCGTATGTTACGTTCCTTCCGGACGTCTGCTGTCGATCACGTGACCGTTGCCGGTTCGCTGCGTCCAAGTGGCTCGTCGTGTCCAAGGACCAAGATGACGTCGAAGGTGATATGATCAAGAAGTCGGCGATGACTAAGCACGACTTATAGCGGAACGCGTAGTGGCGAGAACTCCAGCACACTAGCAAAGAGGACAAAGGAAGGGATGGTCAATGAGGCAATCTAGCTTTATACAATCTCCACACAGGGAAGGATTGACACAAGATATCAAAGCTAAGGACTATAATGCGTCCAAAGCCCTCTACTTATACTACAAGGGGGAGCTTTCAAGCTCAGCCCGAATCCGAAACCCTAATACACCTATCCAATGGCACAAGGCCCTCGATTCGCATCAGTCATCCACATCGAAGTCCACCAATGGCGTAAGGCCCTCTTGGTATGAGTCAGAGATAACACAACACGAGTCACCAATCTAGACCGCGTCCAGGCTCAAGCTCATCCGGACTCACATTCTAGCCTCAGCCTAGGCATAAGCTCATCTAGGCTCTTCCGGACCGTTCTAGGCAGGTCACGTGCCGGGGTCACGTGACGGCCAATAACTCGGACCTAATCCCACGCCTCCTGATAGTCACGTGATGGCGGGTAAGGGTCACGTGTGCTCACCGCGCGTCCAACTCGCACGTGATCTTCTGCGCGTGGTGCTTTCTCCCAGCTTTCGAGCAGGCGTTCGAGCACTGCTGTAGCTCCGCGGACTTCTTGGTCCCATCGGGGATCGTCTCGCATGTACTTTGGGTCTTCGTATAGGCTCCGTCCCGGCTGCGCCGTGACATCGTAGATAGCTCGCGCATCATCGCGTCGAACTGTCGGCGCAGCTCGAGGCGCGCGGTTCTCCTTGTCACTCCCGTCATCCGTCGTGCTGCGGCTAGGTCGAGCTGCTCGAGCCTCCACGTCTCCGCTGTTACCTTCCACTCCTCCCATATCTTCGTCCTCCGGTTCTTCGACCTTTTGCAACCTGTACTCGACTCGAACCGGGCCAGGTCCAGGTGAGGGGAGCGTACGCCCTCCGAGAGTGTCACGAATCCTACCAGCCTCGGCCTCCTTGATGGGGACGGCGTTGAGCCTGTTGCCGTCGTCGTTGAGGAGCCAATAGGTGGCTTCGGCAGTGGGGTCGTCGAGGTCGTTGATGGGTTCGATGCGTGCAATGGCGTTGCACATTTCTTCGTAGGTGAGGTTGCCCGCTGCGTAGGCAGGGACAGAGGGGGTAGTGGTGCGAGCGGGAGAAGACATTGTTGAGCGGAGGAATCCAGGGTGGAAGGAAGATGGGGACTCAGCATGGGTTTGGACGGCTTTTATGGCTGTAGGGTGAGTGGTTTCAAACTCCGCTATGGCATCTTCCGCAAACAGGTCCGCCTTGTTGACCCACTGATTATCCGAGTCCGGATATCCCTTCCATTTCACGAGGTATTGAAGTTTTCGCCCTCTTCCGAAGCGTCTAGAGTCTAGGATCCGTTCGATTTCGTATTCCTCTTGCCCTTCGACTAGTTCCGGTGGCGGGCGCTGGAAATTTTCCCCATGCATGGGCGTATCTCGGTACGGCGTGAGAAGATCGATGTGAAACACTGGGTGAATACTCCACTGCGTGGGAAGTTGAAGACGATAGTTGACGGGAGACATCACCTGTATGATCCGAAAGGGTCCGTGCCTTCGCGCGGCAAGCTTGGCAGTTGGCTGATTTGTACGTAGATGACGTCCTTCCAACCATACTAGGTCTCCTTCTTGATATTTCGGCGTGTTTCGATGTTTGACCCACATGGACTGGGCTTTCCGGATCAGTTCTTGTGCGTGTTGCCGTGCTTCTCGGAATTGTTGGAGCCTCGTGTTTACTGCGGGTACTGGAGACGATTTATCCATCCAATCGGCTCGTGGGTCGTATCCCATCATCAGCGCGAACGGGGATATCCGTGTTGCCTCGTGGGGCCAACTGTTGTGCGCGAACTCTGCCATTGGTAGAAAGTGCGCCCAGTTATCTTGACGCTCGTTAGCCCAGAACCGAAGATACTGTTCCAGCCATTGATTGGTCCGCTCCGATTGTCCGTCCGTACGCGGGTGATAAGCCGTGGATATGTTCTGATAGATCCCTAGAATCTTGCACAGCTCCCGGGTAAACTTGGATGCGAATCGGGGGTCTCGATCGCTAATAATTTTGGCCGGTAATCCGAATCTCCGAAAAACATGAATGACGTACAGGGCGGCGGTTTCTTCCGCTGTTATTTCTTCAACGCATGGGATGAATACGGACGCCTTGGTGCAGTCGTGATCCGTGACCGTGAGGATCGAGTCGTATCCCTGTGAGACCGGCAACTTCGTGATGAAGTCGAGCGCTATTGTTTCGAAGGGTTTAGCATCGGGTGTCGGCGTTATGGGTGCTATTGGTGCTCTTGTGGGACGGTTGTTGACTTTGTGCCTCTGACATTCGGCGCATCCTCGAACGTATTCGGTTACCTGTTCCACCATACGCGGCCACCAGTAATGCCTTTCAATAATACGTGCCGTTCTCTTGATACCTGGGTGACCGTAGACTGGAGTGTCGTGGTGGTTTCTGATAATCGTGCGGATCGCGTCTTGGTCGCCGGTGATTACTCGCGCTCCTTGGCGATACCAGATTCCGTCGTACTTCTTGAGTTGGTGAGGGTCTACCCATGGGCGTAGTCGATCTTCGTCTTGGTCGTGTTGTTCCGGTAATTGGGTAGTCATTGTACGGGCGAACACTTTGTTGGGTAGAACTATAATTCCTTCATTGTCGCGTTCTCCTTGGTCGTAGTCTGGTCGCCTAGACAAGGCATCCGCGCGGCCGTTGTTCGTCCCTTTAATGTGATGAATCTCGAAGTTATATTCCATAAGTTCGAGTACTTCCCTAGCCACCCTTCGGCTTATCTTCTGTGCCGATCTCCAGTGCGTGAGGTTGAGATGGTCCGAGAATATCTTGATTTTGTGGGGGGATCCCGCCAGGAATGGTCTCCAGTGTCTGAGTGCCTTGACGATTGCCAGTAACTCTAAGTCATAGATGTCGTAGTTGCGCTCCGCCTCATTGAGCGTGGCTGAGTAGTACCCGACCGGGTGTCGTTTCCCATCCTTCTTCTTCTGGAGTAGTACCGCTCCGATAGCGAATCCCGAGGCGTCCACTTCTAGTTCGAATTGGTCGGTGAGGTGGGGGTGTGCCAGTACAGGTTCTTCGGTTACTAGCGTTTTGAGCTTTTGAAACGATCGTTCCTCCTCCGTACCCCATTGCCAGTCGGTGTCCTTTCGTGTGAGTTTGTTGAGGGCTCGTGCGTGTGTGGCGAAACCGCGAATGAAAAGACGGTAAAAATTGCAGAATCCCAAGAAGGAGCGAACGTCTCTGACCTTCGTTGGGCGTGGCCAGTCTCTGATGCCCGAAATTTTTACCGGGTCCATGCGAGTTACCCCCTTTTCAAGGATTACCCCCAGGTAATCCATTCGCGGTGAGTGGAAGAGGCATTTTTCTGGTTTAAAATAGAGGTCGTGGTCCATCGCTACCTGGAGTACGTCGCTAACCGCATTGATATGTGCTTGAAGGCCGGCGTTTTCGTGGGTGGCAATGCCTATGTCGTCCATGTAAACCCGTATGACGGTGCCTAAAAGCGCATGGGTAGCGATAGTTGGGCCCAGTATCTCGTTCATCATCGTTTGGAAGGTGGCCAGTGAGTTGGTAAGCCCGAAGTACATGACGAGGGGTTCGAAGAGTCCGTACCGCGTTTTGAACGCTGCCTTAGGTTCGTCTCCGCTCTTGATGCGTATGTTATTGTACCCCCATCTGACGTCCAGCTTGGTGTAGATGTGGCCATTTCCAAGGTCGTTGATGAGTTCCGCCATAAGCGGTAGCGGGTATTGGTTACGAATCGTGCATTCGTTGATCTTCCTATAGTCCTGTACTGGGCGCAGCTTTCCATCCTTTTTCTTTATGAAGAAGAAGGATGACGCGTAGGGGGATTTTGAAGGTCGGATGTATCCCATTTTGAGTTGTTCGTCGAGCCATACCCTAAGTTGTCTGTCCTCCTCTTGCGTCATGGGGTACACCTTGCAGTCGATGGTTGCAGGGGTGTTTGGCTTAAACTCGATGGCGTGGTCCCAGGGTCTGGACGGAGGAAACCTGTGTGATGCTTCTTCGCTAAATATTTTTGCGAACCGTCCATAGGGTGCGGGGATTTCGGTCGTGACTGTGTTCTGATGAGCTGCAATCGCAAGTTCGGTTGCTGTGGTACGTAGCTGGCACTCTTCCTCAAGCTCCTGGACTATATCCTCCCGTTCTTGCTCAGTGAACGTTCGGTTAGCACGGGTTTCCTCCTGCGTTTCTATTCCAGCAATTACCGTACGCTGTTCTTCTGGATTAATAGATCGTATAACGACTGGGAGTGTTTCTTCGTGTATCGTCGCGTGAGTCCAACTGATGGTGGGCTCGTACGTGGCTAGCCATGGGTATCCGAGTACCAGATCTTCATTTCCGATATCAGTGACGAGGAACCTCATAGTTCTGTGGGTTCCTTTGGTCTGTACGTCGAGATCTATGAAGTGCGTGATGGACCCAGCTTTGTTTTCTGTGTTATCGATATTCCATATCTTTTTGGGGCGCTCTAAAGTTTGTAGCCCGAGTCCCATTCGTTTGGCGAATGCCGGTCTTATGAAATTATCGGTGGCTCCTGAGTCTACGAGCCCTTTTATGTCGGCCATTGAGTAACTTGTTCGAATCGAGACTGGAATTCTGAGCGAACGGAAGCGAGTCATGATTACAGAGTTACAGTTGATTGCCCTCACCCAGGCCGATGGGTTCAGGCGTCCGGAAAATCCCCCTGATTCCACATGTCTTGGAGTATCAGGTCTTTTACCTCGTCACTAGCTCCCCTCACTCCATCTAACCATTCCTTCGCCGTCTGCTGTGGAGTCGAGGTGCTGGCTACTCGGGCCTCGGGTTGGTCCTGGCTGTAGTAGTCGGTTTCGGCTTTTCGACCGGTCGACGGCTGCCACTGTTGTTGACGCTGCTTCCTGGGTCGAGTGCAGTTTCGTGAGAAGTGACCTGGGTTGTTACAGTTATAACAGATGACTTCCCTCATGTTTTGACGTTGACCTCCTCCTCTTGCTTGTCCCGGTCCTCCTCGTGGTGGGAACGGGGGTCTCTGTTGGTACGACCCTCTGTTCGGATCTCCTACTTCTGCGAGTCTGGCTCGCGAACGGTCCGCAGACGTGTCCATGGCGTTAGGATCATATCGGGGAGTGGGATTGCGGGGTGCGTTCCATGAGGTTCCTCCGAACCTAGGCTGCGGGGTGAATCGCGGGGGTGCGTTTCTCGTAGGCGCGGTGATGTTAAGTCGCGCCTTAAGGTGGATGTATTGCTTCTGGCGCCTTAGCGCCGCGTCCTTCCATTCGTTGAACGTGCGTGGTTCATCCATTTCGTATACTTTCGTGAATAGTTTGCCCGGTAGTCCCGCCGTGAATCGATCAATCGTTTGTTGATCGTTTAGGTGGTAGTTAGCCTTCCGGGCTAGCTGCTCGAACGTGGTGACATACATATCAATATCATCCCCATTCATCCTAAACCCTTTAGCGAGGGTCGCTTGTGCTTGCTCTTGTTCGAGTGTGTTGGCGAAACGATCGGCGAATCCGGCCGTGAGCGTGTCCCAGAGGTATTCGTCGTACCTGTCCGTTCCTCCTCGAACCTCGTTGTTGAGCCATTGGAGGAAACCCAGCGTCCAGTTACTGACGAGAGGTCCCTTGATGTACCCTAGGAAGAGCAGGCACCTTTTGTAGACGTTGCTCATGACCGGGGCGTCGAAGTTGAGCCCCATGTAAGCATGCCATTGGGTGAGGAACGATTCGTATTCAGCTCGGTCTCCTTTGAATATCGACGGTGGTTCACCTTCGAGTCTGGGTGTCGGGCCTCCGCCTCCCGGCGGCCCTCCGCCTGGTAGTCCACCTCCTGGTGGCCCTCCTCCTGGTGGCCCTCCTCCGAAGACTCCTCCGAATGGGCGTCTTGGTGGTCCTCCGCCTCCTCCTCCTCCGGGGTGTCCAGGTCCTGACCCTGGTGGTGGGTTGCGTTGCCTTCCGGGTGGGGGATCAGGGATGTCTGGTCCCACTGCCCTGAATATCGCAGCGTCGTCGGCGGTCATTCGGTGACCCGTGCTTGGGTTGATGGGCTGGAGGTGGGCTTCGGCTTCTTCGGCCACTCTTCGGATCTCGTCGTCAATCGCAGTGTGTCGGAGCTGTTCTGTAATTGTCTCGGTTGCTGTGGCCATGTCTTCGACAACTGCGGGGGATAGTACTTGAATGTGTTCTGGTTCGTTTATGTGGAGTGACTCAGCTGTTCGTACTACAGCTTCTACTCCTTCTTCTTCTTCGTCGCTTTGGCTTTCTTCGTCTCCGCTTGTTTCGGATGGTGCGGGGGTTCGTGGTTCTGATGTACTTGGCTCTTCTTCTGGTTGTCCGTCGATACGTCCGTATTGTTCCCTCGTAGGCAATCCTCGAGTGTCGATATCGCAGTTATAGTTCCTTCCTGCTGGTCTCACTGCGTCGTATCGGTTGTCTATTGGATTCCACGTAATCTCCACCCAGCACAAGTTTTCGAAGTTGAACTCAACTGGTCTGTATCTCGTGGGTCCTGTTGCAAAGTCCACGAAGTATCCGGTCTCTCCACGGAACTCTCTCCACCTGGCCGCTCCCAGGAATTGAACGGGTACGTTACGGTCTCCTCGTCTTTCGAGGGAATAAGGTCTGAACTGGGTCCAACGGTCTCGAGTTGTGAACGCCACGGTTAGAGATCCTGGTCTTAATGTAACGCCACCACGGACGTTTAGTCTGACTTAGACTACGAAAGGGCGTTCACGACTTAGCGAATATCTCGAAGTAGCTCACGTGACTGGGTGCACGTGACTAGAGTATCGGATCGCGGGTACACGGCGCTAATCGTGGCACGTGACTCGGAGTATCCCAGGACGCTTACGAGTCACTGGGTACAATCGATGGTAGACGACTTGCTCCAGGAGACAAGCGAAGCGGTTCGAGTAGATGAGGATGACAAGTGGTGATTGAAGAAGACCAGGATAGCGATCCTGAGTCTTCGTCTACTACTACTTATACACATACGAGGTAGCTTTAAAGCTCCTCCCGAAACCGTACTACGAATAGCTAAAGTAGCTCGAACCCTACTACAGCTGTACTATGAAACACGCCACATTGGCATGTGATACTACTGATCAACCCGATTAGTCCATGACCGATTACGACCTACTAGGGGAGTCATCGCCCGTAAGTAAGCGTCCACTTCTCGACCGCGACATACTACCCTTTACTGTAGTTCTTGGATAGCCCCAGCCTTCATGCTACTAGGCTAGAGATGGACTTGGAGCGTCCTTCGCCGGACAATGCTCCTCTGATCCTTCTTGCTCGAAACCTACGGCGTCGTGCATGACTATCCGCCCTTAGTAACATTCGGGCCTAGGAGACTACAGTATAAGGCAGCCATTATAAAAAATGATTCCACTACTATACTAATCCAAGTCGCACAAACTTGAGGCATGACACTTTAAAAGTGTTATGGAGTTATAGCGCTCCTATGGCAGGACTCCATTTTTCCCTACCAAGATCTGGGCTGGTTCTGACTGCTCCTCGGAACCAGATTTACAAACATCTCAAATGTCTTTCCATCTTGTTTTCCCTCCGTCCGTCACCCTCGCCAAGTTGGATGGTACCAATTGGCAGACATGGTCGTCGACCTTCTCCTCCCTCATGCTAATGAACGGGTGCAGGCGCCACCTCACCCATTCAAATGTGGGCGCTGTTCCCCACCACCCAGTACTCCCTGCAGGACAAGCAGGACCCACAGGTCCTACAGATGCAGGGCTGGCCATCATGGCCCTATGGGAGAGGCAGGAAGAGGTCATCACTGGCCTCCTATTTTTATCTGTGACATCGGAGGTCCTCTCTGGTATTCAATCCATGGCGCTGTACCCAAGCGTCCATGACAAGTACCAGCAGCTGGATCACCTCTATGGTCAGGTTGGCTCTATGGCCACCTTTAATTTGTGGGTGGGCTTGGCAAATACCAAGCTTCAGGAAGGTAGCCCCTTCCTACCTCAGCTCCAAAAAATGCTGGACCTGAGGAACACCCTCGTGGAGAATGGGATGCCCGTCTCGGACATGCAAATGTCCTTCATACTTTTAGACGCACTACCCCCCTCCTACAGCACCATAGCAGGCACGATCCTCGCCTCTGGCCCCCCTGCCAATCTCGTACCTCAGGACCTCATCAATAGGTTCATCAATGAGGAATCACGCATCTCTGGTCCCCCGGCATCTTTTACCAAGATAGCCCCCGTCAAACATCAGCCTCCACGTGATCACGTGTCGCAGGCATCAGGCAGCTCTGTGTCTCAGGACATAATCTGCCACTACTGCAAGCGGGCTGGCCATAAAAAGCCAGACTGCTACAAACTCAAGCGGGACCAGGAGAACGCAAAGAAAGGGAGGGCTGGGCAGCGAGGGAAAGCTGCTCAGAATACCATATCTGAGGCGCCGGACTCCATTCCGGCAAACAGGTTTGCTACGGCCAATAGCATACCTGTACCAAAGAGCCGATTATTTACTATAGTCAATGGCTCTGGCAAAATAGAGGAGGTACATGAGGTACCTCAGGTTTCCCTTTACATGATGAGTGCAAACCACACTCAAATAGCGTCAAGATGGATGATGGACAGTGGAGCATCAGCACATTTTACCCCACACATTGAGGACTACGACACCTATACCTCTCACGAAGGTGTTGAAGTCCTCCTTGGTGACAGCTCTCTACTCAAGAGTGTTGGCACGGGTACTATTACTATCCGCACCAATCGAGGTTTCAACCTCAAAATATCAAATGTGCTCCACCTCCCCAATACGCATTCGCGTATTCTGTCCACCAGCGCCCTAGCAGAAAAGGGCGCTATAGTTAGTTTTGACGCTACATCCTTTGCCATTAGGCACAATGGGGAAACCATTGCGGAAGGACACAAGGCTTCTGGCCTCTATTGGCTAGACGGACACTACATGAATTCAGTCCGAGCACCTGCATCTGCTAGCCTTGATGTCTGGCATCAGCGCATGGGACATATGTCTAAAGATGCGCTAAAGAGATATGCTCAAGAGTCTGTAAAAGGACTCAAAATTAATGATTCCCCTGTGGAAAACGGGCTTTGCCATGGCTGTGAAGTCGGCAAATCCACCCGTCTACCCTTCCCACCTTCCTCCAAACGTGCCAAGGAACCCCTTGAAATCGTACACAGTGACCTTGTTGGCCCCATGCAGAGCAATTCTATTCAGGGCAACAAATACTTCGCCACGTTCATAGATGACTACTCCAAAGCTGCAGTAATCATCTTTATGAAATCAAAGGACCAGTTTAAGGACGCCTTCCTACACTACAAGGCGTGGGCTGAAAAACAACTAAATAAGCCCATTAAATCCTTACACTCGGACCGTGGTGGCGAGTATGTCAACAACGATCTTAAGCACATACTTGAGGAAGCAGGAATCGAGCATATGCTCACAATGCCTTATTCTCCACAACAGAATGGGAGAGCCGAGCGATTTTAACCGTACGGTTATGGAAAAAGGCACTAGCATGCTTCACCATGCAGGCCTTAGCCTCGGCTTTTGGGAACAAGCAGTTCATACTGCTGCTGCATATATATAACCGCACTCCCACTCGTTCTAATCAGTGGAAAACTCCGCTAGAGCTCTGGGATGGTACAGTCCCAGATGTCTCTTACTTTAGAGTATTTGGCTGCAAAGCCTACTATCATGTACCCGAACACAACCGGCGCAAACTAGATCCTAAGTCAAAGGAAGCCGTGTTTGTGGGCTATGAACCCTTATCAAAGGGTTATAAACTCTGGGATAGACATAGCCGGTGCTTCATCTCTTCACGAGATGTTACATTTGATGAAGACACCTTCCCATCCCTGAGTGACCTGGCCCGTCACTCCACACCATCCATTCCAGCTCCCTCCTCCGGTGAACCTTCAAGGGGAACCGATGGTGGTGAGTTTTTCTTTGTAGTGCCTGGCCCGCCTACACCAGCTGTTGCCCCTGCAGTACCACAGACTACACCAGTCTTCATACTACCACCAATGGTACCTGCAGCAACTCAACAGCCTAGCACCCCTCTCACACCCCCCTAACATCACACCTGCCCCGGCAGACCAGACAATATATCACACTCCCCCTTCCCAAGCCCCACTACCAACTACTCCTGCGCGCCCTCGCACCCGCTCTTCTAGGCCTCCGGTAGTCTCCGCGCCTATACCTGCCCCGAACTTTAATCGGGAAGTGTCTCCTCCTAGGGAAACCCCTAGATCTCCCAGGAACACTCAGGTACCTTCGCCTATTCGTCCCAGGCGGAGCACAAGGGTACGATTCACGAATCCTCGCTATCTACAAGAGGAAGACGATGACTTCGTGCAGGGTAGTAGTAGGCTGGGAATGATGGACTTGCTGAACGCCGCTGAGGTCCCTGGTTACAAGGAACCTCAAACGTATAAGCAGGCCATGGAGTCTGACCAAGCTACTGATTGGCTTGAAGCATGCGAGTATGAACTCGATGCTCTCAGTAAGCTTGATGTCTGGAGACTTGAACCCCTTCCTGCTAATAGGAAGGTGGTGAAGTGTAAATGGGTGTTCAAAAAGAAAGCGGATGGTCGCTTTCGTGCTAGGCTAGTGGCAAAAGGGTTCACCCAACTAGAGGGGGTGGACTTTGACGAAACTTTCTCCCCAGTTGCCCGCTTTGAGTCCCTACGACTCCTTCTTGCGTTAGCCACGCTTGAAGATTGGCATATTCACCAGATGGATGTCAAATCGGCATTCCTTCATGGGGAACTGGAGGAAGAAATTTATATGGAGCAACCAGTCGGTTTCGTCACAGCTGGCTCCGAGCACCTTGTGTGCCGGTTACAGAAGGCCCTTTATGGCCTGAAACAAGCTTCCCGCGCATGGAACTTACAATTCCATGGGGTCCTTTGTGACCTAGGCTTCGCGCGGACGTACTCTGATGCAGGAGTATACGTGTATCATCTTCAAGAGGGGGGTGACACACTATTCGTGATCTTATATGTAGATGACATCACTATACTTGGGAGCTCCCTATCAAAGATCAATGATCTGAAAGCATCTCTATCAAGTCGATATGAGATGACTGATCTTGGTGAAATCCAGTCTTATCTAGGTGTTAACATCACCAGAGACCGTGCAAACCGCACTATGGAAATCAACCAAGCAGATTACATCCGCGACGTGGTCGAGCGCTTTGGAATGTTAGATTCCAACCCAGTATATACTCCTCTTCCCTCTGGCGCCGAGGCACACTTGATCAAATATGAAGATCAGGCCTCTACTTCTGAGATCAAGAAGTATCAACAGATAATTGGGTCTCTGCTGTATGCGCAGATTGGAAGCAGACCTGATATATCCTTCGCTGTTGCGCGCCTTAGCCAATTCGCTTCCAACCCCTCACCACAGCACCTACGCCTAGCAAAATATGTCCTGGCATATCTAAACAGTACTAAGGACTATGCATTGCGCTATGCTGGAGGGAATGGCTCAGGTGGAGAAGGCCTTCATGGCTACTGTGACTCTTCTTGGGGAGATCAAGAAGAGAAGCACTCTACCTCTGGTTACGTCTTCCTGCTTGCCAATGGAGCCATTTCATGGTGTACCAGAAAGCAGAAGACCATAGCCCAGTCTACCACAGAAGCTGAATACATGAGCCTCTCTGAGGCGTCAAATCAAGCTCAGTGGTATACTACCTTCCTCGGGGAACTAGGGTATGAGGTTACCTCCCCTATTCCCCTACACTGTGACAACAAGGGTGCTGTAGACTTAGCATTAAACCCTGTCACTGGAAGACGGTCTAAACATATCCTGATCAAACACCATGTAGTCAGGGAGTATGTAGAAAACAAGGTCATAGACCTGATACGTACTCCAACAGGGGAAATGGTTGCAGATGGACTTACTAAGTCACTGCCCAGAGAACCCTTCGACAAAATGGTCACTGATCTAGGAATGGTGTAAAGACTCAGGAACATCGTGCTGTGTACACAGTCAATGGTCGTCGATCCTTGGTTTATCAGCAAGGACGTCACATTGTCCTGTAACAAGCACATCATGTTCTCTGATCTTCAAGAGGTTAAACAGAAGGAGGCTTCAGGAACGTCGAGTTACTGCAAATAAGCAAGCGAAGCTTTTGCAGACTTCCTTTGGGTCTTTTACAACCACGAAAAGCCCTTCTTAGAACTCTGAAGGAGTTGGATCTTGACTTAGAGAGCCTACAAATTCTGGCTCTTGAAAAGACTATCATCTTGTATATAATAGTCAAAGATCTCTTACTTCAGAGCTTCAACTTTAACACACCTCTGTAACTTACACTATGGACTGTCCCAATCATGGAGGGATGTTGAGACGCGACTGAATAAGTCACATGTCTCGTGGGATCTGATTGTGTCAGCCCACATACTAAATACGGTATCTGTCCCTTATGGACTCTTTTGGACACTTCGGACTCATATGGACCGCCTTTGTTTATCTTTATTGACAGAGTCATATATGGCTCTTATTGTTCTTTATTGTTAAGATACCGGTATTGTCTGCTTTAGGCAGCTATTGTTCTCTGCCCTCCAATGGCATTTCTCCCTCTGGCGCACAGACCACATGTATTGTGTTTGGGTTACCAGTGCGCACAGACCATTCTTAGCTAAGCGTCCTGTATATAAGGACTGCTATTTACGCCTCTACACTTCAGAGTTTCCTTCTCCTCTGAAGTGTAAGTCCCTTTCTCTCTACTTCTCATATTACCTTTACTCATAGACGTTCCTTAGTAACTTGTCTATTAGGTATGCAGTTGTAACAGAGTTTCCTTCTCCTCTGAAGTTAACTTGTCTATTAGCTCCTTGCTTTTACTCCTCGCTTGTTAGTTCTGCGCTTCAACATTCTCCCTTCAACTAACGCTATTCCACTTCAAGCTTGATGACTCTGTTCAAGACGAGTATATTGGAATCTTTGGCAAGGCCGCGACGTCGGAGATGCTCACGCACCTCTGACGTGAGCTCATGCAATCCATCTGGGCAGTCATCCTGGACGACGGGTTCATGGATGCTTATGCCCATGGTGTCCCCTTTGACTTCCAGGATGGAATCAAGAGACGCGTCTACCCTCGAATATTCACATACTCAGCTGACTACCCCGAGAAGTACGTGACCCACATTCCTATAATTTTGTTCCTAATACATCACCCAGAGTCCTACTCGCCTGTATCAAGCAACTTGGGAAATATCCATGCCCGCGATGTGTTGTCGATATGGCTCAAATCGGTGAACTGGGCACCAAGATAGACATCAAGCGCTGCAAACGACTTGCGCGTATTGACAACCACCTTCGCAGGCAAGTCGTTGAGAGAGCCCGACGCAAGATTTATGTGAAAGGTGTGCCCGTTGGCTCCGAAAAGATCTCAAACATCCTTGGAAAGGGCTCATTGACACCGACGCGAGTAAGTAAATCACATTGGATCTATTCTAATGCCCATCTCATCCAAGTCCGACATCAGAATACGTTCTCTCAGCTCATTGGTCCACATGGGGCTGACTTCTACTCTTTCTTTGTCGTTGACTTACTGCACGAATTCGAATTGGGAGTGTGGCAAGCAACTTTCATCCACATGCTTCGAATACTTTACGCTCAAGGTGGCAATGCCATCCCGGAATTAAATCGGCGGTATAACCACCCAGCGTGACAACGTAATCTCAGTAGATCTCACCTATAGTCTAGGTATCGGGACATGCCAACCTTTGGGCGTGCAGTTATACGTAAATTCGGAAACAATGCCTCTGCAATGAAGAACCTGGCCGCGCGGGATTTTGAAGACCTTCTCCAGGTATGCTATACCCTTTACAACTCATAGATAATTTCATAAACTCTCTTCAGTGTGCCATCCCTGCATTTGGCGGGCTTCTCGACGACAAGAACAATGAAGTCATACTCGATCTCTTATTCGAACTCGCAACATGGCACGCGCTGGCAAAGTTGCGTCTCCACACTGAATCTACAGTCTGTGAACTCGAGTTGTCGACCACTCGCCTTGGAAGAATTCTTCGCAAGTTTGCCAAGACCACTTGCGAAGAATTTATTACATTTGACCTACCATCCGAGGAAGCGGCACGAGGCCGTCGCAAGGCAGCAAGGGCAACAAAGAATCCCACCGGGTCAAACCCTCAAACGACTTCAAAGGGAAAGCAGAAGGCCAGGCAGCGTAAGCCCCGCAAGTTCAATATGTGCACGTACAAGATGCATGCCTTAGGCGACTATGCAAGATGTATTCGCCTCTTTGGGGCATCCGACGGATACAGCACACAGACGGTATGTATTTCTATAAAATAAATTCTTTTCTCATCCCACAGGCCCGACAGGGCGAGCTTGAACACAGAAGGTGCAAGCGCTTTTACCCCCGGGTCCACAAGGGCAAGAGACACTACAAACGTGGGATAGCAAAGCACGTTCACCGCGAACATGCGATACATAACATAGGCAAGGAACTGAACCTTGACATGAGCAGACCAGTGAAGAGGCGCAAGTTATCAACACCAGATGGGCAACTTGAAACAGGCGTTGCGCACAAAGGACTGCCACAAGCCCCTCCCCAACAACGCTATCAACTTCCCGAACGGTCTCACCACATAGTCATGTTGGATGTCTTCCTGCGTGAAAATCGTAGAGACCCTGCTGTAAAGGTATGTGTATCCCTACATGGGTCGCCTCTCAACATCTCATTCAAGGCGCTATACACCAGGATTTCCTCCCGTGTCTGCGGGATCATCTACTTGCACGCATCCTACATCGTGAATACGACGGCGACGACATTCCCTTCTCTGATGCGCAACGAGCAGAGGTTCAATTCCGTGGATGTAAGCTCTACCAGCACAAAGTTCTTCGCATCAATTACACCACTTATGATCTGCGTCGTGAGCAAGATTCCATCAACCCCCGAACGCATCCCAACATCATGGTCCTTCGCCCGGATGGACCTGACCCTCACCCATATTGGTATGCCCGGATAATCGGGATATTCCATATTGTGGTCGACCATCCGAACCTATCTGACAGCACGTGCATGGACTTCCTGTGGGTTCGCTGGTTTGGTTCTGACATTGATCAAATGTACGGCTCAGGGTTCAAGGCTCGGCGACTGCACCGCATTGGGTTTGTAAAGGATACCAACGACCCCGACGTGTCGCCTGCATTTGGCTTTGTTGATCCGTGCAATGTGATACGAGCAGTATATTTGCCCCCTGTTTATGAGGAAGGTAAGAGGACAGATCTCCTCAGCCGCTCCATGGCACGTCTACCATCCGAAAACGATGAAGACTTCTGCCTTTATTATGTCAATTTGTGAGTCAAGCTACAAAGTATACTGCGACCGTGCATTGTACTGATGTATCTAATTGACAGTTTCGCTGATCGAGACCTATTTATGCGGTTTTTTGGGGGCGGCGTCGGTCATTCAACCACACGAGAAGCCTCCACCTTCTTCCTGAACAACCGACACCCATCAAGTTCACAAAGGACGCATCGACGCGACCCACTCCAACCTGACCAGGTACAATCATCAGCAGAAAGCGAAGATGATCTTGATATCTCTGCTGGTGAGACAGAAGTGACTGTAGATGAGACCAAGAGCGGATTCAGAGAGGATGAAGATGAAGATGGTGATGGTGACAGAGACGAACTTGAAGACAAAGATCGAAGTCCGGCGAGCGACAATGAGTCCAACTCAGTCATGTCTGACTTCAACTTGGAGGCTTCAAATGAGTCCGAGTCCGAGAGAGCTGGGCCAGATGGGGAGAGTGACTTGGAGGACGATGAAGAACTGTCCAATGGCCACTGTGACCAGGAGAGCCAAGACGACAACGACAACGAGGGACCGGGAAATGAACTCAGAGACTCTGATCTGGAGGGAGGGTGGGACAACGATGACAAGGTTGAGGCACTGGGCTTTGCGTCCTTCTAGTACTAGTAGTACTAGCAGCACCGGTACTAGTACTAGTAGTATTTCTGACTCAGATTCAGTGGCCCCAGGCAAAAGATCATATATATCTCATTGAAGTTGGCGGTGCTGCGGTGTGATGCATGTGATGCAACATGCGATCCACCTGACTTGTAGGTGCTACATCGACTTGGACTCAGACGCAATAGAAACCTATGTAATGCGATTGGACAGACTGTGTATAGGATTTGACACCAATATACATTCAATGTAAACCCCATTATAATGGTCAACAGAATTGGTTGCGATGGATTTCGAACACATGTGTACAACTGGAATACTTTTGAATATTCTCATGAATCAGAATAATGGCAGTCGTATATATTGCTTATGGATGGGTCATATATGCTAATAAAATGAAATATCGTCTATTGCCGCATTGGAAGGTATTACACCGCACGGTCACTTTTACTGATGGAATCCTCCAGTTCCTGGCCATGGCCCTGCACGTATCCATCCTACTCTACTGCGTGGGTCTTGTCGGCTTTATCCTCAGAATCTATCAGAACGTCGGATTCATCGCCCTTGGCATTCTCTCTATGACCGTTGTCCTATACGCAATCTTTACGGCTGTACCGATCTTTTGGATGAATTCCCCAATTGCCACGCCCTTCACTCCCCTCAGCTGGCGCTTATACCATGGTTCCTTGTTTGTGTTTTTTACGACCATTCGAGGTGTATTTCGTACCTTGCCGACAGTACCTCAGAAATCCCAGGCCGTAAGCTGGATCGAAGAACGGGTTTACAGGCATAGACAGAGGTTTCTGAACGGCATACGGGGGACTCTGGAGCTCAACGCCACTGAGGGTCTACTTGCCCAGGTGGCCGTGAAGGCGCTTCAAGTTGAAGAGACCTTTACGGCTCTCGTCGAAGACAACTCAGACAAGGAGATCGAAGACATTGCCGCATGGGTCCCAGAATTTTTCGACACTTATACTCCGTCGGGAGCCTCTGAGGCAGATCCCCTCCTCGTGTCCGACCAGCCACCGACTAATTTCCTCTTCGGCTCACGTCTCCACCATCTCCTCAAGACATGTATATCAGGAACCTTGGGTCTCGACGAGGGAAAGCGCAAGAGACGTCTGCAGGCGTGCCTGGAGTGTCTGTGGTACTGGGTAAAGGCGTACACTGGCAAGCAGAACTCGGTCCACTTGCCGTCCCATTTCCCCCTTCCTAATCCCGACACAACTCATCGCCTTCAGGCTGAACATGACCCCACTACCGGTATAACAGGACGATGTTTCGGCGCGTTGGTTGCAAAGAAACTTGCGGCCGATGTCAGCTCACCCTATACAGATGTTCGCGTCCGTGACGCGAAGCTGGAGTGCCTATCAACTATTCTTGGAACCACGAGCACGGTAGTGGTGACTCTTTTTAGCCAGCCCGGCGCCATTGGTCTTGCGAACATTGTCTCCCTCACGTCGAGTGGGATGGACACCTTGGTCAATGAAAAGGCACCGCCGAAAGTACTGAACATATTCCGAACGACTGTCGATATTCTCCTCGCGGACGACTTCCTGACTTCACTGGATGCAGAACTGCCACCGGATCTGGTAGCTTCGTTCCATGAGACATATTCCAACGCACAACAATTGCGAGCTCCTGCTTGGCTGGTGGAGAAACTGGGGCAGATATCGCAGAAATTGTCTGTGGTCAGTGACGCGGGACGGGCTAGACATCATCCCTTAGACAATGTCTGATCTGCTTAGATGACGGACTAATACCCCTTACAACTGCGCAAGGGCTCGCTCAGTAGTACGGGATGACAGGGTAGCTTGGTAATTTGGTATACCACGCCGCGATGCGTGCATCACTTGGTACATCATACGATTTTTATCATTCCTCTCACCTTCTGTTATGCTTCTGCACGATTCAGTACATATACGCCCTTGAACCGAATGCAGTAACGACCAGCGAGTTATCGGATGTGCGACGATCAAATACTCAAAGTACTCAACTCTCGGAGAATACTGTAGGTACTGTAAAGTAGGCAGTGCATATCTGATTCGATGTGATCAGGGCAACAGTTTCGGAGTGTCCAAACATGGGGGAGTCTGAGTCACAGTTAGGGATAGCCTGACAGATGTCGAAGATGCATATGAATGCAGGGCATTGTTACATAAATGAATGATTCTGGAATACTGACTGGAAGTCATGGAAGTGTGCTTGGAAGTGTGATCGGGATGCGGGCCAATCGCAACTCGGAATTGGTCGGAATTTATATTTACGTAAATTAACAAAAAGAACAATCTAATCATAACCACTATACAGTGCTACAGTAGTACGGTGCAGTAACAGACTGTAATACTCGAAGCTTGAGGCCCGCCGCACGCCATCCATCAAGCCACCGATATTGCTTCATTTTGGCAAGTATGGATAATTCATCGGATCACGGACCTTCGACCTAACATCGTGAATGTGCCGCCCATACCTACCTTACTGGACCAGGTGTCGTCATCGATGTGAGGGCGGCTGGCCCAACATCCAGATCCATGATGTCACGGTGTTATAGGGTTGATCTGCCATCACTGGCACACAATTAGGTCTTATTGCCCATGCAAGATTCCTGGAACCACGTTTAATTTGTCGAGCAGGGTCTACCCTTCCTTGGGGCACTGACATTCAGGGGACCGTAAACCAGTAAACTTGAAGTCTCGTTCATACTGTATCCAAGTGTTGCCTTTAGAGATCCGTGCCA
Source organism: Lactarius sanguifluus (assembly GCA_021527775.1). Lineage (NCBI taxonomy): Eukaryota > Fungi > Basidiomycota > Agaricomycetes > Russulales > Russulaceae > Lactarius > Lactarius sanguifluus. Next base: position 25,636 of record JAKEYF010000072.1, on the reverse strand, counting down.
ACTTCCGAGTCACCACGTCGCATCGAGCTGCGGACAGATATAGACTCCTTTGTTTTGGAATCCATTGAAGTGCGCCTTGGGGTTCATGGTCCTATGTGGCACTTTGCAACACATTTGCTCCCCGTATCAAGTAAAAAAGAGTATTATACTTCATCTGTAAACGCAATTAGGTGTTCGGAGCGTTCAGAGCTGTTTGGAGTGTCCTTGAATGGCTCCGAATGGCTCTGAACACCTACTGCAATTACAGAAGTTATTTGTCTACAGCCGCATCACTGTTACGATTTTTCCCTTCGCTTCGGCCTCTTCCTTTCCGTCTCATGACTCTCATTCGATGTCGACTTTCCATTGTACTTTTACGATACGATCCGCTTCGATCCGCGCCTCAGCTCTTATCTCGCGCCTAGCGCATGACTGTTACAACGCCCCGTGGCGCAACTTCCAGAACCCGCCGATGACTTCTGATCCACGCGTCATCCCGCGGGATTCCCTTGTTCTCTTTTCATGCCTTCCCTTTGTTAGCTCTCTAGGACCCGGATCCTAGGATCGTGCCATATGTTTGTCTCTGACAAACATCGTGTACTAGTATATAAGTCTCACGCTACCTAGCTTGTACGGTAGACTTGACTTCTTGTGTAATACCACACCGCTGTCTGTTCTCACGACCCGACCTCTTTGAGTCGCACTTTCGCTTGACTCCCCTACTTCGCTCGCCGTTGCGCTTGAGCCTATTCCTGCTATTACCCTTGTGTCCACGGAGGCCAAGTGGTACTTGTTCACCACCGAACTAAGTCGTAACTGACTTACTCCCGTCCTGTTACCACCCGTGACTTAACCGAAGTACATGTCGTACTTAACGCCCCTGTGGTGGCGTTACATTAAGTCAAGTCTCTCACTGTGGCGACATCTAGTCGCGCCAGAACCACGTTCCACCCAGAATACATCACTCGGTTTACAACCGACGAGCTCTCCGACCGTATCAAAGGAGCAGCTGTCTGGGCAGAAATCAACGGTGTTGAAGGATATTATATCTTCAACCCGAAAAAGCAAGATTATCACCAGATCCATTACCTAGAGGACAAACGTCTCTGGGCTTACATTGATTACTCGCCGAACGAACGAAGCTGGTATACTATTAAACCAGTACCGCTTGAGTTGAACGTCGGACCACTAAAGAGTCATAACCCGAAAGGGATTGACGTTGACTCCGACCCTGATAATTCACCTAGTGTCTCGGTACCAACGACCACGTTCACCCCCTCCCTATTCATAAACCCCCCAGAACTACCTGGTTCTCAACCCACACCCCAGTCTATGTCACAAACTCATGCCTCGGCCAGCACAACCCTTACCAGCGGAGGACCAGCTCCTTCTGGTAGTGGAGGCGCTCCTAGCGGCGGCCCGTCAGGTGGAGCAGCGCCTCCTGCAGGCGGAAGCGCAGCTCCTGGAGGAGGTCTCTCGAGTGGCGGTGCTAGTGGAGGAAGTGCGCCAGGCGGTGGAGGAGGCGGCGCAGGTGGCGGAGGAGGTGGGGGCGGTGGAGCAGGTGGCGCTCCTATTCCCCCCGCCGGAGCCGCACCAGCCGCAATCCCGCCCGCACCTGGAGGACATGGACGCTTAGGAGGGAACCCACCCCCTGAGTTCAACGGAGACCGAGAGAAAAGCAAGCAGTTCATGCTTGTGTTCAACTTGTACCGAGAAATGAACCCCACCGTCGACCAGCTCGCTATCCCCTACCCCCGCGCGATGACCTTTCTCTCATACATCCGCGGACCCCTAGTCGACGATTGGGTCACAGAGCAGTTCGCTTGGCTTGAGGACCAGCGAAACACAGGAGTCCTGATGACAGAGAGGAACCTGTGGAACACCGTTCGCGATCGGTTTGTGCAAGCGTACACCGATACCGCGGAACGGACAAGAGCCTGAAAGAGTCTGCAGACTCTGACGATGAAGGGCGAAGACATCGACACCTACGTGGCTACATTCTCCAATCTAGTCCACAAAGCCGGGTATAACCCCGATGAAGCCACGACCCTGGAAATGTTCCAGGATGGACTCCCAGACCAGTTAGTAATCAACACCACGCGCTTCCAACATCCGATCACATGGGATGATTGGAAGGCGGCCGCTCGCCTACAGCAGGCTGAATACTTGGTTTTAAAGGACCGCTTGGGGAAGAACAGACCCCAACGCAGAAAGAAGAGCGGACACAGCCGAGAGCAGTGGGTCCAGGCTCTTAAACAAAACCGAAACCCGAACGCCATGGATGTTGGACGCGCCCGAGCCTCCGTGGCACTTACCGACGGAGACCGGGCCCAGCTTCAGAAGGAGGGATGATGTTTTAGATGTCGTGCTCAGGGGCACATGTCGCGTAACTGCCCACAAAAGGGAACGCGCACGGCTACTACCTCCTCCTCTGGATCCCCCTCCTTTACCCCGGCTCCAGACGTATCAACTCCCACCATCAATACTGTCGCCGTATCTTCTAATCGCGTACTTTCGAATGAAGAACAGGCGGATGTGCAGATCGCTGCGATGAAAGCGCAGACCCAGGAGGTCAGGGACCTCATGGTGGACAAATTATTCGGGAAGGAGGGTTTTCCCGACGCTTGAACCCGGCGGCCTGGGCTAGAGCGTTAAATCTAAACGTGTACACTAGCAGATATCGATCCATGCGAATCCCAGTTCTGTTCAAATCTGCACACACAACGGCCGAAAGACAAGTCCTAGTGGACTCGGGAGCAACCGACAATTTCATTTGTTCGACATTGCTCAAACGACTACAGATATCCACCCGAAACGTCTCGCATCCCATCCGCATTTGGAACGTGGATGGGACGAACAACCAGGACGGAGAGATCACGCAGTACACCGATCTTACCGTAAGAACAGGGAAGGAGACCAAGACACTTCGTTTCCTAATCACGAACTTAGGAAGAGACGAAGTGATCCTCGGGTACCCCTGGTTCACGGCCTTCGAGCCAAAGATACGATGGGGAGAAGCGACATTGAACGAAGAGTTTCAACCAGTCGTTATTTCCAGCCTTCATCTGTCAGACGAAGCCACGCCTATGGAAGCATCCATAAGGGCGTTGGAGACGTATGAACTTGACGAGGAGGCGTGGGAACAGCTCGTAGACGACGAGCAGGATCCCTGCATCACATTTCTACGAAAAACAACGACCGCCTCAGAGTTAGCCCAGTGTGAGGCGGCAAAGAGACCCGAACGCACGTTCGAAGAACTGGTACCTGCGGAGTACCGGCGACACCGTAAAGTGTTCAGTGAGGAAGCATCCCACCGATTCCCTCCCTCACGAGTATGGGACCATGCCATCGACCTTCTACCAAATGCTCCGCCAGCGTTAGACTGTAAAGTATACCCGCTGGCGCAGAACGAAGAGGAGGCGCTCACCACGTTCCTCACCGAACAGCTTGAAAAAGGGTATATCAGACCCTCCAAGTCCGCCTACGCATCACCGTTCTTCTTTATCAAGAAGAAAGATGGGAAGCTGAGACCCGTCCAAGACTATAGGCGGTTGAACGAGATCACCGTCCGAAACCACTATCCTCTTCCTCTCATCCCCGAACTTATCGACCGCATACGAGGGGCCCGATTGTTCTCTAAGCTTGACATTAGGTGGGGCTACAACAATGTACGGATCAAACCGGGAGATGAGCATAAGGCAGCGTTTAAAACGAACCGGGGACTGTTCGAACCCCTGGTCATGTATTTCGGCCTTACCAACTCCCCGTCGACCTTCCAAGGAATGATGGATTACATCTTCCGAGACCTTATCCTGCTCGGGCTTGTGATTGTCTACATGGATGATATCCTAATTGCCACCGCCCTCAACCACGCCCAACACAGGAACGTGCTGCATGAGGTACTACGCCTCTGCGAAGAGCACGACCTGTACGTCAAACCAGAGAAATGTGAATTCGAGGTATTAGAAATTGAATACCTCGGACTCATCATCGGGCATGGGAACGTCCGGATGGATCCCGTTAAAGTACGGGGAGTCCTGGAATGGCCGGCCCCGAGAAGCCTCAGGGAAATGCGCGCCTTCCTCGGCTTCTGTAACTTCTATAGGCGGTTCATTCGAGGATTCTCCACCCTCGCCCGCCCGCTGCACGACCTCACAAAAAAGGATACCCCCTGGTGTTGGGACCAGGACCAGCAGGATGCATTCGATAATATCAGACGAAGCATTGGCCGAGAACCCACACTCCTCTTCCCCGACCTCACGAAACCATTCGAGCTCGAAGTGGATGCGTCCAACGTAGCCCTTGGAGCAGTACTTAACCAACTAGGACCTGACCAACGCATGCACCCGGTTGCATTCCACTCCGAATCGCTAACGGAAGCGGAACACAACTATGACATCTACGACAGGGAGCTACTAGCAGTAGTCAAGGCGCTACGAGCCTGGCGTCCCTACCTGGTCGGCTCCCCCCACAAAATTATCATCCACACCGACCACGCCAATCTGCAGTATTGGAAAGACCCCCGAAAGATCAGCCGAAGAGTGGCACGCGAGTTTTTGGAGTTATCAGAGTACAACTTCGCACTGAAACACATACCTGGTATAAAAAACGGTCGTGCGGACGCCCTCTCGCGACGAGCTGACTATGAGCCCAATGAGGAGGACAACAACGATGTAATTGTCCTCCCTGCTGACCGATTCATACGCGCAACCCAAATGTCAATGCACGACATGGACATCTGGACGCAAATAGCGCAAAACATGGACGAGAAGGCCATCCTCGCGTGGGTAGAACCCCACAACCTGAAAAAGCACCAAGGTCTCTGGTGGAAAGGCGACGCTCTCGTTGTCGTGGGTGACAACGATCTTAAACGGGGGGTAATCACCTTTTTCCACGACACGCCTAGCATGGGCCACCCAGGGATCGCAAACACGCTAGAGTTGGTGCGACGTGACTACTGGTGGCCGAATATGCGGAAGGACATAGACGACTATGTCAAGGGCTGTGCGATGTGCCAAGCCAACAAAATCAACCCCCACCGACAAAAGCCACACCTCTTCCCTATCACCACAGACCCCGACGCCGAACCATTTGAAGTCGTAACGATGGACTTCATCACGAAGCTACCCCCATCGAACGGATACGACTCTATCCTCACCATTACCGACCACGATTGTTCGAAAGCAGCCATCTTTATCCCGTGTAACGAGACGATTACCGCGGAAGGAGTGGCACGGCTCTACCTCCACCACGTTTATCCACATTACGGCATCCCCCGAAAGATGATCACGGATCGAGACCCGCGCTTCACGTCCGCCTTCATGAAGGACTTGTGTAAGACGCTGGGGATCCGTCAGAACATCTCCTCCGCATATCACCCACAGACGGATGGGCAGTCGGAACGGACCAACCAGTGGTTGGAACAGTATCTTCACCACTGGAGTAATGTGCAACAGGATAACTGGGCGGAGGCACTCCCAGTAGCACAATTCGCGCACAACTCGTGGCCAAACGCCACAACCAAGCATACCCCATTCTCGTTGATCATGGGATGGGAACCACGCACCACGTGGATGTCAAAACCCACATCAACTCCATCCGTGGATCAACGGCTGGAAGAAATGGGGGATAGACGCCAACACGCGCAAGACTGCATCAAACATGCGCAAGAGCTTATGGCGAAGAGGGGGAAGACACGCTTCATACCTTACCTGGAAGGTGCTCAAGTATGGTTGGAGGGGACGAACCTCCGGACCTTCTACCCCACCGCAAAGCTCGCCCCAAAACGCCATGGACCGTTCCGAATCAAGAAAGTTCTATCGGCGGTCTCGTACGAACTAGACCTTCCGAAGACATGGAAGATACACCCCATGTTCCACGCGAACCTCCTTACGCCATATAAGGAGACGGAACTCCATGGAGCTAACTTCACGTGACCTCCACCTGACCTTATCGAAGGAGAAGAAGAGTTCGAAGTGGAGCGCGTGTTACAATCTTGCCTTCATGGCCGAGGGCGTAAACTTCAGTTCCTGATCCAGTGGAAGGGATTTCCCATGAGTGACAGCTCGTGGGAACCACTCGATAACGTCCGCCATGCACCTGACTTAATCACCGACTTCTACCAGCAGAATCCTACCGCCGAAGGGGCTGGACGAAAGATATAAAAGACGCACCCCCTTCACCCACTCTCGTCACTCATGATCATCCCCGGAAATCTCATGTCTGATACACCTGTCATCACCACCGTGCCCGTCCGTCCCCCGTCTCAGATCATCCTCGAAAACTTGACCATACCATCTCAAGAAGCTGGTGTCCCGGATATGGGAACCAACGCCTATACTCCCTACTCGCGAATCACTACCCCTCCCCCGCTACCCGAGTTTACGCTCGACCCCGAGACCTCGCTACCCACTATTGCTGAACCACCCGAGTCGTCGGGATCGTCTGGGTCGACGCCTCCGCCTCCACTCGTCTCACAGCTGACACTTAGTACTTTACACCAATCCTCACTCCCGCTTCCTCCATTCCCACCTGGGATTGACCACGTGTTTACTCCCATTGCCACTGTTGAGCTCGCCGTCCCTGACCCATGCTACGCCCTCCTTGATGACGAAGACCCAGACACATCAGGAGAGCCGGGTATTCCCTATTTCCCTAACGACCCCACCTCCCCGCGCTTCTACCCGCTCATGATTGGCGAGCCGGGAAAGAAAGAAGTAGCGCGGTACATCTACTACCGCAAGGACTACCAGGAGGTGGTAGGGACGATGGGGAAAGGGGAGCCATGCTACGTCACGTCCATCTACCTACGCACCACCACTGCTAACCAGTTACCCCAACACGTGATGGACCAACAAATAGACCTCTTCCACCCCCACGACCCTCGCCGACTCGTCATCGACAAAGTCATCTCCTCCCTCCATTACCCCGCCCTCCACGCCGACGTCGCCCGCCTGCGCACGTGCCTGGAAGCCCGGGACGCGCTTAAGGTGCGACGGGACGACCTCCGCAGGCTGGAGGCAGAAGCCATCAAGGACCAGTTTCACCTGGACATGAATATGTCCAGCGTAAGAAAGCGGTTGCAGTACGCCCGCATTATCCCCCTCATCAGCGACCGGTATGTCGAGCTCATGACCAAACCCACACGACCTCGCCACTCATCGATGCCGCTGCCCCCGCGCGCGGATGGACCTGGCGAGATGCCGTTGCTCCCGCGGGAGGGAGGACCCTGCGAGATGCCACGCCTTCAAGGGGAAGGCAGCACGCATCGTCGCAGGTGTTACGAGTGCAGGTCCAAGGACCACCTCGTAAGAGACTGCCCTGAGCGAGGACGGCGGGACGCGTGCCAGTGGTGCGGCAGTCTCGCCCATCGTGTGGACGTTTGCCTCATAAGGCGAATGTCCCCGATGTCCGCCCGATACGAGAACCCCACGCCGTGTACCCGTTGGTGTGGGAAATGTCTCGATTGGAAGGCGACTCACGACGAGATCGACTGCCCCCAGTATGAGGGATGCCGTAAGTGTGGCCGCAGGGGGCGCCATATGTTCTTACGCTCCCACACCTGTCCCCGTTCCCCCTCTCCTGACCCCGCTACCATTATCCCCGAAGAGGACTGTTACTATACGAGCGACTAGTCGAAGTCGTGGCAACTTCGAGTCTGAAGGGGGGGTAATGTTACGATTTTTCCCTTTGCTTCGGCCTCTTCCTTTCCGTCTCGTGACTCTCATTCGATGTCGACTTTCCATTGTACTTTTACGATACGATCCGCTTCGATCCGCGCCTCAGCTCTTATCTCGCGCCTAGCGCATGACCGTTACAACGCCCCGTGGCGCAACTTCCAGAACCCGCCGATGACTTCTGATCCACGCGTCGTCCCGCGGGATTCCCTTGTTCTCTTTTCATGCCTTCCCTTTGTTAGCTCTCTAGGACCCGGATCCTAGGATCGTGCCATATGTTTGTCTCTGACAAACATCGTGTACTATATAAGTCTCACGCTACCTAGCTTGTACGGTAGACTTGACTTCTTGTGTAATACCACACCGCTGTCTGTTCTCACGACCCGACCTCTTTGAGTCGCACTTTCACTTGACTCCCCTACTTCGCTCGCCGTTGCGCTTGAGCCTATTCCTGCTATTACCCTTGTGTCCACGGAGGCCAAGTGGTACTTGTTCACCACCGAACTAAGTCGTAACTGACTTACTCCCGTCCCGTTACCACCCGTGACTTAACCGAAGTACACGTCGTACTTAACGCCCCTGTGGTGGTGTTACAATCACGATATTGACTCCTTCCCTACCCTACCGCCTTGCACCCTCCTCGACGCTAATATCACCCATAATCCCGTGTGGCCCTTGCATACTAATGCGCTTCCTCGACACCGCACTCGCACATAAAGCCCGAGCTGACTCACCCCATCAGCAAGATCAAATCAGCTAGAAATGCCTGGTGTGACTAGTATGACTGGCTAGACTAGTGCTAGTTACATTCTAGTCATGCCAGCACTTTCAGTTTTATTGTTGGAATTCTAGACAACATCCTAGTTGATCTAGTCACACCAATCAAGTACTAGGTAGACCTAGTAACAGTGTTCAAATTTCTATTGATTTCTACTATTTTTTATAACTCTAGTAACACTATATTAGCATTCAGATTTCTACCTCTACAAGATTTTCTAGCAGGGCCTGCTATATAAATAAAATATAGTAGGGTAAGTAGTAAAAGACTTGCTTGTGTAGTGGTTAATGTTCAACTCGGAAAATATGTCACCTGACATGGTCTTTGGTTCAAATCTCAGGCAATGCTGTTTATAATGCATCAATTAGATGCAATAAATAAATAATAATAATAATAAATAAATAAGATAGGTGACAAATAACCAAACAAATGCATGTGATATTATGTCATCTGATAAGTACTACAAGTTAAATTATATATTTTGTAGTATGCTAATCAAGGTGACTAGATTTATGGACACTGACCTAGTGCCAGCCAGACCTTCCTGGCCCTAGGTTGGAACTAGAGGACTAGTGGAACTAGATCTAGTTCTGCTAGTCACTTTTTGTCTTGCTGATGGCCCATGCGCACTCGCGCACGCACCTAGGTGGGACATTGGCATCGACATGCTCGAAGATCCGCGCGCGGAGAGAAAAATCACGGAGCACTCACTACATGGGCACGTTGACCCTAACGATGAGGTTAGTGTGCCAGAACAGGGACCTGTGCCGTCGTTCCCAATGGGAGAGAATGTGCTTTGCCAGTACCACAGGCTGGGGTATAGAAAGCTCCATTCCTTCAAGTTGGGCCTTCAAATGAGAATACTGTACCAGTCTATTTGGTTATCATGGTTGAGAACAGCAGTTTAGATGTGCGTGTGCGTTGCGTGGAGGCTGGATGGGTGTGTCGTGCAGCACGACGAGAAACGCACAAGAAGTGGAGGTGCAGAACGTGTTATAGTCCTAGGGTGAAATCCCATATAGAGAGAGGACGGCGCAGTGACGTGAAGAAGTTAAGCGGAGCTGCGAACATGGCACAATAAGGATCTATTTTCAAGACTCGAGAGGTCAAATTCTTGTCCAAATCAATTTCAGCACCTGGAAATACGTGAGGTGCTTTCGGTGTCGCGGCCATCTGTCGGTGCCAGTGGGTACGCCGTTACAGCAACCTAAGAACAAGCAACTGACTTGCCCGAAGAAAAGGACTGCCCAAGATGTTAACGGGTACTGTACTAGTAATGACTCGGATACTACCGCCTGCCCCTCCGCTGGCAATACAGTGTTCACGACGTCCGAGTCCACTAACACGTTTCACATCTACCCAGACAACCAATATCGATAAATTAAGAATTTCAGGACATTTACATTCAAATACGCCATTGCATCTCCGTGCGACAAGTTCTTAACGGAAACAACGGCAACATACTAACCAATGGCAAAGCCCAATCACACAGAAACAACAAAAATGTGGGATGGCGCATACGAGTTCGTCCTGGAAACACAACCCGTGGAGTCAGCCGCACATACTAGGCAAGCGATACACATTGGTGTCATACCTTGCACGATCCGAGTCCCCCCCGCAATCGTTCAGCCTTTCCATTCTGGGCTGCATTGTCGTTGGACTCCGTAACCATTTCAGCTCCTGTGCTCGGCTGAACATCTGTTATTGCTGGTGTTTGTGGTGGCTCGTCATGGCAGGTATGTACGATGGGAGGATATGCAGTACTGGCGGGAGGCATTGTTCTAATCCAGGAATGAAGGTAAGACTGTGAATGAAAGGGGCGAGTCGAGGTTGCGCATGTCCGACACTACATGTGGAGTATTTATACGTTTAAATTAACACAGGAGGCTTGCCTAGTGAACCGTGCACATCGGCACATTGGCACGCCTATGCTCACCGCAATGCCCAAGAGGTCCCATGCGGAGGCCCTGCGTGCTTCCTCGAGTGCCGATCTCGGGCCCGGGTCTTGGCCCAGGTTTCAGAATCTTTGTGAGACCATGCAAAGACCAGCTTTGCGTCCCTAAAGAGTGTTTGTAGAGAAGCAACGGCATGGAATGGTGCGCTTGAGCTTGTGCTGTGTAATGTCGATCTTATTTCTTTTGATGACAGGTTGGGGTTGACAGGTTGTTGTGTTGATGGGTTAACCAATGTGGAAGTGGCCAGATGGAAACCGACATAGCTTATAATTGTCCCCCCCGCTGCGCCTTGTTCACTCACTCAGAGTCACTCTTTCTGTCTCACCCGCCGCAGTGCCAGTGGACTCGGACAACATATTAAGACATTCTCTTTTAGACACGCATCATGACTTGTAGCACTTCACTTTACAATACCGCTCAAGAATCGTATAGGAATCTTACAAAATAAGCAGTGAGGGCAGTGAGTCTCGTGCCAGTGGGCCAGCCGACTACCTTGTAGGCCGTATCCGTCGCATTACATAATGGCATGATCAACTCTCCAGCCTGGAATTTGTTTTTGAAGCAACTGACAAGGGCAAGAGAGAACTGAGGTCTTTTTTTTTTTGGATCCATTTTATTACTGTACATGTCCGAGACACAGACCAGTCGTAGCTATGGGAACACTACAATTATGAAATACATTTGTCCTCCTAGAGGTGGCCCCGAGACGAGAAGCGAAACGCAGAAAACCCGACCGGGAGAAGTCACAAGCACAGCAGCCTCAAGGGCAACTCGTGGTACATAAGCCGTAGCGGGATTGCAGGCGCGTGTGAGGCGCGAAAGTTAATTTAGTTCGAACACGAGGAACAATAAGGGAAAAATACAACCCCGGTTTCAGGGGGCTCAGTCAGGCTCCGGGGGCACATATGGCGGCAAGCCGGATTCGGGTTTTGAGAGGGCGCGCATGTACTGTATTGGAGGAACTTGCACATCTTCTCGGCTCCCCCTCTGGTGGTGAAGAAGCAGGGGTATCGTAGGAGGGGGTGGATAGGGTTCCACGCCGTGCTGAGGACGGCAAAGGAGATGCGTGGTTGGAAAAACCGCGGACACTGGAGTAGTACGTGTTCGTCGGATCTGATGGGTTCCCCACAGGGGCAGGGAACTGAGGTCTCTGAGATGTCTTCACGCACGTGGAAACGTAAATGTACGAAGACGAGGAAGACACCACACACGCCAGTGCTGCCAGTGGGCGCCAAGTTCTATCACGTACTTGAGCGAACCGCGCCTTATGCAGGCCTTATGAGCCACGTCAAGCACGCGAGGAGGCTGCGGGACAGGCTTGGGGATAGGAGCACATCGTGCCTGGGTGATGCCAGTGACAGCGATACCTGAAAAAGCGATGTTATTCAGTTCGAGGCAAGGATTTACTAAGTCATGTACAGTAGTTGTGATAGTTCCCGTGTGTTGGGACCTCAGAAGATACGCTGGTTATACAGAGGCCCGGGGACTCAGAGCCAACTACTGCCAAGTCCCAGCTCTGGTTGCCGGTCGGCTGTTTCCGAGTCCGAGTTATTCTCGTCGTTCACCTTTGTACCACCCTATACAGTACTGTATACCAAAGTTCGAATGATAGCCGCCCTCACCGATGGAATTTAGGCAGAGATACGTTACCTTGAATGTGAGTTCGGCCCGTATGCGCTTTGCCAAATAGAATTCGTCTGCAGTTCTTCAGGCCGTACCGATATTTCGCACGATGTACAACTTGAACTCCCTAGAGACGATGATCTCTCAACTCAACATTGTAACAAGGCATCATTCTCAACGTAAATCGCGGCTTCAGGAATTCTAGTAGTCGCCCTGGGTTGTTCCATTGTGGCATGGATGCTATCACTTGGAGCGTTTCCCTTTTTGCTCCTTCGGCGGCAACTCGACCAGAACTTTGTCCTTCTGCGCTCGTGCATCCGAGTTGACGTTCATCACTCACTGGTTCCACCACGTATGTCTTTTCCAATGTCCCACTGGTATAGGGCACTGATGTTTGACTCTGCTTGTTACTTTGTGTCAACCCTTCTTACTCGACAGCGTGTGCAACGGTACACCGACGCTCGCTCCGCCCAGTTTCTGTCGCATCCGTGTGAGGGCCAAACGAAACCAGTATGCAGCGGTCGCTCTATTGTCATAGCATCTATCCTCTACTACACTCTGCTTCGGCACTCTTTGTGACGATCGTTCGCATCTTCGGGGTTTACAAGGGGGTTTACAAGATACGGAATCATTCACTGTCAGGTTCTTGACACTTGTCCTTTAACCCCCGGACAGTCGCATCTGCACCCTCATACCTCCGTGAAGCGTAAAAGCTGGGAACCGCCGTGGCACCGTGTACGGTTTCCCTCTGTGCACACCTTTTCCTGTTGACTCTCCCCGCCCTGACCGTAGAGAAGCACATACCGAAATGAGACTGACTGTTTTTTTTGAGATTCCGCGACCTTCTCTCTGTGCGGTTCCCTAAGCACGTGGACACCATGTTTCCTCCGTCGGCAGGTGCGCTGCGTGAGAACGCATGGCTGTTTCACCTTGTACATTTCAGTGCGCTGCCAAGCGAGGGCGGCGTGGAGGACGCGTTGCGCTAGGGACTATGCGAAGATATAGCATGCGAATAATGGAATAGGAGGTGATCCAGGGCTAAGGAATGGGGTAAGAACTGGCGCTGTTGACACGTCCAACATGAATGGACGCTAAGACCAATCAATGCCCCGCTAGCAATACAATGATCACGACATCCACATTTCACATTTAACGAGACAACCGATATCGATAAATAAAATTCCAGGACCTTCACATCCAAATACACCAGTACATCTCCGTGCGACAAGTTCTCAGCCGCAACAGGCGCAACAGCAGCATAAAATTGAGCAGACCCACAAACAACTCCGGCAGCACTGACACAAACCCGTCGGGTCAGCTGTACATAGGCAAGCGATGCACATTGGCGTCATACCTCTTCGCAGCCGTTCAGCCTTTCCACTTCGGGTTGCATTGTCGTTTGGCCCCACAACCATTTCGGCCCCAGAGCGTGGCTGAACGTTTGTTATTGCCGGTGTTGGTGACTCGCCATGGCGTGTATGTGCGGTGGGGGATATGCAATGCTGGCGGGGGGCATTGTTCAGGTGAGTGCGTGGAGCGAGTCGAGGATGAGCATATCCGGCACTACACGTGGAGTGTTTATACGTTCAAATCAACAAAGAAGGCTTGCCTGATAAACGTGCGCATTGGTACATTGGCACGCCTATGTTTGCCGCAAATCCGCAATGCCCAGGAGGTCCCATCTGGGGGTCCTCACTGCGTGCTTGCCCATCTCGAGCCGAATCTACGTAAATATTAGCTCCGCGTCCCCAGAGAGTGTTAGCAGAGAAGCAACGGTGCGCATGTAGTGGATGGAGCGCTTACTCGGATTTCCTTTTGATATAGCAGAGATCATAGATAAATTATTATGTAGGGGCCTCGAGGGTGTTGCGGCGCCGTCCCCATCACACGCGCGCCTATCTCGCCATTACACCGCCAACTCAGTAGTGATATGGACTAAAGCGGTATCATGATGCCTGCCTTCAGGTACGAGGGTCGGTGCTTCCTGCACTCACAGTACTGGCGATCCATCTTTCTGCGCTTCCCTCGTCTCATTATCCCACACGCGTCTCCATTCCAAGACATTTATCTCATCGTTAAGCACTGTGCCGCGGTGTGTCCACCAGAGTGACCAGACATTGGCACGCGGTGACCGACACTGCTTGAGAAGCGAAGTGCATGGCGCAAAGTTCTATTACATACTCGAGGGAATCGCGGCGCCTCGAACCCAAAGCTACGTCACGGTGAAGCAATGTGGGTTGTGTGCGGTGAGGCCGCCGGATGTGGTGGGCCCTCCGACTCGGAGTTGTTCATGTCAACACTTGTCCTACCGGCATTTCCATGCTAGCACAATCATCTTCTAGAACATATCTAGCTCGTCAATCAATCACACTTCCATGCCAAGCTGGGCTCGAAATTGGATTTCATTTCATAAAGGAGAAGGAGAGATGGATCGCCTCGAGGAGGTTGCGCCGTTGCGGCGCTGTCCCGCAGGATCTCGCGCAGGGATCTTGCCCTTCATCCCTTCACGGCGCCTATCTCGCTGGGCACGTCAATTTAGCGATGATATGGACCTAAGCGGCATTTCTGCTTTCAGGGCATGATGCATGAGGTCTGAGGCTTGGTGCTTCCTACAGTACTCACCGTACTGGCGACCTGTATTCTTTCCACGCATCCCTCGTCTCTTTATATGGTCACACACGTGACACGTCCGAGTCCGTGTTCCGAAACACTTGTCTCATTGTTGAGCACCAAACGCACCATGCCACAGTGTGAGCACCCCTGGCACCCGCTATCCACTTGCGCTTTGGCGTTCCTCTAGGTAGACCCGCGAATTTCACAGCTGCGAGGGGGCATCAGGCACAGAACTGCGCAGCGCCAGATCCCCGATACCTCATCGATCACCCGTGACCCCGACCACAGCTGGGTCCCGTGTGCACCGCAGCCCTGTCCCCATGTTGCGCCTACATTGCGAGCCGCTGTTGTAGCGGTACATTTGTGCTTCTTTAGTTTACTCACTCGCCCGTCGCACTGGACAAGAACCCGGCACATATCAAGATGGGACCGACATTCTCTTAGATATTGCAGGCCCCCCCGCATTCAGCAACTTTTCTTTCCGCGCTCTTCCCCGAGTACATACCCGCCACTGGAGGTACGCTGTGAGAAGGGTTTAGGTATGACTGCAGCTTGATAGGCGACTGGAGAGCCGACAGATCGGTGCGAATCTATTAACGCAATGCTCGAGGGTGGCTGCAGTGGCACTGACAGGTGCACTAGCCTCGACTCGAGGAGCGACCAATACAAACAGCCGGGCCCGGGGGCAGGACTTAGATTCCCTCGATTCCATGGTGTGGTGCTACCGTGCTGGTGGGAGTCCCGTGGGGCCATGCCGATACTTTACCAGGTGACCGCTTAATCAACACTTCAATTAGGGGCCAGATTGCGCAGAAGCCGTCCTCGATACATAGGAAATGATACGGGCATGAAGCTTGAAGCTTGAAGCGCCATCGTGTACTGATAATGTGACGCGTGACGACGTATGTGGGTGACGGCTTCTATGCCAGACGGCCTTCAAGTTGCCAGCTGTAACGCGATCAACTTGTTGAAGCGCAGAACTAACAAGCGAGGAATAAAAGCAAGGAGCTAAGAGACAAGTTACTTCAGAGGGTGAAGGAACTCTATATATTACTACTACACACCTAAGAGACAAGTTCTATAGAACGTCTGTGAGTAAAAGGTATAGTAGAGTAAAGAGAAAAGGAACTTACACTTCAGAGGGTGAAGGAACTCTGAAGTGTTGTAGCGTACACAGCAGTCCTTATATACAGGACGCTTAGCTAAGAATGGTCTGTGCGCACTGGTGACCTAAACACAATACATGTGGTCTGTGCGCCAGAGGGAGAAATGCCATTGGAGGGCAGAGAACAATAGCTGCCTAAAGCAGACAATACCGGTATCTTAACAATAGAGAACAATAAGAGCCATATATGACTCTGACAATAAAGATAAACAAAAGCGGTCCGTATGAGTCCGGAGTGTCCAAAAGAGTCCATAAGGGACAGATACCGTATTTAGTATGTGGGCTGACACAATCAGATCCCACGAGACATGTGACTTATTCAGTCGCGTCTCAACATCCCTCCATGATTGGGACAGTCCATAGTGTAAGTTACAGAGGTGTGTTAAAGTTGAAGCTCTGAAGTAAGAGATCTTTGACTATTATATACAAGATGATAATCTTTTGAAGAGCCAGAATTTGTAGGCTCTCTAAGTCAAGATCCAACTCCTTCAGAGTTCTAAGAAGGGCTTTTCGTGGTTGTAAAAGACCCAAAGGAGGTCTGCAAAAGCTTCGCTTGCTTGTTTGCAGTAACTCGACGTTCCTGAAGCCACCTTCTGTTAAACCTCTTGGAGATCAGAGAACATGATGTGCTTGTTACAGGACAATGTGACGTCCTTGTTGATAAACCAAGGATCGACGACCATTGATTGTGTTCTCAGCACTTTGTTCCCGAGTCCTTATTTACACCATTCCTAGATCTATGACCATTTTGTCAAAGGGTTCTCTGGGCAGTGACTTAGTAAGTCCATCTGCAACCATTTCCCCTGTAGGAGTACGTATCAGGTCTATGACCTTGTTTTCCACGTACTCCCTGACTACATGGTGTTTGATTAGGATGTGTTTGGACCGTCTTCCAGTGACAGGGTTTAATGCTAAGTCTACAGCACCCTTGTTGTCACAGTGTAGGGGAATAGGGGAGGTAACCTCATACCCTAGTTCCCCAAGGAAGGTAGTGTACCACTGAGCTTGATTTGACGCCTCAGAGAGGCTCATATACTCGGCTTCTGTGGTAGACTGGGCTATAGTCTTCTGCTTTCTGGTACACCATGAAATGGCTCCATTTGCAAGCAAGAAGACGTATCCCGAGGTGGAGTGCTTCTCTTCTTGATCTCCCCAAGAAGAGTCGCAGTAACCATGAAGGCCTTCTCCACCTGAGCCATTCCCTCCAGCGTAGCGCAATGCATAGTCCTTAGTACTGTTTAGGTAAGCCAGGACATATTTTGCTAGGCGTAGATGCTGTGGTGAGGGGTTGGAAGCAAACTGGCTAAGGCGCGCAACAGCGAATGATATATCAGGTCTGCTTCCAATCTGCGCATACAGCAGAGACCCAATTATCTGTTGATACTTCTTAATCTCAGAAGTAGAGGCCTGATCATCATATTTGATCAAGTGTGCCTCGGCGCCAGAGGGAAGAGGAGTATATACTGGGTTGGAATCTAACATTCCAAAGCGCTCGACCACGTCGCGGATGTAATCTGCTTGGTTGATTTCCATGGTGCGGTTTGCACGGTCTCTGGTGATGTTGACACCTAGATAAGACTGGATTTCACCAAGATCAGTCATCTCATATCGACTTGATAGAGATGCTTTCAGATCATTGATCTTTGATAGGGAGTTCCCAAGTATAGTGATGTCATCTACATATAAGATCACGAATAGTGTGTCACCCCCCTCTTGAAGATGATACACGTATACTCCTGCATCAGAGTACGTCCGCGCGAAGCCTAGGTCACAAAGGACCCCATGGAATTGTAAGTTCCATGCGCGGGAAGCTTGTTTCAGGCCATAAAGGGCCTTCTGTAACCGGCACACAAGGTGCTCGGAGCCAGCTGTGACGAAACCGACTGGTTGCTCCATATAAATTTCTTCCTCCAGTTCCCCATGAAGGAATGCCGATTTGACATCCATCTGGTGAATATGCCAATCTTCAAGCGTGGCTAACGCAAGAAGGAGTCGTAGGGACTCAAAGCGGGCAACTGGGGAGAAAGTTTCGTCAAAGTCCACCCCCTCTAGTTGGGTGAACCCTTTTGCCACTAGCCTAGCACGAAAGCGACCATCCGCTTTCTTTTTGAACACCCATTTACACTTCACCACCTTCCTATTAGCAGGAAGGGGTTCAAGTTTCCAGACATCAAGCTTACTGAGAGCATCGAGTTCATACTCGCATGCTTCAAGCCAATCAGCAGCTTGGTCAGACTCCATGGCCTGCTTATACGTTTGAGGTTCCTTGTAACCAGGGACCTCAGCAGCGTTCAGCAAGTCCATCATTCCCAGCCTACTACTACCCTGCACGAAGTCATCGTCTTCCTCTTGTAGATAGCGAGGATTCGTGAATCGTACCCTTGTGCTCCGCCTGGGACGAATAGGCGAAGGTACCTGAGTGTTCCTGGGAGATCTAGGGGTTTCCCTAGGAGGAGACACTTCCCGATTAAAGTTCGGGGCAGGTATAGGCGCGGAGACTACCGGAGGCCTAGAAGAGCGGGTGCGAGGGCGCGCAGGAGTAGTTGGTAGTGGGGCTTGGGAAGGGGGAGTGTGATATATTGTCTGGTCTGCCGGGGCAGGTGTGATGTTAGGGGGTGTGAGAGGGGTGCTAGGCTGTTGAGTTGCTGCAGGTACCATTGGTGGTAGTATGAAGACTGGTGTAGTCTGTGGTACTGCAGGGGCAACAGCTGGTGTAGGCGGGCCAGGCACTACAAAGAAAAACTCACCACCATCGGTTCCCCTTGAAGGTTCACCGGAGGAGGGAGCTGGAGTGGATGGTGTGGAGTGACGGGCCGGGTCACTCAGGGATGGGAAGGTGTCTTCATCAAATGTAACATCTCGTGAAGAGATGAAGCACCGGCTATGTCTATCCCAGAGTTTGTAACCCTTTGATAAGGGTTCATAGCCCACAAACACGGCTTCCTTTGACTTAGGATCTAGTTTGCGCCGGTTGTGTTCAGGTACATGATAGTAGGCTTTGCAGCCAAATACTCTAAAGTAAGAGACATCTGGGACTGTACCATCCCAGAGCTCTAGCGGAGTTTTCCACTGATTAGAACGAGTGGGAGTGCGGTTATATATATGCGCAGCAGTATGAACTGCTTGTTCCCAAAAGCCGAGGCTAAGGCCTGCATGGTGAAGCATGCTAGTGCCTTTTTCCATAACCGTACGGTTAAATCGCTCGGCTCTCCCATTCTGTTGTGGAGAATAAGGCATTGTGAGCATATGCTCGATTCCTGCTTCCTCAAGTATGTGCTTAAGATCGTTGTTGACATACTCGCCACCACGGTCCGAGTGTAAGGATTTAATGGGCTTATTTAGTTGTTTTTCAGCCCACGCCTTGTAGTGTAGGAAGGCGTCCTTAAACTGGTCCTTTGATTTCATAAAGATGATTACTGCAGCTTTGGAGTAGTCATCTATGAACGTGGCGAAGTATTTGTTGCCCTGGATAGAATTGCTCTGCATGGGGCCAACAAGGTCACTGTGTACGATTTCAAGGGGTTCCTTGGCACGTTTGGAGGAAGGTGGGAAGGGTAGACGGGTGGATTTGCCGACTTCACAGCCATGGCAAAGCCCGTTTTCCACAGGGGAATCATTAATTTTGAGTCCTTTTACAGACTCTTGAGCATATCTCTTTAGCGCATCTTTAGACATATGTCCCATGCGCTGATGCCAGACATCAAGGCTAGCAGATGCAGGTGCTCGGACTGAATTTATGTAGTGTCCGTCTAGCCAATAGAGGCCAGAAGCCTTGTGTCCTTCCGCAATGGTTTCCCCATTGTGCCTAATGGCAAAGGATGTAGCGTCAAAACTAACTATAGCGCCCTTTTCTGCTAGGGCGCTGGTGGACAGAATACGCGAATGCGTGTTGGGGAGGTGGAGCACATTTGTTATTTTGAGGTTGAAACCTCGATTGGTGCGGATAGTAATAGTACCCGTGCCAACACTCTTGAGTAGAGAGCTGTCACCAAGGAGGACTTCAACACCTTCGTGAGAGGTATAGGTGTCGTAGTCCTCAATGTGTGGGGTAAAATGTGCTGATGCTCCACTGTCCATCATCCATCTTGACGCTATTTGAGTGTGGTTTGCACTCATCATGTAAAGGGAAACCTGAGGTACCTCATGTACCTCCTCTATTTTGCCAGAGCCATTGACTATAGTAAATAATCGGCTCTTTGGTACAGGTATGCTATTGGCCGCAGCAAACCTGTTTGCCGGAATGGAGTCCGGCGCCTCAGATATGGTATTCTGAGCAGCTTTCCCTCGCTGCCCAGCCCTCCCTTTCTTTGCGTTCTCCTGGTCCCGTTTGAGTTTATAGCAGTCTGGCTTTTTATGGCCAGCCCGCTTGCAGTAGTGGCAGATTATGTCCGGAGACACAGAGCTGCCCGATGCCTGCGACACGTGATCACGTGGAGGCTGATGTTTGACGGGGGCTATCTTGGTAAAAGATGCCGGGGGACCAGAGATGCGTGATTCCTCATTGATGAACCTATTGATGAGGTCCTGAGGTACGAGATTGGCAGGGGGGCCAGAGGCGAGGATGGTGCCTGCTATGGTGCTGTAGGAGGGGGGTAGTGCGTCTAAAAGTATGAAGGACATTTGCATGTCCGAGACGGGCATCCCATTCTCCACGAGGGTGTTCCTCAGGTCCAGCATTTTTTGGAGCTGAGGTAGGAAGGGGCTACCTTCCTGAAGCTTGGTATTTGCCAAGCCCACCCACAAATTAAAGGTGGCCATAGAGCCAACCTGACCATAGAGGTGATCTAGCTGCTGGTACTTATCATGGACACTTGGATATAGTGCCATTGATTGAATACCAGAGAGGACCTCCGATGTCACCGACAAAAATAGGAGGCCAGTGATGACCTCTTCCTGCCTTTCCCATAGGGCCATCATGGCCAGTCCTGCATCTGTAGGACCTGTTGGTCCTGCTTGTCCTGCAGGGAGTGCTGGATGGTGGGGGACGGTGCCTACATTTGAATGGGTGAGGTGGCGCCTGCACCCATTCATGAGCATGAGGGAGGAAAAAGTCGACGACCATGTTTGCCAGTTGGTTCCATCCAACTTGGCGAGGGTGACGGACGGAGGGAAAACGAGATGGAAAGACATTTGAGATGTTTGTAAATCTGGTTCCGAGGAGCAGTCAGAACCAGCCCAGATCTTGGTAGGGAAAAATGAAGTCCAGCCTTAGGAGCGCTATAACTCCATAACACGTTAAGGTGTCATGCCTCAAGTTTGTGCGACTTGGATGTATGTTATGGTAGTGGAATCATTTTTTATGATGGCTGCCTTATACTATAGTCTCCTTGGCCCAAATGTTACTAAGGGCGGATGGTCATGCGCGACGCCGTAGGTTTCGAGCAAGAAGGATCAGAGGAGCATTGTCCGGCGAAGGACGCTCCAAGTCCATCTCTAGCCTAGTAGCATGAAGGCTGGGGCCATCCAAGAACTATGGTAAAGGGTAGTACCCTAGAGAGGAGCCAACAGCGAATTCCAGAAGTGATGATAGGGATCAACTCCCATAACAATCACGACTGTCGTCTGTGGAGTCTCTAGAACAGACCATTAAGGGTCTTGGTACTAAGTAGTTAGAATAGTGATACATGCCATGCAGCGAATCCTGCACAAAGGGAGCGAATACTTCTCCTGGCAGAGGTCTACTCTTAGCTACTATGTAGATACCATTATAGTATAGTAGCGTCTCCTAGTTGTATCAGAGGGAAGGACTTCTGGGTTTGACTATTAACCAGGCCTTCACACCCCTTAAAGTGACCCAGGTATTAACCGAGTATCACCCAACCATTTGAGAGGCATATAGCCGCAAGGGTCTTCCCCTTTTGGCCTATGAAAGCACTTCCGGACGAAAACCGGGAAAAGAAAATATTGTAGTAGTGCGCACAGAGGAATTTGAGGTCATAGTAGGACCTCTCATGAGAACCTCCTTTGGAGGCTAGCCAAAAAGGCACATGACTAGGTCATGGTGGACAAGAAAGGATGTGTCGATAAAATGGTAGAGGATGCTCACTGAGGATGTGTAAGACGACAAGGAAGATGTAGTCGGCAGAGAGAGCAAAGTGACACAAGTAGATCTGTTTAAAAACGCGAGTTAGTTATTAGGCGTCAGGGCCCATAACCTGTTGAAGCGCAGAACTAACAAGCGAGGAATAAAAGCAAGGAGCTAAGAGACAAGTTACTTCAGAGGGTGAAGGAACTCTATATATTACTACTACACACCTAAGAGACAAGTTCTATAGAACGTCTGTGAGTAAAAGGTATAGTAGAGTAAAGAGAAAAGGAACTTACACTTCAGAGGGTGAAGGAACTCTGAAGTGTTGTAGCGTACACAGCAGTCCTTATATACAGGACGCTTAGCTAAGAATGGTCTGTGCGCACTGGTGACCTAAACACAATACATGTGGTCTGTGCGCCAGAGGGAGAAATGCCATTGGAGGGCAGAGAACAATAGCTGCCTAAAGCAGACAATACCGGTATCTTAACAATAGAGAACAATAAGAGCCATATATGACTCTGACAATAAAGATAAACAAAAGCGGTCCGTATGAGTCTGGAGTGTCCAAAAGAGTCCATAAGGGACAGATACCGTATTTAGTATGTGGGCTGACACAATCAGATCCCACGAGACATGTGACTTATTCAGTCGCGTCTCAACACAACTCCGAGGCACGACCCACACTAAGTTGACCCCGTGTCAGCCTTGTTCGAGGGTTTTCTGTTTTTTGTTTGCCGCCGTCTGAGGGTCACGGCACGCGAATGAGGGCTGCACCCTCAAACAGGGCTCTGGTTATTTTGGCAGTGTAGTCGCACCCGACCAAGTCTAGCCAAGAGTCTGGTTCGATTTTTATGGGCGCCAGTTTTTCCCTCATCAGCGTTGCAGAATTCTTTCAGAGTTCGACTGAATCTTACTGCTGTTGTATTTCATTTTATATAGTAGGGCATGTCTTTCGTAAGTGTATTCGCAACGTTTTGTTTCTCGATCTACATGTTTAAGGGTCATGCAGTGGGTCATCCCCTTGATCAGTCGACGCTCACTGGAGGTTTGGCTAACAGCTTCCAACTTATAAGTCACCCCTTACGCCTGGTTTGTCGTATCGTCCTTTTTCCGTTCTGCCTGAACCTCACATATCACATCGTGTGACACTCAGAAATGGACTCGCCCAACGGGGCCAACGCAAATATCGACGAGAAGACCCTTAATTTCCCGC
Organism: Lactarius sanguifluus; assembly: GCA_021527775.1. Lineage (NCBI taxonomy): Eukaryota > Fungi > Basidiomycota > Agaricomycetes > Russulales > Russulaceae > Lactarius > Lactarius sanguifluus. Next base: position 2,603 of record JAKEYF010000072.1, on the reverse strand, counting down.
AATCCGAATCTTACACAGAGCCTGCAGGCGGTCTGTTGACTTTCTGTCCAGTGAATGGTATTCTCATTCGTGTACCAGGGGAGAAAAACGGAGGCTCTTCTGGAAGGCTGTGGTCGATGTGCCTTACGGAGACAGAGAAGAAGGATAAAGAGATGGTCGAAATGTGGAAGGGAGAAGCGGACACCGCCCTCATATTTGTATGTGCTGGTCCCACAATCCTTTACATATTCACTGCTAAAGTAAAGCACATTTTCGAGGCTGGTCTGTTCACGGCTATCACAACAGTCTCCATTATTGAAAGCTACAAGTGGTTGTCTCCCGATCCGGGAGACCAGACCGTCAGGTTACTCGACCAGATATCCGGACAACTTGTCGACATCTCCCGGGGTGTACCCCTCGGGGACGTCACCCGAATTTCAACTGAGTCGTTCAAGCCAGACGGTTCTGCCCTCCTGGTCAACATCACATGGTTCTGCTGTACGGTCATCTGCTTTGCTTGCTCGGTTTCTGCGACAATTATCCAACAATGTGCCCGACGGTATCTGCTGCTCACGCAGGGACACGGTACACCTTACGAGCGTGCGCAATTGCGAATGTTTATGTTCCATGGCCTTGGAATATTCCAGGTGGACCGAGCTCTCCTGTTCCTGTCTATGGCCTTGCACGTATCCATCCTACTCTATAGCGTGGGTATTGTCGGCTTCGTTTTTAGAGTCTACGAGAACATTGGGTTCATCGCCGTCGGTATTCTCGTTGTAGCCCTTGTCTCATATGCATTTTTTACGGTTTTACCGATCTTTTTCATGAATTCCCCAGTTACCACGCCCTTCACTAACCTCGTCTGGCGCTTATACCATTTTTACTTGTTTGCGTTTTTTGCGACCATTCGTACCTTGTCGGCGGGTTGGCCCCGAACATCCCGATCTCGTGGGCCTGCACAGTGGCTTGAAGAACGGTTTATTCGGCATAGACAGAGGTATTCGAATGGCCTACGGAGGACCCTCGAGCTCAACGCCACTGAAGGCCTACTAGCCCAGGTGGCCGTGAAGGCGCTTCAAGTCGAAGGGACTTTTACTGCTCTCGTCGAAAATAACTCAGACAAGGAGATCGAAGACCAGGTCGAAGACATTGCCGCATGGGTCCCAGAATTTTTCGACACTTATACTCCGTCGGGAGCCTCGGAGGCAGATCCCCCCCTCATGTCCGACCCGCCACCGACTAATCTCATCTTCGGCTCACATCTCCACCATCTCCTCAAGACATGTATACCACGTCTAGACAAGGGAATGCCCAAGAGTTTCGACGAGGGAAAGCCCAAGATCCTCGACGAGGGAAGGCGCAAGAGACGTCTACAGGCGTGCCTGAAATGTCTGTGGTACTGGGTAAAGGCGTACACTGGCAAACAGAACTCGGCAGTGCCCTTGCCGTCCCATTTCCCCCTTCCCAGTCCTGACACAACACGTAGCCTTCAGGCCGAACAGGACCCCACTGCCGGTATGATAGGACGATGTTTCGGCGCATTGGTTGCAAAGAAACTTGCAGCCGATGATAACTCACACCATTCGGATGTTCGCTTCTGTCGCGCGAAGCTGGAGTCCCTATCAGCTATTCTAGGAACTTCTTCGAGCACGGCGGTAGAAACTCTTCTTAGCCACCCAGGCGCCATCGGTCTTGCGAACATCGTCGCCCTCACGTCGAGCGGGATGGACACCTTGGTCATGGAAAATGTACCGTCGGTACTGGACATATTCCAGACGACTGTCCGCATTCTGGTCACAGAGGACTTCCTGGCTCCACCAGTTGCAGAGCTGCCACCGGATCTGATAGCTTCCTTCCACGAGACATATTCCAAAGCACAACGACTGCAAGCTCCTCATTGGCTGATGGACCAACGACCACAAGCTCCCAATCCTAATTGGCTGAGGGACCAACTAATGCCGATATTGCAGACTTTGTCCGGGGTTAATGACGGGGGACTGGCCAGAGGTGATGTTTGAACCTGCTTAGATGACGGACTGATACCCCCTACATTGTTCCAATTGCGCTCCGGCCCAGTAGTACGGGATGACAGGATAGCTTGCTTGATATGGTATAGTACGAGGCTACGATGTGCGCATCGTACGATTTCCATCATTCTCTTGCCCACTGTTATGCTCCTGCTCGATTCATATATGTACGTCCTCCATCTGAATGCTTTAGATTTAGTAACGACCAGCGAATTGTCGGATGCGCGACTTCTCGGGAGTAGGTACTGTGCCCTTCAGCAACACAGTGATTGTTTACGAACAACGCCGGGTGACTTGACTTTGTTCCTCGGGTACTTGGTGGTCACCACTCCAGCACCACTCCGTTCTTGGGGTACGCACTGCCTTAGTCCCGGCGACGGGTCTCCTGTAGGCGCTAGTATTACCCATACTCCCGCGTGGCCCTTACACATGCTTTCTCACACCGCATTCACAAGTGAAAGCCCGAGCTAAGTCACTCATGCACACTCGCGCGCGGATCTACCGAAGGCGGGAACTTGGCATCGCCGTGCTCAGTGATCCGCGAACGTAGTGAATCACCACGGGGTCCCTCAGGAGGTGTCAGTCACATCTTGTTAT